>CM055101.1:25862767-26016597 GCA_029204225.1 Diphasiastrum complanatum
ATAATAAGGATATGATTCATTACCAGGACATGGTGGCACTCGACAAGCATAGCTATAAAGCTAAGCTTGACAGAATGTTCACCAAGTTACATAATGATTTCAAGTCTGCAGATGAGTGCCCAATTCACAATAAAAAATGTAGATTTGTTGATTTTCAGTCTGCATTTGTTTTTTGTTAAATATTTATGACGATTAGAAAGCTATATCTTCCACTTCGAAAGCTACTTCTTCCAATGGTACAAAGTCTGAAAGTCAAAGATTGTAT
This sequence comes from Diphasiastrum complanatum, assembly GCA_029204225.1. Taxonomy (NCBI): domain Eukaryota; kingdom Viridiplantae; phylum Streptophyta; class Lycopodiopsida; order Lycopodiales; family Lycopodiaceae; genus Diphasiastrum; species Diphasiastrum complanatum. Next base: position 25,863,033 of record CM055101.1, read on the forward strand.
TGGTTCAGCAGCTTCAGAGAGTTGGATAATGGAACATCTGTTTCACAAGAAAATGGTGATGTGTGCAAGATCAAGGGGATAGGCACCATTTTCATCCAATTACCTGATGGCAAAAGCAGGACGATCAATGGAGGTACTTTACGTACCAGGTTTGTAAAAAAGTCCACTTTCTGTTGGTGTCATTACTGATCAAAAGTTGAAAGTATAATTTGGCCATGATCGTTGTTTTGTGAAGGATGTGAACCAAAAGTTCAAAGTCATTGCGAATGGTATATGGGAGCCCAACACGAAATTGTAGAGGTTCAATGCCACAATGAAGGGGCAACATGGACTTATCTCGTCCATTCCATCGCAAACTGAATTGTGGCATAAAAGCTCTGGTCATTTTAACCTAGGAAGCCTTAGCATGAAGAGAAAATTGCAAATGCTAAGGAGGATTGACCTATGTTAGAATACCACTTGAAGATGATGTGCGAGTCATGTGTATATGGAAAGCAGCATTGAGAGAAAGTTCAATAGAGGTGGTGTTGCAAGGGCCAAGAACATCCCTAGATTTGATCCACACATATCTATGTGGCCTATGAGGGACTATGTCCTTAGGTAAAGTCTTCTATTTCACGACCTTTATTGATGATATGTCACACAAAACGTGGATTTAATTCTTGAAGAAGAAATTAGATGTGTTTGCCACTTTCAAGAGCTTCAAAGCATTGGTCGAAAAATCAAACAGGTACGAAGATCAAAGTTCTACAATCAGATAGTGGAGGTGAGTACAAGTCTACTAACTTCAATGATCTTTGTGATCAATGTGGGATCAAAAACACAATCTACGCAAGCTCATACTTGTGAACTCAATGGTGTAGCTGAGTGCAAGAATCGTACTATTGTGATAAGTGAACTTGAGAAGTTAATCCGTTCATGCACACATAGTCGGTCTTTGCTTTCATGTTAGCTAGAGCTAGACGAAAACCTACGAATCTCGTAAATGTGTTTCTTTATCTCACTTTCAAATTTTAATACTAGTATGAAGAATCTTTGAGGAGTTATATGGTTGTGCATGTTACGTGTATGGCATTAGCTCGTTATAGTTTACTTTTACAAACTTTGATTTTCTCTGAAATACAAATCGTTTTCTTTTACTTCTTAATGAAATAGAAAATTAATCACAAGGAAGGGTTGTACCACATTCAAAAGACTCATAGGCTGCATGCTATTTACACCAGGACCGCAAATGCTTCGTATGCTATTTTGCCTTGCGGTCAGTTCGATTTCTACCATTCATCGTTCGAATGCGACATTTACTTTGAAACCAACCTTTTCATCTTCCTATTGTCCTATCTTTTCATTACTTACCTGCTATAATTAACAATCCGTAAACCTTCCTATAACCACTTATTCTAGCTCATTTATTCGACTAACCATAATACAACAGAGAATCTCAACCTTAACGCATCCTACAATTCACAAATATATTACATTAGCCCAGAGTATGGCCTAACACCTTGGCCAAATTGGCAATAACAAAATTGGAGGACTGCTTTCAAGGACAAGATCACATAAAGATAATGTCAAGTTGGAAATTTGAAAGATTATATGGAAAATCATAAAATATTTCCAATAAGCCATCAATTGGCAGTGCTAAAGCAAGAAGATTTCTATCCAATCATACAAGAAAATCTTCTACTGTGCAATAGAATATGGAAAGAAATTGTAGCAGCCACACAAGATTTTGAGAAAGGGAGCTCAACGGAGCAAGAACATAAAAGTTTGAAAAATCTCGATAAATTCGTAGGTATTATTAGAAAAGATGGTTTATCAACTACATTTACAATCATTTGGACCACACCACGTGGTGGACTCAATAGTAAATGTGATTATATCTTTATGCTAAGGATTATATTTTTGAAGTCAAAATTGAATAGTGCTCGAATAGAGCAAGGAGGAGCACATTCAGACGTACATGACCAGAATCAAGACAATGAGGGATGAACCGCATTCTATTGGTGAACGCATATGTGATGTTGAGCTAGTGCACAAATGCATTGTGCAACATTGCAGAACCTTATCAGATGCTTGTGAGAGAGTTAGCATCAAGAGAAAGATTGCCAACCTTTGACGAGCTCACAAGAATCTTGATGTAGGAGGAGCAATGATGAGAAATGGTGAAAGCAAATCAAAATACTGACATCAAGCACTTGCGACATGCAAAAAACAAGGCAAATGCAAGGGCAAGAAGAATTCTAATCAACAATTAGCCAAGACTCAGGAGGATGAGGGATCATCTAGCAAGACCAAGAAGAAATGCAAATGCTTCCATTGCAGCAACAAGGGCCATTGGAAGAGCGAATGTCAGAAATTCTTGGCAAAATCTGGCAAGGAAAAACCAAAGCAAGCAAGTAACCTTGTCGATGAAGGTGAGATTGAACACTATAGCTCTTCATATCAGCATTGTCATCTAATCAAGATGATTAGGCATGGTACATTGACTCAGGAGCCACAAGACACATGACAGGCAACAAAGATTGGTTCAGCAGCTTTAGAGAGTTGGATAATGGAATTTATATTTCACAAGCAAATGGTGATGTCTGCAAGATCAAGGGGATAAGCACCGTTCTCATCCAACTACCTGATGGCAAAAGCAGGACGATCAATGAGGTATTTATGTACCAGGTTTGAAAAAAAAATCTTCTTTCTGTTGGTGTCATTACTGGTCAAAAGTTGAAAGTAGAATTTGCCCATGATCATTGCTTTGTGAAGAATGTGAACCAAAAGTTCAAAGTCATTGCGGATGATATAAGGGAGCCCAACACTAAATTGTATAGGTTGAATGCTACAATCAAGGGACAACATGGACTTATCTCGTCCATTCCATCGCAAACTGAACTGTGGCATTAAAGGCTTGCTCATTTGAACCTAGGAAGCCTTAGCTTGATGAGGAAATTGGAAATGGTGAGAGGATTGCCTATGATAGAAGACCACTTGAAGATGATGTGCGAGTCATGTGTGTATGGGAATCAGCATCAAGAGAAGTTCAATAAAGGTGGCATTGCAAGGGCAAAGAACATCCTGAATTTAATCCACATAGATCTATGCGGCCTATGAGGACTATGTCCTTAGGTAAATTCTTCTATTTCATGACCTTCATTGATGATATGTCATGCAAAACGTGGATTTACTTCTTGAAGAAAAAATCGGACGCGTTTGCCACTTTCAAGAGCTTCAAAGCATTGGTCGAAAATCAAACAGGTACGAAGATCAAAGTTCTACAATCAGTTAGTGGAGGTGAGTACAAGTCTACTGACTTCAATGATCTTTGTGATCAATGTGGGATCAAAACACAATTTATGCAAGCTCATACTTGTGAACTCAATGGTGTAGCTGAGCGCAAGAATCGTACTATTGTGATAAGTGCCAAATCTATGCTAGCTGAGATGAAGCTACCAAAAGATTTTTTGTCAGAAGCATGCATAGTACGGCAGTCTATATTCAAAATAGAAGTCCTACCATTGCCATACCAAAGTTAGCACATGAGGAGGCATTCACGAAGACATTAGAGAAACTTAGAGCCCGACAAGGGCCTTTAAAAAAGATGTCTTTTTATTCCTTATTTTCGTTGCCATGTGGACCAATTGACACCTTAGCTTCGGGGTTCTACGTAACGTAGAATTTTCCAAATATAATAAAATAAAAACTTTTTAAATATATTTCTGTTTCATCGGGCAGCATGTGGAAATGCTATTGGTTGATGAGGCCTGCCCTTCCAGCTCATCACTGCCCGAAGAGACCCAAAAATATTGAAAATGAATATGACAAATGGTTGAGCTGAGAAAATCGATGTATCATTAATGTATATGCATTGTCAAACCATGGTTAATAGGGATAACTAGAGTTAATTTGTGGCACCAAATAGATCAGTGTTTCAAATTTTTGCCAACACTTTTTTTCAGATTCATGGCTTTTTGTCTATGCAAATTTTTAGATTCATAGTTCATTGTTTCAGATTTTTGCATGCAAATTACAAATGGCGCCATCAAAGAAGCCCTGCTCCTCAATCGACTATGTGCTTCTATTCAACGAGACAAATAATAATGGATTATAGGTGCCAAGAAAATATTCAAAAAACTCTTGGGTTTTGATGCATCCATCATCAAGAGGAGCATTTCAGAAAAGGAAAAGGTCAAAACTATCATTTCGATCTTATTGGAATGCCATAATTTTGGATTTCAGAACATCATCAGGAGGAAAATCTATTTCTGAAATTCTAGTCCAACATGTATATATGCATTCAGAGATAAATGTGCAAGGATTCAACCGTCAGGATCACAAAAAAAACAACTGTTCTCTACTTCATGATGTCATTCGGGAAATACTGACAACGACAACTTCAATTGGAGATATAACCATTAAATCTCTCGAGGTATATTCAATATATCTATGATATGCATGTATTTCTTTTTTAATTCAAATGTATCGTCATAGCATAAATAAAATTTCTATCATAATATTACTAATTTTCGTTCTATATATGCAGTGTGTACAGCAAAATGACGCTTTTAGTTGTGCATGGTTTATCCTGTACAATATGAAGCTATTTTTTGAATGATATAATAAGGAGGGAGAACAACTGAGTTTAATTTTACACATAAAAAATTTGATACTCCCTCCTTATTTATCTTTACAAAAAGAATGTTTAGGCTCCAATGCCGACTGCAATAACCAAGATACAAATATTGTTAAATTGATATTTATGAAAAAAAAATTGTTCTTATTAAGCAATGAGGCATGCAACAATCCAGATTAAAGCAACAAAAAGAAAAGAGCAATCCTTACTTATTTTCATATGTAATCAAATAAAATTCCGCCATAGGACTGCACTCGATAAAATAGACAGCCTTCTCAAAATTGGCTTCTTTTGCCTTACCACTCCCATGAAAAATGGACTAACTAAAAACACTGTACCATGGGAATCAAAACTAATACTATTCTACAAAAAAGAAACTCCAACCTCTACTATTGCATCGGCCGAAAGGAGCTCTAAGGATCAACAATTCAGTTCATCTTTGGAGTTTTATGATCTCCCTCAGCCAGACCTGCTTCCTGCGATGCCTACGACCAGTACCCAGGGGGAACACGAGAATGGGGTGACTGTACAGTGGTGATGGAACGGGCGGTGGATTTGGTCCTGGCCATCATTCTCGGAAGAAAAAAATTAATAAAAAAAAGTTTGAACAAAACAAAAGTGGATCAAAACAAAAAAAGTTGCGATGAAAGGATGCTTGAGATCGATACCAGAACTGAATATCGGTTTCGAGCACAAGACCTACAGAGATTATTTGCAGAAAAGAGATGCGCGCTTGAAAGTGATATTGCACAACAGGCGGTATCGGACTCGAGCGCACTGTGAGAGGGCGGAGGCTTGAAAGATGAAAGAGCGTGCTTGAGAGTGATATCGAGAGCTAAAGGCAAAAATTTTGCGAAAAGAAATGAAAATTCGAGGACTTATATATACAAAATTTTTGCACGTGTGAAAAGGGGGTCGAGACACGTGTCGTCAGATGATTAGACCACGTGGAATGTTCATATTGACAATGATGAGCCAATTATGAGGCCAAGTGGGCAAAGACACGTCTGCGAATCACTAATCGACACGTGTCATTCTCGCACGTGACAGATGTCAGATCAATCATACTAGGTATGACGCATTTAATTTGCTAATCACAAGTCGACACGTGTTCCTTCGCCAATCCTCCACACGTGCAAATTTTTGTTTATGAATATGTCTTTTTGGGCTCGAATTTTCACACAAATTCAAGATTTCTTTGCCGAATATTGATTTCAAGCGCGCCGCTTGCTCTCATTACATCTCGTTGGCTAATATGCGCTTGGATCCGATACTGCATCGTCCGGTATCGCATTCGAGCATGTCTCGCAACCCTTTTTGTTTTTTTTGCTCGTTTTCCTTGCGCTCGGATCCGATACTCCAACTTCAAATATCTCTCTCAAGCGCACGTTGATTTGACGTGCTTGTCGGACCTGGGGTTTGCGCCTGAGAGCGACATTTGGAACTTCATTTCTGTTATTTTTGTTTAAAATGTCTAATTTTGAATTCAGTTTGCTTTCTCTTTTTAATGAATTTTGCAAATTTTTGCACATGTGAAAAGACGGCCTAGATACGTGTCGTCAGATGACTAGACCACGTGGAAATTCCGACCGATAATGATGAACCAATTATGGGGACATGTGGGCTGAGACACGTACACGAATCCCTTATTGACACGTGTCATTCTCGCATGTGACAGATGTCAGATCAATCATTCAAGATACGGCGCATTCATTTTGACCAATCACATGTCGACACATGTTCCTTCACCACTCCTCCACACGTGCAAATTTTTTTATATAAATAGGTCTTTTTTGGCTCGGATTTTCATGCGAATTTACGATGCTTTGCCGGATATTGATTTCAAGCATGTCGCTTGCTCTCATTACGTTTCGTTGACTATTATGCACCTGGATCCGATACTACATCCTCTGGTATCGTATTCAAGCATGTTTCGTATCCCTTTTTTTTCTTGCTCATTGTTCTTACGCTCGGATCCGATACTCCAGCTTCCAATATCTCTCGAGAATGCATGTTGCCTTGACGTGCTTGTCTGACCTGGGGTTTGCGCCTGAGAGCGATATTTGGAACTTCAGTTCTATTATTTTTGTTTAAAATGTCTAATTTTGAATCCAGTTTGCTTTTTTTTTTTTAATGAATTTGCTATTATTGATAGGTTGGACTATTTCAAATCTCTTTTGTCTCCTTTTCTTTTTATTTTGCCTTCTAAAACAGAGGGCCCTGGTGTGGGATGCATTTTCTGGGATATATCTCAGATTTAAGTCCATGCTCAGTACTCCATTATTCAGGTCTCAGAATAAAGACATGATTCATTATCAGGACCTGGTGGCACTCGACACGCATATCTACAAAGCTAAGTTTGACAGAATGTTTACCAAGTTACATAATGATTTTAAGTCTGTAGATGAGTGCCCAATTCACAATAAAAAATGTGGATTTATTGATTTTCAGTTTGCTTTTGTTTTTTTCCTTTTGTTAAATATCTCTGACAATTCGGACTGTATGCTCTTCACTTCTGAAGCCGCTTCTTCTAGTGGTACAAAGTCTGAAAAGCCAAAGATTGTAGATATAGATACCTTTTTATTGACACGAATGTTCATTTAGATAATTGTTCTAATTTTGATCCTGCTCAAAATAGGGCTACTTTTATAGGCCCTAGAACACCCACTACCCTTTCTCCTGATAAATCTTTGATTACTTTGCCTACTTATATTATAGATAATAGTCTCTTTTTGACAATATCGGATATCTCGGATCTTTTTGACTTCACTAAAGCTGAGACTCTTTGCATTTTGAGCAAAGAGCTTGATGAATTTTCGGATATTATTGATTTTGATGCTGATGATCTTCTCCTTGGTGTTGACGATGTACATAATGATAAGTTTTATTCAGGGAAAGATTGCTTGAAAATGGCTGTGGAGGAAATGCGCAACAAAGAAGATGATCTACCTTCTGAGGAGGAGTTTCTTAGAATCCAAAGTCAACTTGGTTTTCCATAGCCAACTATTTATTCACCAACAATATTGACATCAAAAGGTGGACATAATATTGATGGAGAGAAAGTAATTGTGAAATATTCAACTAGTTTCATCACATTTGGCAATATTTCCATATTTGGCATATTGAGGCCAAAACTCATTTTAGACTTAGAGATAAACTTTTTGAAGTTATACTAGTTTAAAATACATTCAATAAACACTTTTGGAAAGTGTGAAAAAGCTGGTAGTCGAGTTTGAGAGAGATTCAAATTTCAACTTTGGGTACATTGAATCTAGACCCAAAAATAGTAGGATTTACATTTTGGAAGGAAAGCCAAGTGGCCAAATAGGGTTTTGAAACTCTATAAAAGGATGTAACTCGTGGAGAGACACATCTTCTCTCTTCTCTATCTCATTTCATGCTTATACATGGTTCTCTTGGGTTCTACTATCCATTGGTGCACTATCTTGGTGATTGCTTGCAATTCTATGTGTAGAATGATCTATATTTGCTATTTTTGGATCCACACGTGTGAAATACAGTAGCTTGCTGGTTTTGTATGGACAGCAACAATACATAATCATTTCATTCAAGTTTGATCAAGTTCTATTAGTGTTTGCATTTGAAATTGTGTGTAGATGCTGATTTTTCTACATTGGTGAAATTGGTAGTGTATTTCTCTTTCTAACCAAAGATCATTTAAGTAGATTGGATCTTAAGGATCTGAAATCTTTTACATGGTATCAGAGCTTGTGTTTCAGGTTATGAAGGAGGAAATCAGATCTATCAATGATTTGGTGAAGATATCAAGTCTAGAGCATGCTAGAGAGGATTCTACACCAAAATCGGATTTTTTGCTTTTGTAGATTGGACCTTTTGTAGATCAAAACACTTGCTCAATTGCATTTTTTTGAATTCAAATGCAGGATTTGGCCTATTTTTGGATCATTGGTTTAGCCTAAGTGGTGGCTTATAGATTGCATATCAAATTTTCAGCATTTGCATGTAGATTTGGAATAGTCAATTTTTTGTGATTTTGTCAAAACCCTAATTTTGATTGGATCTCTAGATAGTGAGGTTGCTGGACTTCATTTGAGTGTATTTCAATCTTAGGAAGTGGCAAAAGTCATTAGATTGAGGATAGATCATAGGTTGATCAAGATTCCATGATTCAATGTGTCGATTTGCTTGGATAAGTGCTAGAAGAGAATTTGTGAGATAGTTTCAAATCTTGGTGATTTCTTTTGAAAGCATTTGTTGTTGTTCAAAGGAGTGCTTTGTGCATTGAAACAGGTTGAAAGAGAAGATCAGGTCATTGCTACATGGCAACCTCAATTGGAGTCATGTTGGAAGCCAATCATAGGCTTACCTCAAGTAACTATTCATTATGGAAAGTGAGGATGGAGTCACTTCTTGAGATGAATGATGTTTTGGATATTGTTGTAGGTTTGGAGGAGAGACCAGCAACACAACAAGTTCAATTGAGGTATGACAAGAGGGCCAAGAAGGCTCTACAGATGATAAAGATGAATGTTACCAATGAGCTTCTCAAGGAAGTTGGTAAGTGCACATCATCTTTGGAAGCTTGGAATTCATTGAAGAAGCTTTATGAATCCAAGTCTACTTCTAGAGTGTTGACTCTAAGAGGGCAAATCTTTTCTTGTTTGCAAAACAATAAAGAAAGTCCAAGTACTTTTGTTTTGAGAATGAAAGCATTGAATGATGAGTTAGCTTGCATAGATGAAAGCATTAAGGAAAGAGAGCTTATTCAAGTGATTCTTAATGGCTTGTTGGATGCTCATGCTAAAATTGTTCAAATTATTGCTATTCAAAAGACTTTGCCAAGTTTGATGGATCTTCAAGAGATCTTGATCAATGAGGAATATAGGCTTCAAGCAAGAGGTGGATCTACATCGACACTTCAAGAGGATGCTATGTTCACAAAGGGAAAATTCAAGGGCAAAACCAAAAGCAAGTGGTCTAAAGGGCAAGATCAAGTGGATGCTTCTTCAAGTGGCAAAAAGAAGGATAGATCAAAGCTCAAGTGCTTCTATTGTGGCATCAAAGGACACTTTGCAAGTGAGTGCTACAAGAAAAAGAGAGATCAAGAAGACAAGCAAGGTAATCTTACTCTTGATGAGGATGGTTTGGATGTGCAAGATGCAAATGATGACGCTTTTGTGATGTCTTCATGTATGCTTGCTAATGATGGAGATCTAGATCCTTGGTGGATTGATAGTGGAGCAAGTTCACACATGACCTTTCACAAAGAGTACTTAACCTCTTTGTTGGCATATGGAGATGACAAGAGGGTGATCTACACGGCCAATGATGGTGAGTGTGCAATCAAAGGGATTGGCACAATTCCTATTTCTCTCTCTACAAATAGGAATGTTCATTTGGAGGATGTCTTGTTTATTCCATCTATTACCAAGAATTTGCTTAGTGTGAGTCAAATGCTAAGTAAGGGCCTCAAGGTGGAGTTTGATGGAGATGCTTGTTTGATCAAAAGGAAGGATGTCTTGATTGTAAAAGGTAAAAGGCAAGGGAAGTTGTTCAAACTTGATGCTTGTGTTATTGATAACCAAGTTGGATGTGTTGCAAGGGAGCAAATTTCTATTCAAGAGGTTTGGCACAAAAGGATGGGACACCTCAACTTCATGTCATTGGAGGTAATGGCAAGGAAGAAGGTTGTTATTGGTCTTCCAAGTTCCTTAAGTAATGACAAGCATGTTTCTGAGTCTTGTGCTTTGTCTAAGTCACATAGACTACCTTATACTAGATCTATTTCTAGATCTACAAAGCCTTTTCAACTTGTACATTCGGATATTCATGGATTTACTACAATTAGCAATAGTGGAGCTAAGATGTAGGTAACATTCATTGATGATTTTAGTAGATTTTGTTGGATCTATCTACTAAAGAGCAAGGATGAAGTGTATGATGTCTTTGTCAAGTTCAAGAATGCAAGGGAGAACCAATTCTCTACAAAGATCAAGTGCTTGAGAGGTGACAATGGAGGTGAGTACATATCTAACAAGTTCAAGGCCTTTTGTGATGAGCATGGGATCAAGAGGGAGTATACAACATCAAGGACTCCACAACAAAATGGAGTGGCTGAAAGGAAGAATAGGACTTTATGTGAAAGTGATAAAGCTATGAGGCTAAGTGCTAATCTTGACAAACCATTTTGGGATCAAGCTTTGTTGTGTGCCAATTTCTTGTGCAATAAGTGGCCGAGTGCTATTTTGGATGGAAGGACACCTTTTGAGATGCTATTCAAGAGGAGGCCGAGTGTCAACTTTCTAAGAACCTTTGGATGCACATGCTATGTCAACATTACTCTTGATGATAGGACCAAGGAGGATCCATCTTCAAGAAGAGGTATTTATGTTGGATACAGTGAGGTGAGTAAAGCCTACAAGGTTTACATTCCTTCTACTAACAAAGTGATTATTGGTAGAGATGTCATTTTTGATGAGGGAAACATTCCAAAGGTGTCTTCAAGCATGATTGATGGTAAAGTAGATGGATCTAACATTCTTGATTTTTATGAGAAGGATCCTACTTTGGATGGTGGTGATGATGGACCTTCAAAAAGTCAAAAGCCAAGGAGAACATCAAGAGAAGACAAGTACCTTCAAGGCTCACATATGATCAAAAGGGTAAGCAAGTAGTTTCTGGAAATTATGTTGCTTTCCTAACCTTTTTGGATGATCCTACAAGTGTAGATCAAGCAAGGAAAGAATAGGAGTGGATTCAACCAAGGGATCTTGAGTATCGATCTCTTATGAAGAGTGGAACATCTTTTGGAGGATCTTCTTGTGTACATGGAGCTATGTAAGTGGATGGATGTTATCTTGCTATAAAATCAAGTAATGGATCTGGAAAAAGAAGTTTTTTCAATGACTTTGAGGGTCAAGTTGAAGATCAAGAGGTTGATCTCAAAGCGCTTCAACTAGTCAAAGGGAAGTTGGCAATTTGGAGCTACTCAAGAGCATCAAAGGAAAGGTAATTGGCAAAGGTGTTATGGATCTGTTTTTGCAGCATATTGAAGACTCAAGTAAGGTCAAAGGAGCAACAAGTAAGTGTTGTTCAAGTTTACTTTACTTGTTCTATCTCATGTTTGAGCAATTTCATGTGGATGTGTGCAAATTGTCAAGATATGGTAAAACTAGCTACATTGGTGGGCATTGTTTTGATGTTGGATCTATACTAGCATTCTTGGCTGATTTTGCTGATGGAAATGAAGCTATTGGAGCTCATTATGTCACTCATCCATGGCTAAGTTCTCAAGTGTTGAGCTACTTGGTGCCAATACTTGGAGATTGTCAATTTTTGGTGAATTTATGGTCATTTTCTTGTGTCAAGTAGATCTTGAAGATGGACTAGTGTAAACTACCTGGTTTATGGAGTCATGTGGTGCTGGATTGGCATCATTAATGTACTCACCTACTCATGGATTTCCAAGGTTTGATGGTTTCTTGTGGCAAGATGAAGATGGAGGCTCATTCATGGAGTATCATGGTGGATACAAGGCAACAAAGGACAAAGAAGGAGGAGACATGCAAGCAAAAGTTGATCACTCACATTTATTGTTTGTTTGCTGTATTTTCCTAGAAAGTTCAAAGTTGGAAGCATGGTGGAATCATTTCATTTACATTCTATTGATTCTTCATGTTCTAGTCACATTTTTACATGCAAAATTGATGTAAGAAATAGTGAAGCATCCCAAGTGGACACTATTCTCTATATCAATTATGGTTGTTTCTATTTTAAGCATTACATAATCATTGAAAGGAGATATATTCTTAGGAAGAAGATCATTCTTATGATGAATCAAAGTTCTATTGGCAAAAACTATGCTAGGAGCATTGGAAGCTAGGAAAGCGAGTTTTGAGGTACATCATTGGAACTCGAGATTTTGGCATATTGTATGAGGGATCATCACCTAATCTTTTTGGATTTTCAGATTCGGACTATGCTAGAGATATAATGGATAGGAAATCCATTAGTTCTTATTGTATTTTCATAGGTGATGGAGCTATATCATGGATGTCAAAGAAACAAGCCACTATCTCATTGTCAACTAGTGAGGCCGAGTACAAAGCTCTTACACATTGCACAAAGGAGATGGTATGGATCAAGAGGATGATCAAGGATCTTCACTTGATGCATTTTTCAGAGAGCCCAATCATCTTTTGTGACAATCAATCAGCCCAAAGAATGGCATCCAATCCTATCTTTCATGCTAGGAGCAAGCATATTGAGATACAATATCATTTTGTGAGGGAGCGAGTCATTGCAAAGGAGGTGGAGCTTAAACATGTGTCTTCAAGGGAATGTGTAGCTGATATATTCACCAAAGCATTGGGAAAAGACTTGTTCATGAAGCATAGGACTTCACTTGGAGTATTATCAAAGTCTATGCTAAAACTAGTTGAAGAGGGAGTGTGAAAGATTCAACTAGTTTCATCACATTTTGCAATATTTTCATATTTGGCATATTGAGGCCAAAACTCATTTTAGCCTTAGAGATAAACTTTTTGAAGTTATATTAGTTTAAAATACATTCAATAAACACATTTGGAAAGTGTGGAAAAGTTGGTAGTCGAGTTTGAGAGAGATTCAAATTGGAACTTTGGGTACATTGAATCTAGACCCAAAAATAGTAGGGTTTACATTTTGGAGGGAAAGCCAAGTGGCCAAATAGGGTTTGGAAACTCTATAAAAGGATGTAACTCGTGGAGAGACACATCTTCTCTCTTCTCTATCTCATTTCATGATTATACATGGTTCTCTTGGGTTCTACTATCCATTGGTGCACTATCTTGGTGATTGCTTGCAATTCTATGTGTAGAATGATCTATATTTGCTATTTTTGGATCCACACGTGTGAAATACAGTAGCTTGCTGGTTTTATATGGACAGTAACAGTACATAATCATTTCATTCAAGTTTGATCAAGTTCTATTAGTGTTTGCATCTGAAATTGTGTGTAGATGCTGATTTTTCTACATTGGTGAAATTGGTAGTGTATTTCTCTTTCTAACCAAAGATCATTCAAGTAGATTGGATCATAAGGATCTGAAATCTTTCATAGTAATCAGAGAAGACAAAGCCGAATGCATAAGTTCTTGTCTCTTATCAAGTACTAGTAGATTTGTTATGTCAGATTATATATTGGAGCTTACTTTGTTTTTTATCATTTCAGGAAACAATTTTCCTTGATGATTTTGCAATTCGTCGAGGAGGGCAGAGATCTTCTGCGCGAGAATTTTTAAGAGATCATGCACTCAGGCACTATCTAAAGTCCTTCAAGAATAATGAAATAAGTATTGCCCATTGAAAGTTTCATCAACATGGTGAAACTATGATTATGGCAATCAAGGCACTGTCTCATTTTCTTGGAGGACATAATTTTAATAAGGTGCATAAAATAATTTTTGTAAAGAAAACTATTGCGGTTAACATTTTAGGATATAGACTAGTGAATTCCATGCTAAGATCATCTCATTTTGCAATGTATGCTGCTTACGTTGATCCGAGTAACCATGAAAACTATGAGCCCAAAAGTATCTAATCTAATTGCACATATTTAATTGTCTATTGTAGTGTAAAATCAAAATCTTACCATAAATGTGTTATATGATCAACACCCCATGCACTCTGAACTGCATCCACAAATTGATTGGTTGTTTTCTATATCATTTGAACATCAGTATTTGAAAATTTATCTTTTCTCAAGTATTTCACCGTGTTCTAACTTTTTCCAAACTTCTACTTTGTGTATACGAGTAGAACCTTCTTCTTCGAAATCTTGAGTTGCTGCAATAATTTCTTTCCAAACTGTGTTTTGAACCTTGGATTGTTTGCCAGAATAATTTGGTAAATATCTTTGAGCATTAGATCCTCCAATGCTCGGCTTGCATGTAATATTTCCTGTTTTACCTAATAACTTGTTATCTTTTTTTATTTTAACGTGACCTTTATGTAAGCCTGCTTTGGACAACACATCCTCTAATATGGAAATAGCTTCCTTTGCAGAGGCATCTGGCTCAGAATTCCATGCAAACAAGATGTGAAGATATATTATTTTTTCTATAACATGCACCTCCGCATGCAATGTACAAATATGAACATTTCGTAGAGGAATCGGTAGTACAGGTTTCCAATTAGGATGTTCTCGATCTCTTGATATTTGTGTCATGTCTTTTGTTGTTTTCATGCAGTACAAACAAGGGTGTTTAGAGTTAGCGCCATGAGATACATTGAACATATATTTTAATATCTTCAGATCTCCCGCTAAATGCCATTCAATGTTGAAAGTTCCAATTCCAAGAATATTCAGTGGAACTCCCTCCATGTTTTTTATGGTGGCAGGATATGACATTCTATTAAATATCCATGAGAGAATGTCATCGCCTTCTTTCATCACCTATAAGAGAATACAAAAATGTGATTAGTCTCATAATATTAACATAAAGAAGATTTTAGATATGAAATCCATATTCAAATGATTATCCCTATTTATTTGGCAAAGAACTGCTATACATGTTGAGTTGTCTACATCTTTGCTCTATGGCTATCAAACTTGATTTTGTTGGCTGATGAAATTTTTTGACAGTAATCTCTTTTGGAGGCATTATTAAACATTATCTTAGAGTTTATGGGTGTTCAAGTAGGATGGCAAAAATCATTTGTGAAATACCTATGATGGTTTTTTGAAAATTCATCGGTAGCAAATCTATTTGTTCAGACGTGAGCACTTCTCGAGTAAGCTAGAAAAATTGAACCTAGCATAGCCTTAAGCCTTCGTGTCAAGATTTTGACCAGTCACATAATTATTATTTTTCTGACTGGAGCTTGGATCTTTTCTAAGTGACCACCAAGGTTTATCAATGCTCAAGTTTGGTGCTAAAACATCATTTGATAAGAAAAATCTATGGTGGTTTCAAATTGATATTCATTGTTGACAAGGTTCTTTGTTCCATCACGAGATTTTTTTCAAGTAGTTTGTAGTGACATTTTAAATATGTTGAATAGTGTCCAAACTCTACAAAGTAATTGACAATAGATTGATCTTTTCACATCTCTTCGCTTTCACATCAAATGGAAGATAAATCCATACATTGATTTGAAGTATTCTTTGAAGATATTAACACTTTATTCACAAGAAATTAGAACTCATTAAGCTTCATGAAACCGCGATCAAGAAAGCACAAGGAAAAACTTTCATTTTAACAAAGAAGGAAGACAATCTTCCTCTAGGATATTGATCTCGTCCATTGCTCTGCTTCTACCTATACAACATATGCAACCTAGCAACCTCATCTGGGCACGCCAAGTGAGGAGCAAGCTCCTAAGAAGTCACTACACAACAGTTGGGATTCTAGCCTAGGCCTTGCCAGTCGCAATCAACAACCCTACCCATACACCACAATGTGATGGACGACATGGATACTTGAAAACATGACTCTCCAAAGACAAAAAGCCATAATTCGAATACATAAAAAAAAAATGATTCATGGAAGGTGTGGCATAATCATCCAAGGTCCTTAAATCAAGTGCAATTTGGTCTTCACTAGATCATAACATAAATTCATAATTAAAATGGATTTTTAATTTGTACTGAATTCGGTCTAAAATGTCTAAAATCAAGAATATAATCTGCATAATTTTGTGTCCAATTCTTAGCAATAAGTATTGGATTTTTTAAAAAATAATAATAAAACAATTCCAAAACCATAGGCAAATGACTTCCAAATCATAGTCAAAGTAGGCATAGCTTAAATTTGTATTAAAAAAGTAGGCTTATCTAACTAAACACGATCACTTTTAATCTCCCTAGCTGGTTAATTTTAGGTGGTAAGAAGTCTCAAAATATGAATATAGTCTCAATACAATCTTAAAGTGAGCTTTTATTGTTTATTAAGCAAGTAAACTATATAATGAATGCTAGGTATCACCACAAACTAAATGATACTTAGCATCTTTATGCTTCATTGCAGTGCTCAGGAAAATCGGCATTGTTAAGGAATGGAACCGGCATAATTCATAAAAAACTGGCATATGAATATTTTAAAAGGATGTAAATTTCTTAAAAATTGACAATTTTAAAAATGTACCGGATTTTAGCTCCTTCATTAAGTTTTTACATCTTAAACCTACGGTTACTTTAAGACTTGGAGGATTATATACATTGTTTTTCAAAATGTACAGGTTATTTAATGGCTTGTTCCAAATTATGGAGGAAATTTTTCTGCATGTAAATAGTAAATATTAAATAGTATGTACTATGGAAATTGGAATTATGGGTAATGGTCTTGGGGCCACACTCTAGACTCCAGAGTCCAAAGTCCACAATGTCATAGTTCATTTGAATTTTGAGGCTTGAAGCCTTGACAATTCAAAATTTGAGTCTCCAAATTTCAACTGCAGTTTCAGAGATGTAGTTTGGACTATGACAAAGTGACCATTGACATGCCACGCGGCCACCTCCATGTGGCCATTGGCCCTTGGGACTCTAATTAATTTAATGCACCGCTATTGTGATTCAATGCGAAATGACATTTGTCATTTCTCATTCAAGTTTGAACATTCTAGAATCCAAAATCCAGATCCATGTTTAATCTTCGAAGTTTGAACTTCCAAGTTTTTCCACAATGCATTATGCAGTGGCAGAGTAGAAGGAGCAGTGCAGCGTGCTTGTCGCTCGCGGGTCGGGAAACCTGTTTCCACTTACCCTAGCAAAATCGGCACGATCATGACTGTGGAAAAAGTTTTCCAAGCAGGTCAACTGAAAAGGAGGGAGGAGAGAGTTTTAAGACAAATATTGAAGACTATGGCAAGTGTGCATTAGCGCATTCAAAACCCATCTGCTCGAGACTACTTTAAGGTCTGTTTCTGCCTTGGTTGGTCCTCTTCTTTTATAAGCTTAATCACTCAAAACATTAGTTCCATCAGAAGTTATGCGGGCAGCGGCTTATTGTGTGCAGGTGAGAGCAAAGACGGTGTGTTCAAAAATTCTATATATGATTGTTATGTTTGTGAGCTTGTTTCAATTTTCAAAAGTGCTCAGTATCTTTATTTAAAAGATCCAACTCTTGTCTGCTAACCAGACCCACAAGTGGCACAAGACCACGAAAATTTTCAGTGTTTGTATTTGATGGATTAGAACTGGACATCATAATGCACTCCACAAATCAGTTCTATCTAGCTAAAGAAAGCTGTTTTTTGTCTAATACAATACAAGTGATACACAGGTCGTTTGAGGATTTTTCTGTACATATTTTTGTGTGAAAAACTTCAAATGGACTTTATTTGTAACTTGTTTGATTTCTAAAATGAGAATCGTTTGTTATCAGTGAATCAAATATGTCCTTTGTAATATGTTTGCTCAAACATTGTGGAAGATAAAGCTTCTACGCATGAGCATGAAATAGACTATTTGTACTTTTATAGCCGAGCAGGTGTTCTACTTATTACATGGAACATATGTTCTCTATAAACGATTGATGTGCTATTAAATGCATGACACTTTAATTAACGGAAAATTTTCTGAAAGGGAGATATTGATGCAATGAGACTGACTATTTAGTACTATTTAGTACTTACCCATCTCTCAAAGTTTTTTCCATCTGTTCAACTAGATAATTTAGTCTTCTATTCTGGCAACCGTTGTAGCATTCGAATAAGCTACTGTAAGCGATCAGACTCCAGAGGCTCATGATTCTGTTGAAAATTCGTAAACTAAAAAGGTCGGATGAGTGAGTGTTGTATGCAACAACGGTGATGAGGCTTCTTGATCAAAGAGTGTGAGAAGAAGAGGCTGAACAACAAATGCTTTCCATAGATTACTTCGGCACCTACATCAAGTCTTTGGCTTGCTGATCGTCATTGATTAGCAAGCCAAAGACTTGATATTAGAAATAGTGGAATTTTTATCTACAATTCGCATGTCCACATCAAACACAAAATATCAACTTGTATATTTAGAATTTGTGCTTAAAAATCAACACAAGTATATGTCTCAGGCAAAGCTGGTCCGTGAATTACTCCTCTAATATTAACCTCCCTATAAATCTATGAACACAACTATTTGCAACGATTTTTTTTTCCCAACATCAGACTGTCATCATGAGTGTGAGAGAATCCAAGTCTACAGAAAACGTGAAGAAGAAAATCGGTAGAAGAAATTTTTCACTCGTAGGAGGGATCAAAACAGAAAGAAACTCTTTTATAGCATAATCAAAGGAACCTTGGCTTTTAAATATGCAAGAAAAGTCACTGCGCTCAAGCTATATATCGAAATCAACCTCATCCTTAAAAAATATTTATGCACCATGAATGAAAACCATGTTCGAAATGATCAACAACCCCAGAGACAGTCCACTTATAATATTCATGTTGCAGGCATCTCCTAGACCTAGTCATCGAATTGTCTGAAGATAGGCTTGAGTGCAACAAATGAGGCACTTCTTAAACCAAGTTTTTTCCTATCCATTCACTGTGATCAAGACTTTTGTGAAAAAGTTGAACACCTTTGTTCACAGGTTCTACGTATGGTTCTACCTTGCATTGCCTTAAATTCCCACATTGCAGTATGTTGGAATATTGCTCTGCCAAAATTTTTGGATACTGATCTGATTCCTTCTAGGAAATCGCACTCGAATTTGATCCAAGTGTTGTAACTTCGATACATTGTTTGAGGACATGGATGCGCCAGAGGTCTGTCCAATGTTCGGGTTGCAAATATCAAAGTAAGATGGACTCTTCATCATGCTCTTTCCAATGTCAGAGGTATTACAAAATGCAGCAGCTATTTGTGGAACTTCTAGGGATGTCGTTCTGCTTGATCCTCTTGAGTGATTCCAGCTTGCGTATTCACTTCTGGCATTAGAAAATAATCTCATGTCCTAGCGGCTAAGATGTTTGAGCTTCTCATGCAACAGATCCAAGCTGGTCTGCTATGGGAGATGGGCACTGAAGGTAGGTGGAGTAGCATCACCAGCTGATCGAGGTGAAAACAAATGAAAGAGATGCAAGGGAGTAGAACTAGGAGGAGTGAGTGAGGGGGGAAAGGCAAGCTATAGAAGCAAGCTATATATGCATTACCTAAATTTCAACCAGCTTAGAGAAATCAATAAGTTGATAATCCCTTGTTTAGTCTCTTCTTGGCAGTGAAACAGCTAGAGCAAGGCTTGTGGAACGTTTGAAGGGAGTAAAAGCAAAAAAATTTACCTTCCTGTCAGCCAGAGGAGTCATCTCCAAGATGTTTGAATTTTGAGATCTTTCATCAGTGGTCCATGCCTCACTTGGCCCTAAACCCTGATTAAGTAGGTTTCCCTCTGAATAGACTATAGTTGATGTTTTTGTTGTTCCTATTGCTGATTCGTTGCCACTTTTTATTGTTGTGTGTGACTGCAGATTCCAGAATAGTGAAGCAATGATTTAGATTGATATGCTTGCATGCCCATCAGAGGTTTTAATCTTTAAACTTATTGTTGATAAATATGATAACCTGCATAGGTAGCTCTCTCAAAGTTTGGTTTTTCCATTTATTAATGGCCTTACTCAGAAGTTTTAAATAAAAGAAATGCATATTGATCTTAACCAGTTGTATTGAGCTATTTTTTTTTAGTTTTGTTGAAAGTTGAAATTATATTTAGGCAGCTCAGCTCTTCTGGCTACTCGACGAACAAATTATGCCATATGGTCAGTTGTTGAGGGCAAATTGGCAATTGCAATCTTCCTTTTTGAAGTCACAGCTGCCAAACCTTTCTAAATGCACTTTCTATTGTCCCAGATGAGGACTGCTTCAGTGTTTTGGCATGCACAAATGTTAGAAGACATTTCAGTTCAATCAAATTCAATTTTGAGTAGGGATGTCTTGTTTCATTGCATGTGCAGAGTTAGGGAATCATGAATAGGGATGATAAATCATGAGCTTTCTTCTATTTCTTGAAGCTTGAAGCAGTGAGGGCTGAGAAATGAGCGGTTGAGGCATGAAAAGCAAGCCATAATGAGACATGAGAGCACCGTCTAGTGAATAAGGTTGCACAACAAGCCATCTCTGTATATGCAACATCTCTGTCAGGTATGGCTATTAACTTCTTTAAGATTGTCTATCGGTTGGGCCTCTACCCATATCAGCCAAGTCTCTCATCTAGTGTATGTCTTTTTATGAGCTTGGAAAACTTAGCCAAGCTTATGATTCAAACTTTTTGATTAGAGAGCTCAGCAAAGAGCTATTTTCATCCTCTTGATCATATTTGTTTCTTGAAATAGCAATGTTCTGATGGTTCTTACACCTTTTACTTTCTTGAAAATCATAGCCACTTTGTTAATGACTGCTTGTTTCCTATATTGTGAAGTTCTACTCTGGTACATTTGAAAGGATGTCTATTGTGCATTTGTAATCTGGGTGAGAGAACCTAGACAACAGTTGTAATTTGGTGAGAGAATCTCTAACAAATATAAAATGTACCTATTGTTTAATATTCATCTTGAACTACATAATACAAAGTCTTATGAACATAATTGTACTATGTTAGTAGTGACTTGAAAGATTGTGTGATAACTTCATAACAAAATAATTGACAAACAACTTTTTCATGTGCAGCTGCGACATATCGCAACTGTGCTATAATCACACTCCACGCGACTAAAAGATAGCAGATGTGAATCACATCTTGACATAATTTTGTGCTTGAAAATTAATCTTTGTGGCTAACACATTTGGAAATCATGTCACAAAATGCCTCTAAAGAGAGCATGACTCAAAATCGACTCGATGCTTCTAAGGAGAGCATAAATGAGAATCTAGTAAAATGCTCTAAACGAAAGCAGTCCAATATTTTCAGTATGCCTGGCTTTCAAAGGAGAAGGCATACCATGCATGGTTGTGATGGATGCAATGATGTAGGTGAAACTAGCATTGTGAACGAACAAATTAAGCCTTCCAATGAGAAAGAAAGTCTTGAATTTGCCAGAATAAAAAAAGCGTGCGATTTATGGCAAGATCGTTGGCTTATCGATTATCCTTGGCTGGAATTCAGTCGCGACTTGGGAAAAGTATTCTGCAAAGTGTGTAAGCAGCAGCCAAACAGGCTAAAAAATGTTTTTGGCTCTGTAGGGAGCACAAATATCCGTGCTAGCGCATGGCTAGACCATGGAAGGTCTAAGCAGCACAAAGACATTTATAAAGATCAAATGGAGGCTGAAAGAAATGCTCTACGTGTGGCCAATATGACCATACGTGGCCAATAAGAAGGAACACTTTGGACTCTTTTCAAAGTTGCATATTATATCGCAAAAGAAAATCTTGCATATAGTAAATTTCAGTCTTTGCTGCAATTATTTAGAATATGCGGGGTAAAAACAATGACCAAAAGCCTTTATCAACATGATAAAGCATGTGCAGAGTTTGTAAAATATATCGGTGACTCACTCTGAGAAAGCTTATTGGAAAAAGTGAAGCAAAGTCCAGTTTTTGGACTTATGGTAGATGAATCCACTGATATATCTGATACCAAGTCATTAGTAGTGTACATAACTTACCTTGATAATTGTGGTCCTATGACCTCTTACTTATGTCTCACTTCCGTAGCCAATGAAAATGATGAAGCCTTATATGATGCCATAATTGATATCATTAGTACTTCTAATCTTGACATTCGGAAGTTTGTTGGTTTTGGTTCTGACGGAGCTGGAGTCATGGTAGATTCAAAATCTGGAGTTGCAACTAGATTGAAAGCAGTTTGTCCTTTTTTATTAAGTATACATTGTGTTGCCCATAGATGTAACCTTGCTTGTTCTGGTCTAGCTTCTAAACTACCCTATGCTAAATTCCTTGATGCACTTGTTAACTCAATTGTCGCATTTTTTGCCAATAGTTGCAAATGACTAGCACTTCTACAATCATTAGAAATAGAATTGGCCAATGATGTTTTGAAATTGACAAGAGTGATTAGTACTAGATGGCTGAGTCGGCATGGTTTCCTTAAAAGATTGTGTGACGTTCTCCAACCTATCATACATGCAATAAAAGATGAATTTAACAAGCTATCCAAAAAAAAAAAAAAAATCAAAGAAATTCACTTCGATATGATGAAGTCCTTGATGTTGATGAGGATGCATTTGAAGCTGCCCTATCGTCTATAGCAAGTCAAAACAAGCAATTCAAGCTGCTGCCGCAAAAAAGCTTTTAGAAATTTATGTGATTTCAAGAATCTGTACAGCTTGCATTTTCTAGTTGACATTCTTGGAAGATTGTTGATATTGAGCCTAATCTTTCAAAGAGATTACATTGAGGTGGGAGCCATATCGGGGATTGTATCAAGCGACATTGCCACAATTCAACTGGAGTACATTGAAGAACCACTCACCAACTTAGACGCTCAAACATGCGATAGCAAAGGCTATCCTCTTCTTCTGGAATACGGTCTTGAAAAGGGATATTTGAGATGGTTGCAAGCTTGCCTTCGCGGTAATATGTATTATGATATTGAGATCAAAAGATGTATTTTAGGATCTGATTTAGATGAGGCAATAGCTTTTCAAAAGAGTTTTGCTCATGCTGTAGTAGAATGTTTGTCACAACAATTCAAAGACATGGGTCATCTAGGCTCTTTCAAAGTACTATCCCCTATCAACATTTTGAAGTGCATGCGAGAAATGAAGGACTATGGTTACAACGACATCAATAAACTTGGTGAATTTTATGCAACAGCTAAAGTCGACAACATTGGAACTTCAATTCCTCCGATAATTGATTTACAAGACATAAGGGCAGAATACAAGACGTTCAAAATTCAAGCAATGACTGATTGGGCTGGGAGATCCTTTCGAGATACTTGGTCAATAATTGGGTCCAACGAACAATTAAGAGAAAAGTATAAGGGTTTGCATATGTTAGCATGCATTGCTCTCGTGCAATGTGCTAACTCAGCTGCTTGTGAGAGAGGCTTCAGCAGGATGAATCTTATCAAGGACCGAAAAAGAAATAGTTTGGAAGCAATGGAGGCTTTGATGCGCATCTCCATTGAGGGGAGTGCTGATGTCAATTGATTTTGTTGTTGCTATTCGATCATGGGCTACATCAGCCGAATATAGACATATTTTTTATAACACTAGCAAAAAAGTGTTGTAGCGATCTTTTTATAATCTTGTAAGTTTCATCTCAACTTTCATTTTGCAATAGTGTAAATGTAGATTTTCATATTTTTCAACATTAATGGTTATCTATTTGTTATAGTTTCTTACTAATATTAGCATTTGATTGTTTCAGCTCTTTAGGCTTTTATTCGGATTTTGTTGTTTCAAATTGCTACTTGTTATCTGTATCATGATATGTTTCAAAAACCTTGTAGCATGTGTTTATTTTGAGATATTGAAGTTGTCGCAAATGTCACAGGTTTGCAAGACTAACATTGAGGCATTCAGAAGTACAAATAAGTATCGAGCTAAAAAGGTCAACTTTTGTGAGTGTGCATGAAGGAGAACATGCCAATTCTAACTCTCAAAAAAATCATAGCATATTGATAATTATAGCATGCATTTTAGGTCATGTTTTGACTATAGCCTACATGTACTATGATTGTTCCATAAAAATTCAGGAGAATAATAAAATGCTAGTTTTTTTAGCTTGTTTGGCTTGAGACATGTAATTTAAGTATTGAAAACTCAAATTCTATCTTCCAAATGTGATTGATAGTTGGTTGTTTTTTCTAAAGCTGAAAAACTTGAAGTTTATGGTCACTGTAGACTATAATTGTAATATGTACTACGTACTATGTAGTCAGTCATGACTAAACTTTGGAACGTGTCAAGAGCTATGTTCACTAGACCCGTCTAATATTTATGTATGGGGCATGGGCTATTGCTAAGAACTTTAGAAGCCTAAAAAGCCTAATCATGTTATGTGAATTTGCTACTTTTGAGTGCTTTTCTAATGTTTTTCTTTGCAAATTAATTTGTTTTGGGATCAGCTAGACAAAGAACATAATCATGAATTTTGATTTTTTCGGTTTAGATGTGAAGTTCTTTATTGATGGGAAGGCAAGAAACTCAATTGATGAAAAGGCAGGAGGACAAATTCAGTATTACACTTCTGAATATATATGTATACTATTATTTGGTTCGTAATTGGGAACTATGCTCTCATCTTGCTATTTCAGTGATGTTAAAATCAGATTCAGAATCATCTTGAAAAGTAGTGATTTCAATTTTTGGTCATTGTAGGTCTTCGAGAAGGCAACTAGCATATCTAAGTTGTATAATATTAGGTTGCCAATGACATGTGCTAGTATGTAGATGTTTGCAAATGTAGTTTGAATTTTTTTGGTGAAAAAGAATAGTTTCACTTGTTGGCTTTCTCTGCTTATATGCCATGTATTTGATGCTTTAAAGACTCAATCACTATATTCCAAATGTTGTTTTTGACAGTTAGCCCTTTTTTATGAGGGTCAGAAGCTTATTGGGTGAGTTTATTGAAGTTGCTTGAGAATGCTTTGCCATTACTTTTTTTTTCAGTTAAATTTGTTATGATGTAAATGCTTCAAAGAAGGATACTAAATTGTGGTTTTGTCTCCTGATTGTAAAGTGTATTTCAGCGTTTGTCTCCAGACTGTGAAGTGAATATTTCAGCGAATCTGATGGGAAGGCGAGAGGACTGATAATTTAGAATCATGTGATGTTGATTATATATGTAAAGCAGAGTGGAAACCATCTATTGTACATGATGGTCGAGTGTATGGCACCGATATATATGATATTGTTTTGTTATGTTTGCTATGTTGTTAAGAAGCTTTGATGAAGCTTTTGGAGTAGTTACTCGTACACTAGCATAATTTTGTAAGCTTTAAAAAGGCAACTCATGGGAGTGCCAATTATTATCAAGTCTCAAAGGATGGTGCTTCCTAAATCATGTAATCATACAAGAGTTCACTCTTGCCTGTGTGAAGTAAATCTAGAACCATATTGTTCAATGTTTGATCAATGACAATATTGAATAGACAGTTTTGTGACTTTTGTGATGTGATTTTGAGCAATACTGTGATTTTGAAGATGCCTATCATGTACTGTTTTGCCATGAATCAACATCAAATGTAAATCTTACTGGATTTATGACATTGATGGAACCATTTCTTTATAGTGTTTAATATTTTATGTGTTGCATAATGTGTTGGTGTGGTTTGATGTTGGTTAATTTTACCTCGTATGATTTTATCAATGCATTCACTTTCAAATTGCACTTCACAAAATTCGTACATTTTGCAAATTTGCAGTCATTGCTACACAGGCTTAAGCAAATATGAGAGTTTTTTGTATGTTTCATTTTAGAGTAATATGAGAGGATAGCTGTGTGGTTTGCACTCAATGATTGTGTAAACTGTACATATATACAGGAAATATGAGTGTGTAAATGGAAACTTAAAGGATTCAAATTCCTAAATAAAGACATTTATAAAGGAAGACAAAAGGAAATGTATGTAGGAAATTTAAGTTGTCAAAAGGAAAGTTGTAGGATTTTAGACTTTCAAAAAAAATGTGCAAGAAAAGTGAGGTCATCTTTTTTGAAGTTCAGGATTTTGAAGGTAAAAAAAAATATGATTCCCAGAACTCCAAGTTTATACCAGATTTTGTTAGGGTAAGTGTCAATAGGTTTCCCACGCAGTGCTTCATTGTAAAAACCACATCATATATTACCTAATATGCCAATGAAACATTGAAGGGAATTTACATCGTTTCAAAATCAGACGAGTGGATTGGATTTTGATTTTAGCAACATTTGAATCTAAAAATTGGTTTTGCAACGAACCTACGAACCCATGTACACGAAGGGCTGAGAGAGAGTCTCCTAGCGTGACGTTCGTAAGCTATACATAGAGTGTACGTAGTCGGGAAGAGACATACCGTGGCGTTCGTAAGCTATATATAGGGTGTACGCGGTCGCGAAGAGACAGAGTGCGTGAGAGAGAGAGAGAGAGAGGCCGAGGGCAATGGCTCAATATAACGGTATTTTTAAGGTGGCAGCAGCTGTAACAAGCAAAAGAACACACCTGTTCGTAGTCTTTTTGCTATGGCTGGCCCTTACCAGTTCCGCCATACAGCAACAGCAACAGCAGGGAGTGACCAAAACGAATGAGTACAGCAGTGTGGCGCAAACTCCATTGTTGGGGTTGATAGCAAGAAAGAATTTCTTGCCTGCTGAGCTCTTAATTTTCGTGCACTTGTCTGTGCTACCTGTGCCACAGTTCCGGAATCATGTGCTTCCCTTCAATTAGTTGCATTTGTTTACCTTGCGACGTCTCTTATCTTCTCTCATGTACGAAATAGAGTTATAGTTGCGATATTGCTTCATGCTTCTTGGCTCACCCTTTGTCTTACTTGCAGGTACGTATACTGGATGCGTAGGTGGATCAAGTATCAGAGTCGATCAGAAGAGGCTGAAGAAAATAGACAACAATGGAGATGGCGTCTGGAGAGTGAATATCACAAACTATTGCCTAGTCAAATCTTGACTTGTAAAATTGATCTAAGAAATTGTGACGCATCCAATGTGGACACTATTCTCTATATCAATTATGAAAGTTACTATAAAATCGTAGAACGGAGGTCTAGTCTTATAATGGATATCATTCTTAAGAGGGATCGAAGTTCTATGTTAAAACTAGTTGTAGAGGGAGTTTGAGAAATTGTCAACTAGTTTGAGATTTATCATGTCTACTTTTATAGAAAATTTTGGCCAATATGCATTTTAGACTTGAGATTGTTAGCCTATATTTTCGCACGAAAAATCGGGCTCTTTTTGAAGCGATTTTCACAATTTTGTACAAAAACTGGCATGTAAAACCCAGCTATTAATGGTAAAATTGGCACAAAGCTGCCTATAGATAGGGGTCCGAGCCTGCCCAAAATGTGGCTAGAGAAAATTTTGGGGACTTAGAAATGGCTCATAAAATAGTTTACGGCCTTAGAATTGGCCCGATTATACTAGCCAGCATGGCCGAGCAAATTTTCCAATGTACTCTGCTACTTTTTATTAATACGAAAAATTGCCTACTATGTTTTTCAAGGGACAAGTTGCCTTAAATAAACCCCAAGTCATGAGTGCTCGCCAGTAATGATACACGGAAAAACGGCAATGAGAAAAATCAACTCGTAACAAATGGCTGAAAATTATGGGACAACGTCAAGGAAACTGCAACAAAAATATAAGCAAGTTCCAGTGCAAGTCGAAGCGGCACCCTGATAGACAAATCACCTCGATGGCTTGAGCCATGGGCCACAGACACGCAAAAGGAAAATACAAGTGAAGGCCAAAAAGTGCTTAACAAAAATACCCTACCTAAAAGTGGTAAGAATTGACCACAAGTAGCAACAATGAGGACCACCCAATTAAAAAGAGTAATAAAGAGAAGTACTTACCATTTACACCCCCAACAAGTGCAAAAGAGAAAATTGGCTCACACATGTGGCACCCCTGTACCCATGTACCCATGACCCCAATCCATCTTTCGGAAAGGGGAATGGTACCACTTGTGGTCAAATCACAACTAAGAGCCATGTATACTTCCCAATGTTCTGCCTGGTAGGAATCAAAGATCAAAGTGAGGCCATACTGGAAGCCCTCCCTCGCTGGTTCATAGAGGCATTCAAGTCCTGTTTGTGAAGCTAATTTGAGCTTATTGTCACTGGCCACCACAACTAAATTTTGGGGGCAAATTACAACGGTGGACAGTCGCACTTCTGCTGTCAATCCATCACATTTCTTACAGCAGCGGGCATATACACTTCTATTTCATTCTTAGCGCTTTTTTTACCAACTGATCGTACTTGGAAAGGCAGAATATCTGCTTCCAATCACTTCTATGAGACATTAGATAGCTGCTATCAGTCATATTCATGGGCAAAATCATCTCCACTTTGTGGGCCATCAATGAAGGTATCCTTATCCAGAAGAAACGAAGCCATCACTACCTTCAACGTTACTATCCGCAACAGCAATGCTCATTTATCTCAGCTGCCACTTAGACTACCCTCCTCGATTCCGACCACTCAGATGCAGGATGGATCTTCCCTAGTGACTACATTTTTATTCGCCAATGGGGAGGAGGGGATGCACTACGAGTTAACCCATGCTTTTCCTACCACTCCTGTAGTACACTCAGTTTCAAACAATGGGTTGACTGCACCACTTGCTATTGAAGCATCATCCCAGAACGGCAATGTGATCAGATGACCCATTTCAATGTTTGTGTAGCATGCTTGACTGCCGTTTGATCCTCACGTCAAGTATCCGAGCTCAAATGTTGAAGCATTACTCCAGAGCTACGATCAGACAACTCACCTTTTCTATCAGTGTTTGCATAGAATGCTTGATTTGTCGCTTGATCATCATTCCCAGTACCTAACTACTGCTGTTGAAATCTCATTCCAGACCAGCACTGTGATGAAGCAACTTACCTTTATATCAATGATGATCGGAATGCTTGATTGTCACCTATATCTGAACGCTGTTGTTGCGAGGCTGACAATCAGCACGACCTCATTCTAGAATGCTTGACTACTATTGGCAGCAAGGCCTGACTACTGCTGGGTCTTCATTCCCGAACTACATAGATCATTTAGTGGATAAAAAGTGAAACTAAGGGTGGGTCGGGGGTTACCGAATATATCATGCATGCTCCAAAACTTGGATCAATCCATGCTACTAGGCTTGAAGTAAGTCCCTCTGGTAAGGCCACCCAACTCGAAGAACGTGGGTCCAAGCCCTGTGTGAACTTATGACTTGGGGCTTCCGCAACACCACCGGTTCCTTTTCCCACGCATGAGGTATATCTTTAAGCTTCATTTTATCAATGCGAATGGGAATTGGGTGTAAGATGAATGTTCATATTGATGGTCGTTTCATGATCATGGATCATAGTATGGTAGGATATGCATTCTAGGATATGATGAATTGAATGTCTTGTTATTTTTATATTGTATGACGTGTACCGATCTTTTAAGCTTGTCAAAATTGGAACTACACTATGAGCTTTCCAGCATCTTGTTATCTATGTGCAAATCCACACACTCGACCTCTTTGAAATACAAGAGCGGGCTGTCCACCATCCGTGGTTGAAATACATCACCATGGTTAGGGGTCAATTTAGTCACATCCGTCGTTGGAACTGCCTAGTGAAATACCTAGGCCTAACGGTTCGTATACCTGGCACCCCAACGTTGCACGAAATTAACAAAGAGATGACGTCCTATTTCTATTTGGTGTATGTGTGCTAGCTTCATCTTGTGTGCCTTAAAATTGTTGATTGATTGCTCATGGACATTTCACAATAATTGTAAGCAACACCCCCTTTGCCAAGTGCAACCGTAAGATTGACAGACCCTAAACTTTGAAGGCTTAAGGCTAGAGCCATAATGCCATGAGGCGGCCTTGGACCCGTAGGCTACAAGACTTTAGTGTAGTGGGGATGCCCTTAATCACCGTCACCTAGAGCTATGAGATGGAAAGATAGGATCAATAGGATCAAGAGTGCTATTAAACCTCCTTAAAGCCGTGCCTCTTGGGGCCTAGAAAACCCTCATCAGCTAGGAGCACAGGGTGGTTGAGACGGCCCTCGGGATTGGAAGTGGGATCCCTCAATCACTCACGTAAGGGCAGTGTGGGCCCTTCCTCTTTTAGGGCTTTCTGGCGAGACCGACCCCCCAGTGGAAATTTCCCCTAACATTGGTGTGTCTGCCGGGAGCTAGAACCTGATCATGGGCTATTGTTTGAAGGGCGGTTATCTATGCGTAGGACTCTAAATAGTATGGATTACCCATTTGCAGGTTGCTTATGTTATTTGACCCGCCAGATGCTTAACATTGGTGCGTCTGCCGGGAGTTGAAATATTTTTAGGGGATGTTGTTTGAAGTGCGATTATCTATAGCAGTGGCCTAGAAAATATCCGGGTGAATAATTTGTCAGTTGAATGGTTGTAGTTGTCAATCACTTGCTAACATATAGTGTGAGCTACCTGACTAGTGTCGAATGTTGTTTCGAAAGACTATTACTAGGTTAGTAGAAGTCGAAGTGGTTAGCATCACGCAATGAGCTGTGCTGATCCCACACACAGAGTATACATTCTAGAACCTTGTCACTGTTAGGGTCTTTACCTTTTAATGATGTATCATGGTATATTGATAGTGGAGCAACAACTCATATGAGTTGCTCCAAAGATTCTTTTGTTTCTATTGAATCTGTTCTAGATCCTAAGAAATCAATATACACAGCAGTTGGTGATACATGTGCAATTGAAGGTGTTGGAAGTTGTTCCTTAGAACTTACATCTTCTATGAATTTTACACTTTCCAATGTTCTCTATGTGCCTAATCTCACAAAGAGTGTGATTAGTGTAGGAAAGTTGTTAGATGATGGTTATGAACTGGATTTCAATATCAATGGTTGTTTCATAAAGAAAGAAGATAAGATCCTTGCAAGTGGATCTAAATATAGAGGTATTTTCAAGCTAGATGTGCATGAAAATTCAAGTTTATGTGATGCTGCATTGATGACTTATGTTTTCAAGGAGGAGCTATGGCATAGGAAGTTGTATGTTTCCAACTTCAGGTCTATGCCTATTATAGTCAAGGAGATCAAGCCAGGAGTGGCTTATTCTATGGCAAAATCACTTATGGATCCATATTTATTGTCTTCTAAAAAGACAGAACATTCTATGGAGTTGAAACATTTTGATGTTCATCTTCCTTTATCAGTAAGCAAAGAAGGTGTTTCTTGCTTTGCATGTACTATTGATGGATCCACAAATTACATTTGGATGTGTCTTGTCTCTTAAGTTTTTTGGTGCATGTGTATGTTCCATCATGCAAAACTTTATGGAGTTATGAAGCTAATGGAAGGAGTGCACTTTATGAAGTCTTGTTCAGTTATAAGCCTAAGGTTGTATACCTCAGTATTCTTGAAGACTATTGCTTTGTATGTGGTTTCTTGGAAAAAAAGAAGGATGGTGATCCTAGTCTGTGGATCATGGTTGGATGCTTATCCACCAAGGAAGGCTACATAGCCTTTACACTCTCTATCTCGAAGGTGTTTGAGCATGGAGAAGTTCTTGATTTTGAAGATCTATTTTCTATCCTAGAAGTGGCCGAGAGCACAGTGTCTCGTAGTGCATCACAAGTCATTACTATGGCAAGTAATCAAGTTGTGATGAGGTCAAGGTTTGAGGAGGAGTATCCTCAACATGCATGTCCAAGGAGATCTTCATCGTTGTACAAGGCCGAGTCCTTGTTGATCTTATTTCATGGAAAAGAAAAGAAAAATAAAGGTGGTATCCATTTTGTTTTACTCACCTATTGTTCTTTTTCTTTGATTAATGATGTATCTTGCTTAATTGAGATTTGTTTATCACAAAGATCAAGCAAGACTTCGAATTCAGAACATTCATCACCTAAACCAAAACAATAGCTATTTTGCAAATACTATAAAGGGACTGGTCATCTCATCAAGGATCGTAGAGCACTCAAGTACAACAACGAGAAGAAGTAGTAGTTCCACCAACAAGCCAATGGTGCAACCACCAGTCAAACAACTCAATGGTGCACAATAAGACAGATTCAAGAACGCAGATAGCACTGTTAGTGTAACAAAGCACAGAACACACAACATTGGAGATTCTTGGAGAGCCCAAGCCATCATACAACTCTTCTGTATTGAATAATAGAACCATAGTACAAATATATGAAAAATAGATGAAGCTTCTATACTACATGTATGTATCATGCCAAGAACCAGACAATAGGTCCTCGTTCAAGAACCTCTGCACTTGGAGTGTGGACAATATGCCAAGAACCTGTTGTCTACAGACATGGGAGGAATAATAAGGACATCTTATCTGCAAATATAGAATGGCGAAGCGACGCATTCCAATAGAAATGAGTAGTTACTATGAAGAGTTCGGTTTTCTTCTTATGTTGTTTTGATTCTCTGATGACATATAGAGCATGAGATGATGAAGTCAAAGAGACCTCTTGACTTATTCAATTGTCTTCTTGCAGCAACATGGTGATATCCAAAGCCTATGCACGAATTATCGAGTGTAGTAGAATGAGCCTTCTTTCCTAATGCATGACTGTACCTATCAATAATTGAAGAAAGCTATAATGACAAAAGCCAAGTTCAATCTATTAGCAACTAACTTTGATATCATTAGTACTAAAGTGATTTTGTACCCAAACAATTTCAGAGTGCGAAGTGATGTATAGAATATTGCACCGTTGAAGTATTCAACAGGTCAATAGAATTAATAAGAGATTTATCAATTACAAATGACCATGGAGTGACATGATATTGAACGCAATAAGAAGGTAGATTGATTTAGTAAGTAGCATGTACAAATCAGATGATAAGAGCACAAAGCAATAGCAGATAGTAACTGAAAACTTTGTCTGATGCACTTCCACGAGTAACTAGTAAGCGCTAATAGCAATACTCTAATAGAGCGAAACTTATAGAAATCTTTAATGATCAGCTATTTATACTAAAGCAATTTAAGCTAATTTGGTAGGACAGCTAATTAGGTTGTAATCGCAATTGGTTGTTAGTTATAATGTGTTGATATCTTTCTAGTTAGGACTTTCGAATGAATAAAACTGTAGAATTGGATAATGAATGCATGTAGATTGGAGATCAATTATTCGGATAAATCACTCCCGATAGTAGAATAATCTAATAGTTGCTTTTGAGGTATGGCTTCATAACAGATTTTAACTTCATTACATTCATAGAGTCTCTCTCTCATTCTCTCCACATTTCTCACAACACTGATTCATGTTTCTTGCATGCAGGTACCGTAGTTCCCATCTCACGAATCGCAACATCGTGAGTAGATGTCCGTGCCTAGGATAAGGACTCAATTGGTGGTTCTAGCTAGTTTTTGTATTCGAGCGTACATATATATACATTTACTGATGTAGTATATGTACTTATGTACTTGGACTATTTTTGTTTCTGGACCATTCATGTATGGTTAATTTGTTAATCATAATTGTTTGTCATATGGCTTTGATTGCTTGAAATTTAACTATAATATTTGTAATTTAGGGTGGAACGAAGCCGGTAATTTTTTTTTTGGACTCCTTATTGAATGAAGCTCATTTATTTGGACTAAGCATTGAACGAAACATTTGAAATATAATTATTTATGGCCCTAAACATGGTTGTCATGATAATTTGCTTTTAAGTCAAAGCTGCTTTGGGAACTCAAATTATGACCTAAAGTCAAATGTGTAACATCCTTCCAAGAGGTTTCAAGAAACTACCTATCACCGTGCTAATTGGATAGGAGATTAGAAAATCAATTTTTGGCTTTCTATTCAACCAAGGCCCAATATCTTGGAACAACCAATGCAAAAACAGATCTTAGTAGCATTATCTTCAACAAAATACAAATACCACAAATACCAAGGAGCCAATTTGGCTCAACAACAACCAACAATTCTCTATTGTGACAATCAAAGCACAATACCACTATTCTTCAATCTGGGATTTCATTCTCAAAGCTAGCATATAGGAACCAAATATCATTATCTTAGGAAAAAGGTGCAAGGCAAGGAAGTTTCACTCAGTTACGACAGGATAAATTCTATGGCAAGGAATTACTTCACCAAAGCACTATAAGAAGACAACCATATTAGATTTAATTATATTTTAAATCTGAAGGTCAAAAAATTTCAGGATCCACATTAATGTGGAGTGTTGGATTTCAAAGCTCAAGTGGAACCCCACTTTGTGAGCATCCTGAAACTATAAATACTCAAAAGAATTCTAGAAAAATTGAAAAGATATGCACAAAAGATCAAAGTCTATTCTTGACTCCCTGAACATCAAAATGGATTTTGATCCTGGCTTGGGTTGATGGATCTAATTGACTCGAACCCATTTCAATCCTGCACCAATTTCGACCGACACTTGTTTCACGATCGACCAACAGACTGATTTTCATCAGTTAACAATTATACTTGACGAATGTGTTGAGTAAATATGGCATGACTTATTGAAAACCAAGTTTCTTTCCACTCGATCCAAGATTAAAGTTACTAAGGAAGCAATGCCCACAAACAGAGGTAGGCCCTGCAACAATATCCTTTTCACTCCAGTGTAGGCTCATTAATATTATGCACTTACCCGATCTAGCACACTCCATAAGCTCGTTGAGCCAATTCTTTTCTAATCCAGGGATGACATATTGTCTCTTGAAGGTCTTGAAATATATTCAAGCCACCAGAGAGTTATGCATCTGCTATGGAGGCAACCAATATGCCAATATTCTTGAAGGATATTATATTGGGTAGGATATATGGACATTAGAAAATCGATTTTTGGTTTTGTCTTTCTATTCAACCAAGGCCCAATATCCTGGACAAACCAACACATCTTAGTAGCATTATCTTCATCAAAATACAAATACATTACTACGACAAATACCAAGGAGGTCCTTGGCATGATACATCAATGTAGTCTAGAAGCATCCTATGTTTTTCATATATGGGCAGCAGAGTCGCCCCTATGTACTGTGGTTCTAATATTTAATACAGGAGAGTTGTATGAGGGCTTGGGCTCTTGGAGAATCCCCAACATTCTGTGTTCTGTGCTTGTTACAGTCCGATAGTGCTATCCACGTTCTTGAATCTGTCTTATTGTGCAGTTGTTTCTAATAGGTTATGGGCCCACTATCACTTTAGCTATGTCACATATCCAAGGCTTTCCAAATTCCTGCCCACTACTCTAGTTACTATTCAGATGAAGGCAAACAAAATTATGTCCACAGTCTAGTCCATCAGTACTGAGTGAGCCATTGAGAGGTTTAACTGCTCCAACTTCTCATTGTGGAAATGGAGGATGGAACTTATCCTGAGGGGGACCTCTAGAAGATGGTTCAGTCATAGAACAGAATGTGCTAGATAGTCTGGTGAAAGAATTACCAGAAGAAGAGCTCAAGCAAGCGCAAGAAGCACGGAAGGATTTTTGGCCATAGAGAGACGCGTTCTCTCTCTCACTTTTTCTAAAAACTATATGCACATACCATTGCGGTTAATAAACATACTTATTCTTCTATGTTACTTCAAGTCTCTCTCTCTCTCTCTATGCTTCCCTCGTTCACATGGTATCAAAGCGTCACGATTCTCCATGGCCTACTCTCGCTATTGCAGAATGTGAACATGCTGAACGCTTCCTTTTGATCAACCAATAGAGTCCCACATCAACGCAGCCTTGTTGCCTAACTGTCCATCGAGTTGCCTGCAGAACCGTTGCCTGCAGAACAGACTACTATCATCTACAATGCTATAAAGGATTTCATTTGTTTTTGACTTGAACACTATCCCATGTGCCTGATTTGTTTTTGACGTGCTGTTTCCATTTGTTTTCATTTTTTTCTGTTGTTCTTACTCAATGGCCATCCAAACTGCTCACATCACTTTGCCGACACTATTAGAACTTCTGTCGTCATGCAAAACATTATGCCGAGTTGGTTAAGCGCACCTATAAGCTGCGTGTGCCACCCGAATGCAATTGAAGCCAGCCCTGCAAATTCCTTAATGCCTTCATAATGCTGCAACAAACTATTTCTTTCATCTGAGACACCGCACATCTGCCTGAATAGCCTTGTTCTCTATTTGGTTGATCCGGACAGCCGTTAGAAGACCATGGCTACTCCTCCAGGCACAGCCTCTATGACAAAGTCTTACCACATTGAAAAGCTAACTGGAAGATCCAATTATCTTCCTTGGAGTCTTCGAATAAGCATGATGCTTGAAAAAGGTGGAAACCTAGGAGTGGTGAACGGGACAGAAGCACAACCTGCCGCTCCTTCTGAAGCACTAGCTGAATGGCGACAAAAAGATCTTGCAGCCCGAACAGGGATAATTCTGCATCTTGGAGATCGACAACTGCAACTAGTCCACGAATACAGGACTGCAAAAGCTATGTGGGACTTTCTTAAATCTCAATATCAGCAGACTAACGTAGTATCTCGAGTCTAGCTAAATAAGCAACTTAATGGGATCATGTTAAAAGACTTTAATAATGTTGAAGCATTTTTTGACGAATGGTTGACTGCACTAGATAACTTAACGTTGTCAGGACTTGTGCTGCCTCGGGAGATTCAAGTCACCATACTCCTCTCTGCCTTACCTGACTCTTGGCGTTCCTTTATCACCACACATTCTACAAATTTTGAGCTTACAGTCTCATAACTAGTCGCCCAAATCCGTCAGGAAGACCAGATGCAAAAAAGGTCTTGCCATCCTAGCTCCAACACTGGCTCTAGTGCTCCATTTGCTATGATCGCTGGCCACACAAGACGAGTTTTCCAAGGCCGTAGAATGTTTCTTTTAACAATCAGAATAACACAAACAGACCCGATTACCAGACTCAACATTACAACTCTCGACCTATGAACAATTCTCAAATGCAATTTCGAAATTCCAATTCGTCAAGGTTTCCTCGCTTTGGAAACACTGGGAGCACCTCTCATCAACGAGTTTGCAACTTCTGCAAACGTAGAGGTCATTCAGAGTCTGAGTGTCATACAAAGATGCGATCTCAGCAATCGTACAATCGTACTCGCAATCAAGCGAACCTAGTCACCGCTGGTGATGAACAATAAGCAGCTGAATCTTCTACTAATGAGATGTCCGCCCTACACCTGTTTATGGCCAGTGCCACTTCCTCCTGTGATTCAAATACATGGTACCTTGATACAGGTGCCACGCGTAACATGAGTGGTTCAAGAAACCTTCTCTATAATTACAAACCTCTTTCAACTCCAATGGAGGTGAGGCTTAGTGATGATGGCTCATACTTTCCGCAAGGTCATGGTACTGTAAACCTGCGCCTTTTTACAAGAGAAACTACTCAAGTGAACCAAATACATTATGTCCCTGGCCTCACGAAAAACCTGCTATCAGTGAATAATCTCACACGGAATGGCACATCGCTGGAATTCTGTCATTTGTATTGTCTCATCAAGGCTATCAATTGTACAGGACATCCCCCCATACAACTAAAGTGTCCTCAGTACGGAAAACTATACCCTTTGGAAGTTACTGTCAAGCAACCCAAAATGCAATTACACACTGCCACCTCTGATACAAGTTCAGAAGACACGCTACGCTGGCATTATCACCTTGGGCATCCTCATGTTCAAGTGATATGAACAATACAAAACTTCAAAATGGCGAAGGGTATTCAGTGAAAGCTAACACCAATCTCATTGTGTGAGGCTTGTCTCTATGGAAAAATGACTCGTTCTCATTTTCCTAGATCAAAAACCAAATCAACATTACTACTTCAGCTGGTCCATTCTGATCTATGTGGTCCATTACCAACTTTATCAATCCAAAAGTCCAAATATGTTCCTACCTTCATAGATGACTACTCAATATCCACTATCATTTACTTTCTGAAACAGAAGTCTGAAGTCTTTAAATTCTTCAAACTCTACCTTGCCATGGCAGAAAGGCAAGCATCTCACAAATCGAAGGTTCGAAGAACAGATAATAGTGGCGAGTATATCTCTACTGAATTTATACATTTTTGTCAACAAAAAGGCATAATACATCAATACACTACTCCCTACACGCTTCAACAAAATGGCATTGCATAACGGAAAAATCTTAAATTGTTCAATTCCACTCGAGCTATGTTACAAACAGCTGATCTACCTCCATCCTTATGGGAAGAAGCTGTTGCTACTGCTGGTTATCTACAAAATTGATTACCTTCCAAAACTCTTCCAAATGTTACTCCTTATGAAAGATGGCATGGGACCAAGCCTGACCTTAGTCATTGGCGTATATTTGGCTCTAGATGCTATTCATTGGTCCCTGAAGAACTGCGAAACAAGTTATCATCTCGAGCTCGTCAAGGTGTACTAGTTGGTTATGGTGCACGATATGGAGTAAAAGCATACCGCATTTATGATCCTGTTGAACAACAGTTCCATTTTGCTCGTGATGTCTTCTTTGATGAAGATGTTTTGATTAATGGTGCACCATCAGCTCCTCCATCTAGTATTTATTCTGAACTACAACCTCCTGTCAAACTTCTTCAACCTCAAGTGATTGTTTCTCCTGCTGAACATCCTAGTTCTGAAATTGAAGAGTGGACTGAATCCTCATTTAATTCACCAGTCATTCAAGATGATCCACATCCACCTGATCCACCAACTGCACCTCCAAATGAAGGACATCATGTTCCGACACCACTTGATACACCTCACTTTAATATTCCAAATGATTCAGCAAGGTGAGTCATTCATGTTTGTGGTCATCGCACTTCTACTCGATTGCCACGTTCTAATTTATTCTTTATGCATCCGAGCAATGATGCGCCATGACCAGACACTACTCAAGGTGCCCAAACTCGGTCTAAAACTACACAACAATAGGGCAACGAAACAACACTTTCAGACATTTTAGCTCCTTCCAGCTCAACAAGTCACAAATTTCAATCTCTAAGTGACATCCTTGGTTCTGGTAACATGGCTGCAGAAAGCTCCTCTTCTTATGATTTCTTCACATACGATGCTCTTATGGATGATACTATTGATGCAGACGAAGTCCTCGCTTCTCACGAAGCTTCTTCTTGGCGAATTGCTATTGAATCAGAAATGAGATCCATGCATGCTAATAACACATGGAAATTGGTTCCTCTTCCACCTGGTCGCAAAGCTATCTCGTGTAAGTGGGTTTTGCGCTGCAAATACAAACCTGATGGATCTATATCACGTTACAAAGCAGGCTTAGTTGCACGTGGGTTTGTGCAGAAGCAAGGTATTGACTATAATGAGACCTTCTCACCTACTTTACGCATTGTTACCTTTCGTTTACTGCCCGCTCTGGGAGTTGAACTGGATCTAGAAATGGACCAAATGGACGTAGAAACATCTTTTCTGAATGGTCTTCTTGACAAACTCATTTACATGGAACAGCCCCCGTATTTTGTCTCTACTGAGCGACCAACCTATGTTTGTCTCCTCGTACGTGAGATTTATGGGCTTAAACAATCACCTCGCCAATGGAACATTTGCTTTACTGAGTTTACGAAAGCTGTTGGATATCATCATCTGCTGAATGATGTTTCAGTCTATTTTAAGCAACAGGATGATCAATTTGTTATCCATGGTCTCTATGTTGATGACATTCTTCTTTTGGCATCCTCCAAATCCATGTTACACAGTGCCAAACAAGCTCTTACTCAAACGTTCTCAATGACGGATGCGGGGGAAGTATCATATCTTCTTGGAATGCAAGTTCTCCGTCATCGACCGTCACGGTCACTCCATCTTACTCAATCCAAGTTTGCAGAACGCATACTTCAAAAATTTCAAGTGTCTCATATGTCCTATTATATGACACCCTTATCTCCAGGACAACAGTTTAAAAATCCAATAAAAACATCAAAATGGATTTAACATTATAAAGCAAGTCAATACAGACAAATTCTTGGAAGCATTCGATACTTAGTGTCATGTACCCATCTTGACCTGTCTTTCTCCTCAGGTCTCTTATCTCGTTACATGCAAGACCCTAAAGAAGAACATTTTCTCACCCTATATCGTCTGATCCAATATCTTGCATGAACAAAGGACTTTGGAATCACATATACTCATGATCCCTATTCTCAAACTCCAGAAATCACAGGTTATACAGATGCTAATTGGGGTTCTAACAAGGAGACCAGAAAGTCTACGACAGGTTATGTCTGTATGATGGCAGGTGGAGCAATTGCTTGGAAAACAAAACGACAAACAACAAGCTCTCTTTCTAGCACCAAAGCTGAATATAAAGCTGCATCAGATGCTACTGAATATAAAGCTGCATCAGATGGTACTAAAGAAGCTCTATGGATGTCCTCTATTATCAAAGAATTGCAACTCAAAGTTCAACTACCAATCACTTTGTATTGTGACGGTACAGCTGCAATCAATTCTGCTAAGAAACCAAGACAATTGGATAAACTTAAACATGTTGAGATTCAGTATCACTTCATCAGACAACAAGTAGATCTTAATAACATTGTTTTAAGATATGTGCCAACAGATCAAAATGTTGCAGACTTCTTGACAAAGTCAGTATCGACAGAAAAACAAACTGTATGAACATCATTGGGATGGAGGTTCCTGAAATTTAGACATGTTTTTATTTAAAGGGGGGTGTCAGAAACGGACACCGGAAGAAGACGTTCCAGCCGAACTTATTTACTAGTTTAAATAAAAACATTATTATTGTTACATAGATGTTTTGAAAGGACGCACCTTTTCAGGTGCCCCTCACAGAGAGACGTGTTCTCTCTCTCACTCTTCCTAAAAACTATATGTACATACCATTGCGGTTAATAAACATACTTCTTCTTCTACGGTACTTCAAGTCTCTCTCTCTCTCTCTCTCTCTCCCCGCTTCCCTTGTTCACACTAACCATCAGCACAAACTCATCAAAAATTTCATACAAGCTTGACATACGTGAGCACATTCAAAATGAAGTTGCAACAGATCATTACATGGACAGATAATCATAAAGAAAGTGATATAAAAAAAATTTCCGTTTCGATACTCAATTTGAAAACCTAACGATGAAAACTGTTCACAGCACAACAATCAACTAGAATGCTATGAAGCTTGCACATATGTTGATATAATATTGAAGCATAAGGTACTGCAAAGTCTTGTGAATCAACAGCTACGTCTACTATATTTGAATATGTTAAAAATAATGTGCATGTATCAACACTCTTGATTCCAAATACATGTACTATGAAGGAACACTATCGCAAACTAGAGAGTACTAATATGAAACATCTCAAGGAGATATAACTTAAAGTGAGTTGTATAAGTGTGAAGGTAACCATCACTCTTGATTCCAAAAAACTGTAAATCAAAGGAACACTATTGTGAACTAGAGAGTAACAATACGAAACATTTGAATGAAATATAATTTAATTTGAGCTGAATAAGTGTGAAAAAAAACACTTAACAATAACCTTTGACTCTTAATACTAATTCAATATGTATTCTAGAATGTGGAAATTGTATTGACTTTGTGCTTAAATCATTGCAAATATAGAAGACAGAATCGAGTGTAGAGAAGATGGATATGCTTCAAATCAATCAAGAGACCTAGGCCCTGTCAATTTTCAGAGAAAAAGGACAAATATGATTGTACTTATCAATCATTAAGAGTTATTAATTGCTTAATCCAAAGATCTATCAAGTTCTAGGTGTTAGATCTTGATCTAGATGCTTTACACTATGATTTAGGCCAGAGCAATGGATCAAATGATCAAAAACATGGATGGGCGGCGTCATACATGTGGAGGACAGTACCAGTAGGGCCTATTTACAGAGAGTAAAGTACATTAGCTTACAAATGCATGCCAATCATAAAAACTCAAGACAAATGTGGAAAACACAACCAAGACTAGAATTTGCCAATGTCACATCAACTTGTTATTGATTTGGTTGATCCCTTTATAGATCAAGTACATCCACGAGCTGTGTACTTTCCAGCAAGCCTTCACACGTGTGAAGAGTGCCTA
Organism: Diphasiastrum complanatum; assembly: GCA_029204225.1. Taxonomy (NCBI): domain Eukaryota; kingdom Viridiplantae; phylum Streptophyta; class Lycopodiopsida; order Lycopodiales; family Lycopodiaceae; genus Diphasiastrum; species Diphasiastrum complanatum. The sequence continues at coordinate 25,905,237 of CM055101.1, forward strand.
GTCATCCAGATCCACCAATGGGAGCCATATGTGCTCATTTCCCAAAGTTGACTATTCTCTTTGGCTAGAAAACAAAAAGCTAGTCTTCCACATTTATAGGAATATTCCCTATAAAATAGGATCTAATGGAATCTTCCTATCTTATCTTCTAGAAGCTTATCCACACGTGTGAATGGTATCTTGACATGTGTGAGTAATAACTCATTCACATGGAAGTCCAATCTATTTACACAAAGTTTGACCAATTTGACCATTTTCAAGATTCTACTCAAAGGTCAATTTCACACTAGTGTAGGTCAAGCTAAAATCAATCTAACTTTATAAAAGTGACTTTTGTACATTCTTTTACACATGGGAACAGACTCCACACGTGTGACCCTATCAAGATCAATTAACTTGAGATCTACAAGGTACATCAAGTTGGAAGTGATATCTTTAACACTCCTCCTCACTTCTAACTTGGCAAGTCTAATGTACATCTATTTATAACTCCAAGAGAATCTCTTAACTTGAAAAAGAAATCTTTAGCCAAAGGTTTGGTTAAGATATCAGCTATGCACTCGGATGATGGCACATGATGAAGTTGAACCTCCTTGGATTGCACCTTCTCCCTCACAAAGTGATGAGCTATCTCAATATGCTTTGTTCTAGCATGGAAGATTGGATTGGTAACAATTTGTTGAGAAGCTTGATTGTCACAATAGATGCAAGGGACCTCCTCGGCTTTTAGCACTTGAAGCTCCACCAAAAGTCTTCTTAGCCATAGGAGTTCTTTGGTTGTTGAAGTCAATGCCTTGTACTCATTTTCACAAGAGTAAATAAAGTAGTGATTTCAATGTTCTAGCTATTTTCGGATGTGCAAGCAAGTTGGCCCAAGATCTTCTTGATGCACTAGTGTTTGTTTTGGATATGTATTTATACACATGGTATCAGAGCAGGTTGCAGGCCAAAGTTGGTGGATTTAAGGGCACCATGAATTTTATGTGGATTTGGAGGTATTTCTAGCTCAAATCTTTTAGTTTCAAGTAGAGAGTTTGGATCTTTGTGATCTTAAAGTCATTTTAGGTCAAAACACTTGTAGATGGCCAATTTTTGAAACCACTCACTAGAATGTGGAGACAAAAATTTCACATCATTGTGGATGGTACATTCTATTAGTTGAGATATCTAGATTCTAGCCTTTGCATGTAGATTTTGTTTGATTATAGATTTTGCATTTTTGGAGTAACCCTAAATTTGATAGGATCTCTTGGTTTTAAGTTGCTGGATTTTTACAAGAGTGTCTTTCAATCTTAGGTTTTGGCAAAAGTTCATCATATTATGCTTAGATCCATTGTGATCAAGAAATCAAGATTCTATGTGCTAGGATTTGCTAGAAAGAGAAAATGGAGAGACTGTATTGTGTCCATATCTTTGTGATTCCTTCTTAGGTTTCATTTGTTGATTTTCAAGCTAGTACTTAGTGCGTTGGAACAGGTCCAAAGATAAGATCAGATCATTGCACCATGGAAATCTCAAGTGGCTTCATGTTGGAAGGCAATGATAGGCTTACCTCAACAAATTATTCTACTTGGGAGGTGAGGATAGAATCTTTTCTTCAGATGAGGATGAATGTGACTATTGAACTTCTCAAGGAATGATTCAACTATTGAGCTTCAACTACACAAAAGGAATGATTGCAATGAGGTGCTAGTTAGCTGGTAAAGATACTTTGGATCTGTTTTTGCAGGTTATTGAAGACTTAGGTAAGGTCATGGGAGCAGCAAGGAAGTGTCGTTCAAGTTTACTTTACTTTTTCTATCTTAGGTTTGATCAATCTAAAATTTTGGTGCTGAGGAAGATGGTTCTTTGGATTGTGATGGTGGAGATTCTTCTCCAAGTTAATTTCTATGAATATTCTCAAGGGAAATACAAAAGCCATCTAGGCTTCGATATGATGAGAAGGGTAAGCAAGTGGAAGTGACTCATTTTGCGTTACTCACATGTCTTTGGATCTGTTTTTGCAGGTTATTCAAGACTCAAGTAAGGTCATGGGAGCTGCAAGGAAGTGTCATTCAAGTTCACTTTACTTGTTCTATCTTATGTTTGAGCTATTTCATGTCAAGGTGTGCAAATTGTCCAGATATGGTGAAACTAGCTACATTGTCTAGCAATAGCTCATTGTTGGAGTCGTACTAGCATTCTTGGCTGGTTCTGCTGATGGAAATGAAGCTATCGGAGGCTCATTATATCACTCATTCATGATCAAGTGATCAAGTGTTGATGATAACTTATGGCAAGATCAAGATTCTATGTGCTAGGATTTGCTAGAAAGAGAAAATGGAGAGACTGTATTGTGTCCATATCTTTGTGATTCCTTCTTAGGTTTCATTTGTTGATTTTCAAGCTAGTACTTAGTGCGTTGGAATAGGTTCAAAGATAAGATAAGATCATTGCACCATGGAAATCTCAAGTGGCTTCATGTTAGAAGGCAATGATAGGCTTACCTCAACAAATTATTCTACTTGGGAGGTGAGGATAGAATCTTTTCTTCAGATGACGATGAATGTGACTATTGAACTTCTCAAGGAAGTTGGTAAGTTTACTTCATCAAGTGAGGCTTGGAAAGCTTTGAAGAAGTTTTATGAGTCTACATCAAGGGTAATAACCCTTAGGAGACAAATCTTTCAATGTATGCAAAAGAAGGATGAAATCTCTTTTGCTTTTTCTTTGAGGGTTAAAGCATTTATGATGAGTTAGCATGTATTGATGAAATCATTAAGGAAGTAGAACTTGTTCATAATGGCTTGTTGGATGGTCATGCTAATCTTGTTCAAAGTTTTTCTATTCAAAAGACTTTGCCAAGTATGACGGATTTGCAAGAGATCTTGGTGAATGAGGAGTTTAGGCCTCTATAAAGAGGAGGATCTACTTCCATTTCTCAAGTTGGAGAGGAGGAGGCTATGTTCTCAAGGGGAAAGTTCAAGAGCAAAGGAAAAATCAAGTGGCTAAAGGATCAAGATCAAGGTGAGCCTTCTACTTTTGTTGGTAATAAGAAACATAGATCCAAGCTAAAATGCTTTTATTGTGGAGTCAAAGGGCATTTTTCATGTGATTGCCTCATGAAAAAGAGAGATCAAGATGAGAATCAAGGCAATTTCATTTTTCATGAGGATGGTATTGGTGATCAAAACTCAAATGATGATGCTTTTTTGATGTCTTCTTATTTGCTAACCAATGATGGACATATTGATCCATGGTGGAATGATAGTGGAGCAAGATTTTCATATGACATGTCACAAAGAGTACTGCACTTCTTTGGTGCCTTATGAAGGAGACAAGAAGGTCATCATCATGGCCAATGGTGGTAAAGTTGTTATCAAGGGCATTGGTACTATTCCTATTTTTCTCTCATCTACAAATTGGAATGTAAGCTTGAAGAATGTTCTGTTCATACCTTCCATTTCTAAGAATGTGCTTAGTGTGTGTCAAATGGTTGACAAAGGGCTCAAAGTTGAATTTGTCAGTGATTCTTGTTTGTTCAAAAGAAATGGAATATTGATTGCTCAAGGCAAGGGACAAGGTGAGCTCTACAAACTTGATGGATTTGTTGGCTTTAACCACGGTGGTTTGAAGGCAAAGAAGCAAGTTGATGAGCTTTGTTCAATGTCAAAGTAAAGGTTGTCTATTTTTAGATCTAACTCAAGATCTAAGGTGTCTTTTCATTTAGTACATTTGGATGTGCATTGTACTAGCTCTTTGAGGGAGGAGCAAAGATGTTTGTGACTTGCATTCATGAATTTAGTGGATATTGTTGGACTTAGCTTCTAAAGAGCAAGGATTTCATATTTGATGTGTTTCTCAAGTTCAAGAATGTTGTGGAGAGTCAATTCAATATGAAGATCAAGTGCTTAAAGTTGGCAAATAAAGAATTTTCAACAAAGTTTAAAGAGGTTTGTGTGGCACATGGGATCAAGAGGGAGCTTTCATACCCAAAGGTTCTAAATGGTGTGGAAGAAAGTAAGAGAACTCTTTTTGAAAGAGCTAAATCCATGAGGGTGAATGCAAATCTTCCTAAGTCATATTGGGGTGAAGCTTTGATGTGCACTAACTTTTTTGGCAATAGGTACTCAAATGAAGACTTGGATGAGAAGAGTTCATTTGAAGTTCTTTTTGGTAAGAAGCCAAGGATGGAGCATTTGAATATCTTTGCTAAGACTTGATATGTCAACTCATCTTTTGGATTCTTGAAGGGAATCTTTGTTGGCTATAGTGAAGTAAGAAAAGCTTATAGGGTTTACATTCCTAAGTCAAAGAAAGCTCAAATTTCTAAGATGTTGTCTTTGAAGAGGAGAGTGTGGATAAGCTTGAAGTTGTTGATTTTGATCAATCTAAAATTTTGGTGGTGAGGAAGACGGTTCTTTGGATTGTGATGGTGGATATGCTTCTCCAAGTCAATTTCTAAGAATATCCTCAAGGATAGACAAAAGCCATCTAGGCTTACATATGATGAGAAGGGTAAGCAAGTGGAAGTGACTCATTTTGCATTACTCAAATGCCTTGGTTCAACTTATTGTCTAGGTGATGTTATGCAAGTGGATGATGGTTTTCAAGGAATGGATCTGGACAAAAAAAAACATTTTAATTGGCTTTTATGGTCAAGTGCAAGATCAAGTGCAAGTGTCGTTCAAGTTTTCTTTACTTGTTCTATCTTATGTTTGAGCTATTTCATGTCAAGGTGTGAAAATTGTCCAGATATGGTAAAACTAGCTACATTGTCTTGCAATATCTCGTTGTTGGAGTTGTACTAGCATTCTTGGCTGGTTCTGCTGATGGAAATGAAGCTATTGGAGGCTCATTTTATCACTCATTCATGATCAAGTGATCAAGTGTTGATGATATCTTATGGCAAGATGGAGATGGAAGCTCATTTATTTATTTTCATGGTGAAGACATATCGAGGAAGGACAAAAATGGAGGAGACAAGCAAGCATTGGATGATAACTATCATGTTACTATTCTTTTCTAGAGATTTCAAAGTTTAAAGCATGGAGGAATCATTACATTTACATTCTAATTGGTTCTTCATGTGCTAATTACATCTTGATGTGTCAAATTGATGTAAGAAATAGTGAAACATCCAATTTGGACACTATTCTCTGTATCAATAGAAGCTACTATAAAACCATAGAAAGGAGGTCTATACTTAGGATGGAGATCATTCTTAAGATGGATCAAAATTGTGGGGTAAAACTAGTTGAAGACGAAGTGTGAAAAATTGTCAATTAGTTTTGTTGGTTTATTGACATTTTTGGAGGCCAAAGTGAAAATTCAACCTAGAGATACTTTTTCTAATGTAAATAAGGCCTAAAAATAGTGTCCTTACCATTTTTAACAAGTATATAAGTGGATAAGGTCGGATTTAGCGCTACTACTATTGGTTAGTTCAGATACATTGAAACTAGTCATTTATTTCTAGGTTTTAAGTGAAGTACCTAGAAGTTGCTATTTTAGGGCAAGTTTAGGGCAAGTGGCCAAGTGACACTATGGATGCTATAGAAAGCTGTAAAACCGTGGAGAAATCATCTTCATATTCTCATTTTCTATGGAGAAATTTTCTCTTTTGATTATATGTCCATCTCATGTGTTTATCTCTTCATATCTTGAGTTTCTGTGTGTAGAATGTTGATTTTATGGTTGATCTAGCTTTCACACATGTGAAGTACAATATTGTACTTTAATGCACCAATATGAATAGGGATAGTACTAATTTCAATTGGGCCTTGAGGTCCAAAACCTCATAAAGACCTTCACTTTTTACTACGTGGCCTCTTTTGAAATGCCACTGCCTTATGTGATAGGCTTGTTTTGGATTGGAGATCAAACTAAGCCTTGATAAAAAGATTTCCAATGTCAGTGAAAAAACCATGATGGCATGGTGTTCCCCCATGTGCCCCAGATCCAAAAATATTTGTCTAAGCGTTTATAATCAAATCTTTGTGCAGTTCTAAGTTCTAGCATGCATAAAATAGTGTTTTATATTCTCTAGCTGTATATAGATGTGCAACCAAATTTGCCCAAGATCTTTTTCATCCACTAATGTGTTTTGGGTATGTATTTTTTCATAGAGGGCAGGTACGCGCTCCTGCCTTGCATTATTTCCTTCACAAAAAAGTTGCGGAAAAGGACACAGATTTCAAAGTTTGCGAGTAATTATACTAGCGTCGAAACTACCTTCAGTATTAGCCAATTGAAAAATTTTAGATTTGGGAGGGTTATTTTGAGGTTTGTAGTATGTTCTAGAAGTTTGACAGAATAGTGATTTTAGACTACCTTATTGGGAGGGTTTTTCTGAAGTCACAAGTATGTCCCAAAATCTTGGAGATATGAAAATTAACATACAAAATAGTAAGCTCATAATTGTTTGATTCTTCAAATACATTGAGGTTCCCCCCATGACATATCTTGTACCAACCAATGTGGGACGGAAATCGAAATTTTTGATACCAGCCGGTTTATAAGGAATGCTAGACTTCTTTGTGTGTGTTTCAAGATGGATTAAATGCCATGGTCCAAAATTGCCATCGTGAGCACACAAGTGCCTGAAGCTTGCCATAGGTGGCACATGTTTGCAATCCCCGACAATTCCCTTATATACCACTATCCTGAAAAAAATAAGAAACCTTGAAACATGTCAAACTATTCTTTAATATTTTGTTATTTCTAAGGTTTTCTTTTAAATTATTTAAATTTAATATCCTATCATTTTAATAGTTGTCTTTTAAATTAAAAAAATATGAATGTTTTGTCTTACTTTGTCCTTAAAAGAGTGAGACAAGACATTTAATTTATTTCAGTTTGCAAATCAAATCTCACCGTTTTTTAATCAACTAAAATAATGACCTTATTTTGGAAACAATCATTTGCACTTTTCCTTTCCACTTAAGTTTCAACACCTTGTAGACCGTGGGCACAAAAAAAAGTTGGATCTTCACACCTTGCAGGCCATGAGGGGCAGGACCATACCAAAAAAATTTCCATTTTTTGCCACACGTGGAAAAAAATGTTGTGGCACATCCACACAAACTTGCATTCCCAAAAAGCTATAAATTGATTCTTGAATGCATTTCCTCACTTTTTTTTTGCTCACTATTTGCTTTCATTGGGTTAGTAATTAAGATCTCACACACACACATTTTTAAAGCTTTCTTTCAAGCTTTATCCTTTTCTCTACTTATCTCTCTTAAGCTCTCTCTTTTTCTAGAGACCACACCAAGCAAACCATCATCATTGCAACTTCCAAAACAAGAGAAACGAATGCGGCTCCTCCTACGATCTCCCTTAATGTAGAGAAGAGGCATTGGTAGTAGTATCAAGGGGGGGGGGGGGGGGGGGAGATAGAGGGAGGATCCACAAATCAATGTTCAATGATAGGTAGTTTCTTGAAATCTCTTGGAAGGATGTTACACATATGACTCTCCTCATACTAAATTTAGGTCATAATTTGAGGTCCCAGGCCTACTTTAACCTAAAAGCAAATTATCATATCAACCATGTTTGGGGCCATAAGTAAATTATATTTAAAAATATACCATTGAGTTGTTTGACTGGTGGTTGCACCATTGGCTTGTAGGTGGAACTGCTTCTTCTTCTCATTGTTGTACTTGAGTGTTCTACGATCCTTGATGAGATGACCAGTCCTTTTATAGTATCTGCAAAATAGCTATTGTTTTTGTTTAGATGATGAATGTTCTGAATTCGATGCTGGCTGTTGGTTGCTTTTGTTCTGCCTTCACAAATCTCTTCCATCTGTACTTTTTGAGGATGATCCACTTCTACTAATCTCCTCTTGAAATAGCATAGAGATTGCTCTCTCAAGAGTGAGGCCTTGTTGTGTAGAAATCACCATGATCCAATTCTCATATGCTTATGGTAAACTAGGTAACATAGTCATGACATCGATATCTCCATTGATTGATCCAATGGTAGTCATTTGCTCCATCAGGTTCTTGAAGGTATCAAGATGGGTCGAAATAGAGTCAGCTTCAATCATTTTAATGGTGAATTTTTTTTTCCTCAAATAGAGTTTGGACATGACATCTTAGAGAGTAGCTAGGATGTCCCAAGCATGCTTAGCAGTCTGGGCTTATCTGATATGGCTGACCTGAGAGTCCTTGATATTGAGAGTGATCATGCCAAAAACCTTTCCATCCCTATGTCTCCATTTGGTGATGTTAGTTGCATCGACCTCTAGCTTGATCTCAGTGCCTTCAACGATGTCCCATTTGTTCTTTTGCAAGCTCTTGAATTTCTAAAGATGGTAGTTATCTCCATTGAGTTTCTCAATGACATATGAACTAGAAGCGGAATCCGTCTTGGAGAGGAGAGGCATGTGCTACATTTCATAAAAGCAATATATGAATCAATACCATAAATATTTAATTTATGGTTGCACAAATTTGCCCACAATGGTGCTGCACCTAAATCCTCACCATAGAATGTGTTATGTGATTTGCCCCCCATGCACGTTGAACTACATCAACAAACTCACTGGTTGTTTTTTATATCATTTGCACATCAATGTTTGAAAATTTATCTTTTTTAAATATTTTAATATGTTGTCAAGCTTTGAGTAGCCGAGAAGAATGTCATTTCTCAAACTTAAGTTGTACGTATTATCTTTTTTCAAACTAAGTACTGAATAATTTTCTAGAATAATTTGATTAAAATCTACGAGCTTGGAATCCTCCACTGCTCAGTTTGCATGAAATATTGACTGATTTACTTGAAAACATCTCATCTTTATTTTTTCTTTTAACATGGCCTTTATTTAAGCCTGCTTTAGACAAGACATACTCTAATTTGGAAATGGCTTGCTTCGAAGATGACTTTGGCTTGGTATTCCATGAAAATAAGACGTGAAGATATATTATTTTTTCTATTATACGTACCTCTGCATGTAAACTACAAATATGAATAGTATGAATAGGAATCAGTACCACGGACTTCCAATTTGGATCTTCTCGGTCTCTTGATATTTCTGTACTCCTTGTCATGTCTTTTTTGTTCATATAGTATAGACAATGGTGCTTTAACTTAGCTAAGTGGGAAACATTGAACACACATTTTAATGTGTTCAGGTCTCTTGCTAGATTCTATGCTGAAATTGTCAATTCTAAGAATATTGAGTGGAACACCCTCCATGTGATTTCAGGATATCACGTTCTACTAAATATCCATAGCAGAATGTCATGGTCTTCTTTCAACAATTATAAGAAAAATAGAAAAATGTTTTAGCATAATATCAATATAGAGAAGATTATTCATATAGAATCTGTAAAAGGGCAACTATACCTAAAAAGCTGCTAATCACCAAATATCATTCTCCGATTAAACACTAAAGTTGAGGCCTTCTAAGTGTGGGATATTTGAGGCCTTTGAAGATGAATGGTTGTGGGATTCGAAACTTTTTTATACTTACCTCTGCAAATGCATCCTTTACTATCTTATACATTGTGGCATATGCTTCTCTACTAATGCCATAAAAATCACTTGCTCCCTAAACTAATGTAATATCCATTATTTTTCCAACTTCATTCATAATGCTATCAATAATCGAAGCCTTATAATTTTGCATTATTTCATTGTTTATTATTGATTTCATAGACTTAGAAGTTAAAATAGGACCTAATAATTTTCCAATTGAAATCTCATAAGCCAAATGGTATTCAACAACGAATGTAGATATGCATAGCAAATACCATGTTCAGAAAATAGTCAGTAAATATTTGGACACTCATTGTAGTGATTGCACCACATTACAAGAATTTGAGAAAGTGAAAATAAACAATTGGGAGGACTAGTAATTGCATTGAATCAGAAGTTCAAACAATTTTAAACTAAATAAGTTGTAACTTACTTGAATACACGAATTCTTCTTTTTTTGGTAATCTCCTTTGGATGAAAGATCACAAATATCTCTTATTACTAGTCTCTTGCTATTTTTTCTCTTTTTATTTATCAAATCTGTGTATATGACCATAGACAAATACGAGATACACATGGATTGAAATGCAATTTTCATCCCATCATTACTAGTTGTAAAATCAAGTAAAGAAGACTATAACATTTGAATCTCCACCTTGAAATCTCATTTATCTCCAAATAATCTAAAAAACCATTAGACATGTAAATTACCAATTGAGTTATTGAATGAAAATTAGGATGCAATGAATATGGATCAATATAATACAATGTTTCTCACAATATCATTCGACATTCTTTGCAAGAAATAGTGAAAGTCTTAGCATATGGTCATCACAAAGAATGAAGAAAATCTCATAGGCAAACAAGAGTGGCATTTCATGAAACAACATGTTGGAACTAGCACAAGGAACAATTACATTTTGCAAATTTCAGGATTTACAAAACAGTGCAAATTCATCATAGTATAAAATCACCGAATTATGAAAATTTTCAAAAAGCATTCACATTTATACAAGCCAATAGGAAATAGACACAAAGAGATACGTTTGTATATTGAAATAAAATGGTATACAAAGCGTTTGAATTTCCAAGGTCTATTCCATTTTTGACACTTTATTTAATGAAAGTTGCAATTTGGAGTCATGCAATAACTTCCGTCTTCCATATGGATCCAAAAGCTCATAGTTCTACCACTTACTCAAATTAGCATAAGCATCATACAATGTTAAATTTGATGATTTAAACATGGAATTCACTAGTTTATATCCTAAGATTTTAAGTGCAATAGTTTTCTTAACAAATATTATTCTATGCACAGTTGTAAAATTATGTCCTCCAGAAAAATAAGAAAGTGTCTTGATTGCCATAATTATTGTATCACTATCTGGATGAAACTTTGAATGGGCAACACTTATCTCCTTATAAATGAAGAACTTCAGATAATGGCCCAGTGCATGATCTCTTTGGAACTCAACAAGATCTTTGCCCTCCTAGATGGATTGCAAACACATCAAGATAAAGAGTTTCCTAAAATAATAAGAAATACTAGCTCCAATATAAAATATGGCTTTAAACATCAATTAGTACAATTCAAGATCTAAAACTTACACATTCAACTTTGTCTTCCACAATGACTGTCTCGTTGTCAATATTGTGACCACCTCTTGATGTCAATAAAATCGAAGTATAGACAGCTGGTTCTAGAAAACCAAGTTGATTTTGGAATTTGACAAACTCCTCTTGACTTGGAAGATCACATTCTTTTTCATGCATCTGCTCAGTAGCCATCTTCAAGCAATCTTTCCCTGACAAAATCAGATCCTAGTTTAAATCATCCACACTAGGGAGATGATCAGCAGCCTCATCCACCAAATGGATGTCAAAGGGGCCTTCCTCCATGGAGAACTTGAGAAAGAGATATATATGAAACGGCCACAAGGTTTTGAAGATGAGGATAACTTTAAATTGGTGTGTAGACTCCACAAATCCATGTATGGACTAAAGCAAGCATCACGGACATGGTACGATAAGATCGATGGTCATTTCTTAGATAAGGGCTTTGTAAGATCATAAGCTGATCCTAGTGTCTACATTAAGCGAGATAGAGGGCATATTATCATTGTAGCAGTGTATGTAGATGATCTCATAATGACGACAAACGATCAAACATGATTGACAACCACAAAGGAGCAACTAACTTCCAGCTTTGAAATAAAAGACCTCGGGGAGCTGCTTGGGCATCCAAGTCAATAGAGATAGGAAGAATCAGACTTCTTGGTTAAATGAGTCTAACTATATTTGAAGAATCTTGCAACATTTAGGGATGAGTAATTACAACCCAATATCTACTCCAATAGACATGAACTGCAGACTTGCAAGTCAGCAAAGCCCAAATACTGAAGCAGAAAAAAGTGAAATGAAAGCAATGCCCTACCAAAGCTTAGTTGATTCATTGATATATGCGATGGTTGGAACAAGGCTTGCATTTCCATGGTAGTAGGACTGCTTGGAAGATTTGCTAACAATCCAGGAAAGGCCCATTGGTTGGTAGCCAAGAGGGTGCTTAGATACTTGAAGGGAACTATAAATCTAGGCCTAGTCTACAAGGCTATATGAACAGCAGGAGCCGAAACAAACAGGGGTGATGATGGGCAAGTCATTGAGGGCTTGGAACTCAATGGGTATCCTACTGACGCAGATTGGGCAGGCTATACGGAACTCGTAAGTCTACAAGTGGCTATGTGTTCATGTTAAACATGAATACCATCAATTCGAGCAGTCAGAAGCAAAGAGGTAGGGTACATAGCCCTAAGTCAAGCAGCAAGAGAAGCTTCATGACTTCAGAAATTGGCCAAGAGTTTGGGAATTGGCAAGGAAAAGCACATGAGTATCAAAAGTGACAATTAGGGCACCATCAGCCTGGCACAGTAAACAGATTGACATCGTGTATCATTTCATACGAGAAAAGGTACACCATGGGAACATTTCATTAGATTGAGTATGGAACAATCTTTTGTAAAAGATTGATCATCATTACAACTATCAAATCAGCAAAAAGGTGAAAAGCACTGTGGCATCAAGAAGATGGCTCAAACGCAGGAGACAAGGCAGATTGAGAACCTAGAAGATGAAAACTATGACGTATGGTCGTGGAAGATACAGCTAATTCTAGATGAGAAGGGGCTCTAGGATCTTGTCTCAGGCATCGAGACATAACTGATCGTTGAAGGAGAAACCTCGGTTAACATAGTGGAGCGAAGGAGATTGTTCAAGGAGAGAATGCTTCTTGGTTTCCAAGGGGAGGCTCGAACCTAAGACCAAAGAAACTTTGGATGCCAAGCTAACCAGTTGAGCCAACCCCGTTGGGTCAAGGAGAGAATGAAGCAGGCTCTCTCGAATAGGTCAAGTTCTTATTGAACTTAGTAAAACAAGAAGGGATAGGTTGATGGAAGTTTTGTACATACCTAGAATAAGTAAAAATCTCCTTTCTGTCATCAGGATGATGGACATGGGGATTGAAACTAGATTTCAAGGGGGGAACTGCCTAATCTATGTTGATGAAAATCTGATTATAAAATGTGTTAAAGCTAGAAATCTGTTTAGAGTTGAGTGCAATCCTATACAAGAGGAGCAGGGCAATATTGCAGAAGAAAGACATGGCATAGAATTGTTATTCTGGCATGAGTGGGCATGCATCCCACAGGAAACTAGCAAAACTAATATCAAACGGAATCAAACTAGACGGATGGGATGAAAGGAAGATTGCATAAGAAATCATTCGCTAGATCTAGTGAGCACTTTAGCAAGAAAGTGCTTGAGCTTGTTCATAGTGATCTTTGTGGACCCATTGAAGTATTATCCATAGGGTCAGCAAAATACTTTATAACGATCACTGATGATTATTCTCGTTGTACTGTTGTAAAGTCTGTCAAACTCAAATCAGATGCTTTATCTGTTTCCAAAGAATATGTGACTGCATGTAAATCACAAAAAGGACAAGCACCTTTGGCATTGAGAACAGATAATGGAGGAGAATATGTCAGTAAAGAATTTGAACTATTTGGCTGGGATGGAGAACAACTAATGAGCTCTGGACAAAGTCCAAATTGAAGCTAGACCATATCAAAGTTTTTGGTTGTTTATGCTACACATTAGTGGAAGATGTTGGCAAGAGAAAACTTGACCCAAGAGCACGAAGAGGTATATTTGTGGGGTATCCTAACCACCAGAAAGGATATAAAGTTTATATCCCAGAGACTAAGAAAGTCATAATTTCAAGAGATGTAGAATTCTATGAGGACAAATCATTCTATGAAACAATTGCTTCCGAAAAGGCCTATCTAGAGATAGATTCTCAAATAAAGCCATATGATCTCTTGCAAGGTCAGTCCATAGATCTTAAACTAGAGCTGTAAGCTGAGAAGCAAGATGGTACAACAACAAAGAATCAAGAAGAAGCCACGGAACCAGACCAAGACAGTTTGCAAGTGACATTAGAAAATCTTTAGTCAACAAGAATCAAAAGGCCATTGTAAAGGTGTGGAGAAATGGTTTACCTAATGGAAGTAAGAAATGATCTCATACTGGAACCAAAAACTCTAGCAAAAGCAAAGCAGTCCAAGATTTGGCTAAGCTGGAGGAAAGCGATGGAATAAGTGATTCAATCCATGGAAGAAAACCAGGAATGGGAACTTGTAGACATGCCTGAAATTTCAAAGTTAATTGGAAACAAATGGGTGTACAAAGTAAAATTGAAGGATGACAAAACAGTTGACAGGTTTAAAGCAGGTTTAAAGCCAGGCCTGTGGCAAAGGGATATAGTCAAATAGAAGGAATATACTATACCGAAACTTATGCACCTGTGGTTAAAATTACCTCTATAAGAATTATGGTTGCAATTGCTTCTCAGAATAATTGGAAAGTTTGGCAGTAAGTGTTAAAACAACTTTAATGTTACCTAAAGATGCATGTTACTAACCATCACTTTGAGAATACATCCACCTCTTCATCAAGCACAAACTCATCGAAAATTTCAGACGAACTTGACATACGTGAGCACATAAGTTGGAACAGATCATTACATGGACAGATAATCATAAAGAAAGTGATGTAAGAAAGATTCCCGTTTCGATACTAAATTTGAAAACCTGACGATGAAAACTGTCCACAGCACAACAGTCAACTAGAATGCTATGAAGCATGCACATATGTTGATATAATATTGAAGCATAAGGTACTGCAAAGTCTTGTGAATCAACAGCTACGTCTACTGCATTTGAATATGTCGAAAATTATGTGCATGTATCTCCCAAAGGCTAATAATTCGCCAACAAGGGATCTTATTGCTAGCACTGAGAATGAGCTGATCTGAATGAAAAAGGATATGGATGGAGCCCTTCGTATTCGAATGATATGGTCACAAGAGGACTCAAGTGATGTCCACCGTTGAGCAAACAGTCGTCATAGCCCAGAACGAATAGAATTGCAGGATCTACAATCTTAGGTGCAAAACTTCCACAGTGCACATGGATTCCTATTGCATTACAATGGCAATAGTTTGTGACATTCACTCTCCAGAAGCCATCTCCATTGTTGTCTATTATCTTCAGCCTCTTCTGATCGACTCTGATACTTGATCCACCTACGCATCCAGTATACGTACCTGCAAGTAAGACAAAGGGTGAGCCAAGAAGCATGAACTGTGGCACACGCAGTACAAACAAGTGGACGAAAATTAAAAGCTCAACAGGCAAGAATTCTTTCTTGCTATCAACCCCAACAATGGAGTTTGCGCCACACTGCTGTACTCACTCGTTTTGGTCACTCCCTGCTGTTGCTGTTTCTGCATTGCGGAACTGGTAAGGGCCAGCCATAGCAAAAAGACTACGAGCAGGTGTGTTGTTCCGCTTGTTACAGCTGCTGCCACCTTAAAAATATCGTTATATTGAGCCATTACCCTCGCCATCTCTCTCGCTCACACGCTCTGTCTCTCTTCGCGACTGCGTACACTTATATATCGCTTACTAACATCACCCTTTGTCTATTCTCGACTGCGCACAGCCTATATATAGCTTACGAACCTCGCGCTAGGAGACTCTCATTAGAAAAATTTTGAGCTTAAAAAAAAACTTTAAAAAATTAGTGCAATATGTAGTTTATATTATTAAAATATTATAACACTAATACATTTCACTTGTCATAACTTTTTAATCGTATCTTAAAAGTATGTCATGTAAGATATCATTGGAAAGCCCTTGTTGAGCGCTTTCCAATGCATCAAACTCCGCTAAATTCGGACTTACCACTAAAAAGCTATGCCATTTTTAGTGTGGACTCAAAAAGTTACGTTACGTAGATTTTAAATTGGAGTGTTTTGATTGGTCCATGTGTAAGAAAAAATTGAGAAAAAATATAAAAGAATCTTTACAAAGGGTCTTTTTTGGATCTAGAACTCCTCTAATGTTGTCCGCCCTTTGTTTAGATGGGTTCGTAGGTTCGTGGCAAAACCAATTTTTAGATTCAAATGTTGCTAAAATCAAAATCCAATCCAGTCGCCTGATTTTGAAACGATGTAAATTCCCTTCAATGTTTCATTGGCATATTAGGTAATATGTGATGTGCGCTTTACATTGAAGCATAAAGATGCTAATTATCATTTAGTTTGCCGTGATACCTAGCATTCATTATATATTTTACTTGCTTAATAAACAATAAAAGCTCGCTTTTAAGATTGTACATACATGTCAAGATTGTCTACTACTACTAAAGATTGAGAGATTCAATAAATTGCTTGGAATTTTTTTTGCAAATTAATATGGATAAAGACATTGAAACAAAATGCGCAATATTTTAAATGGGCTTAAGATCAGCTTACATTTAAAAACATATACGAATTCAACATATCAGATTTTTTCAGCCCTATATATATATATATATTTATTTTGCATACATATTAAGCAACTAGTGGTCGTTATATACAACATATACAGCTTGGCAATGCCATTTACGGAGCTAGTCTCTTTAGATGTCACTACAGAGTGGTCGGGATTCGAGCCTGCACCTTTCCGGTGGCTGTCAACAACTCTACCCAGTGCACCCCACTGTGTTGGACCAGCCCTATATTTAAAAACATATAATTCAATAGATCATATTCTTTCTCTTGGAAAACACCACTAACAACTCTTTGCAAACAAAAAACAAAAATAACAATGAAACTCATGAGAAATTGTCAAAATATGACGCATATTCACTGTGTCAAATATTGACATGAAACGTGCAGTGACATGGATTCTAAAACAAATGTCACATTACAAATTTCATTCTAATTTCACATTTTAATTCACATTAGAAATTCATTCTAATTTCACATGTCGATCTAATTTTAGATTCACATTCCAATCTCATTTGTAATTACCGTCATAATCTGCATCACATTTTAATCTCATTCATCATATTTTTAGTTTTAATTTTAAAATTTTATTCTCATCTCTCTCTCTCTCCTTTATCATTCAGCTACAAATCTCTCTAAGCTAGCATTTTATACAATAATCTTTCTCTTTCTCATGACAAAATTCTTTTCACTCTTTTCTACATCTCATTTCATAATTTTTTGCCCATGCTTTTATAAAATCCTTCACTCTAATACGATTTTTTTTTTAACCTTAAACTATCCTGTCTCTTTCTCACTTTCATTTTTTTGTAACTTTATTCAATTCACAATCATGGTTTCATTCATAATCACTAATCTCATTCACCCACATTTCATCAAGATTTACAAATCTCATCATAAATCTTGTTCAATTCAAAATCATGGTTTCATTCATAATCACTAATCTCATTCACCAACATTTTATCAACATTTACAAATCTCACCATAATTCTAATGGCACACACACACACACACACACCCAGAAATTCACATTTTAATCACTCATTCATATCTTCTTAAACTAAAATCTTTCAATAAATTATAGATCTCTCTCATTCTTACATTCATAATTCATGATGAATGTAAGAATCATCTCTCTCTCTCTCTCTCTCTCTCTCTCTCTCTCTCTCTCTCTCTCTCTCTCTCTCTCTCTCTCTCTCTCTCTCTCTCTCTCTCTCTCATACGTCCATAATTCAAGATATCACTCATAAATCTCACAAAATCCTAAGATTTGCAAACACCAAGTACTTATAAGTTCAATCAAAAAATGGACTCTTATCTTGGAGAATGAAAAATTAGATCTGAGCTCTACAAAATAGACATAAAGGCAACAAATTCATTTAAACAAACATAGATCTACAATGTACAGATTGAAGGGCATATAAAATCACTCTATGAGTGTCTAAATAAGTGTTGGTATATTGTTACTAATAGATCCACATATTTCAATGTCCTTTCCGATATGTTCAGTACCTTGTTAGCTACAAATTTTGCACCTCGAATGCTGCTAAGAGTGCTTGAAACGTGAACAATAAAGAGAGAAAAAAACATGCAAAATAGAACCACCTTTTAATGTACTATAAGCATTGATCTTCTCAGTCAAGATGCAGCCAAAAGAGAGTAGCAATGTGTGTGTGTGTGTGTGTGTGTGTGAGAGAGAGAGAGAGAGAGAGAGAGAGAGAGAGAGAGAGAGAGAGAGAGAGAGAGAGAGAGAGAGAGAGAGAGAGATTACAAATATGCATAATCTAGCACCAATCATCTTAGATCCATTGCTTGAGAGCTCCACTTTCTTGTCATTGCTTCCCATTTTTGTCACCTACACAAGCATGACAATGCAATGGCATTAGTAAAAAGCTAAGACTAGATTAACGAAAAACAAATAAAGGAAAAAGTGTGATCATGAAAGCACTACTCCTTACCGTTTGACTGCAACAAAAGGAGGATGAAGAGGAGAAAGAGCAAGAGGAGGAAGGAAAGGAGCAAGCTCAAGAAGATGAACAAGAGTAGCAAGAGCAAGAGGGGGCAGAGCACTAAGAGGAAAGCAACCAGGAAGGGAGAGCAAAAGGAAACAAGAAAGGAGACAAAAGGAATAGAGAGGGTGTGAATAATTATCAACTAGTTTTGTTGATTCATTGGCATTTTTGGAAGCCAAAGTGAAATTTCAACTTATAGATATATTTATTGATCTTGATAAGGCCTAAAAATAGTGTCCTAGCTAGTTTTAACAAGTATGTAAGTGGATAAGGTCGGATTTAGAGCTACTACAATTGGTTACTTGAGATACATTGAAACTAGTAACTTATTTCTAGGTTTTTAGTGAAGTACCCAGAAGTTGCTATTTTAGGGCAAGTTTAAAGCAAGTGGAAAAGTGGCCAAGTAACACTATGGCTGTTATAAATAGCTATAAAAATCTGGAAAGATCAGCTTGATGTTCTCATTTTGTATGGAGAACTTTTCTCTTTTGATTCTATGTCCATCTCATGTGTTTATCTTGAGTTTCTATGTGTAGAATGTTGATTTTATGGTTTATCTAGCTTTCACATGTGTGAAGTACAATACTATACTTTAATGTTGTTGTACGGACAAGGGCAGTACTAAGTCATGTCTAACTGTTTATGATCAAATCTTTGTGCATTTATAAATTCTAGCATGCATAAAGTAGTGATTTCTATGTTCTGGATATTTCCACATGTGCAAGCAAGTTGGCCCAAGATCTTGTTGATCCACTAGTGTGTGTTTTGGATATGTATTTATGCACATGATATCAGAGCATGTTGCAGGCCAAAGTTGGTGGATTTGAGGGCGCCGTGAATTTAATGTGTATTTGGAGGTGTTTCTAGCTCAAATCTTTTAGTTTCACGTACAAAGTTTGGATCTTTGTGATCTTAAAGTCATTTTAGGTCAAAACACTTGTAGATGGCCAATTTGTGAAACCACTCACTAGAATGTGGAGACAAAAATTTCACATGATTGTGGATGGTACATTCTATTAGATGAGATATCTAGATTCTAGCTTCTGCATGTAGATTTTGTTTGATTCAATATTTTTGATTTTTTGAGTAACCGTAAATTTGATAGGATCTCTTGATTTTAAGTTGCTGGATTTTTACAAGAGTGTCTTTCAAAGTTAGGTTTTGGCAAAAGTTCATTATATTATGCTTAGATCTATTGTGATCAAGAAATCAAGATTCTATGTGCTAGGATTTGCTAGAAAGAGAAAATGGAGAGACTATATTGTTTCCATATCTTTGTGATTTTTTCTTAGGTTTCATTTGTTGATTTTCAAGGGAGTGCTTGGAGCATTGGAACAGTTTCAGAGATAAGATTAGATCATTGCAACATGGAAATCTCAAGTGGCTTCATGTTGGAAGTCAATGATAGGCTTACCTCAACAAATTATTCTCCTTGGGAGGTGAGGATGGAATCTTTTCTTGAGATGAATGATTTGATGGATATTGTTGTAGGTGTGGAGGAGAGACCTTTGGCACCTCAAGAACAATTGAGGTATGACAAGAGGGAAAAGAAAGCTTTACATTTGATCAAGATGATTGTGACTAATGAACTTCTCAAGGAAGTTGGTAAGTTTACTTCATCAAGTGAGGCTTGGGAAACTTTGAAAAAGCTTTATGATTCTACATCAAGGGTAATAACCCTTAGGAGACAAATCTTTCAATGTATGCAAAAGAAGGATGAAAGCTCTTTTGATTTTTCTCTGAGAGTTCAAGCATTCAATGATGAGTTAGCATGTATTGATGAAAGCATCAAGGAAGTAGAACTTGTTCATAATGGCTTGTTGGATGATCATGCTAATCTTGTTCAAAGTTTTTCTATTCAAAAAAATTTGCCAAGTATGATGGATTTGCAAGAGATCTTGGTGAATGAGGAGTTTAGGCCTCTATAAAGAGGAGGATCTACTTCCGTTTCTCAAGTTGGAGAGGAGGAGGCTATGTTCTCAAGGGGCAAGTTCAAGAGCAAAGGCAACAACAAGTGCTCAAAGGATCAAGATCAGTGTGAGCCTTCTACATTTGTTGGTAAGAAGAAACATAGATCCAAGCTAAAATGCTTTTATTGTGGAGTCAAAGGGCATTTTGCAAGTGATTGCTTCATCAGAAAGAGAGATAAAGACGAGAATCAAGGTAATTTCATTTTTTATGAGGATGGTATTGGTGATCAAAAATCAAATGATGATCCTCTTTTGATGTCTTCTTATTTGCTAACCAATGATGGATATATTGATCCATGGTGGATTGATAGTGGAGCAAGATTTTCATATGACATGTCACAAGGAGTACTTCACTTCTTTGGTGCCTTATGAAGGACACAAGAAGGTCATCATCATGGCCAATGGTGGTAAAGTTGTTATCAAGGGCATTGGTGCTATTCCTATTTTTCTCTCATCTACAAATTGGAATGTAAGCTTGAAGAATGTTCTGTTCATACCTTCCATTTCTAAGAATGTGCTTAGTGTGTGTCAAATGGTTGACAACGGGCTCAAAGTTGATTTTGTCAGTGATTCTTGTTTCTTCAAAATGAATGGAATCTTGATTGCTCAAGGCAAGAGACAAGGTGAGCTCTACAAACTTGATGGATTTGTTGGCTTTAACCATGGTGGTTTGAAGGCAAAGAAGCAAGTTGATGAGCTTAGTTCAATGTCAAAGTCACAAAGGTTGTCTTTTTTAGATCTAACTCAAGATCTAAGATGCCTTTTCATTTAGTACATTTGGATGTGCATTGTACTAACTCTTTGAGGGAGGAGCAAAGATGTTTATGACTTGCCTTCATGAATTTAGTAGATATTGTTGGACTTATCTTCTAAAGAGTGAGGATTTCATATTTGATGTCTTTCTCAAGTTCAAGAATGTTGTGGAGAGTCAATTCAACATGAAGATCAAGTGCTTAAAGCTGGCAAATAAAGAACTTTCAACAAAGTTTAAAGAGGTTTGTGTGGCACATGATGGGATCAAGAGGGAGTTTTCATACTCGAAGGTTCTACATGGTGTGGAAGAAAGTAAGAGAACTCTTTTTGAAAGAGCTAAATCCATGAGGGTGAATGCAAATCTTCCTAAGTCATATTGGGGTGAAGCTTTGATGTGCACTAACTTTTTTTGCAATAGGTACTCAAATGAAGACTTGGAAGAGAAGAGTTCATTTGAAGTTATTTTTGGTAAGAAGCCAAGGACGGAGCATTCGAATATCTTTGCTAAGGCTTGCTATGTCAACTCATCTTTTGAATTTTGGAAGGGAATCTTTGTTGGCTATAGTGAAGTAAGAAAAGCTTATAGGGTTTACATTCCTAAGTCAAAGAAAGCTCAAATTGCTAAGGATGTTGTCTTTGAAGAGGGGAGTGTGGATAAGCTTGATGTTGTTGATGTTGATCAATCTAAAATTTTGGTGCTGAGGAAGACGGTTCTTTGGATTGTGATGGTGGAGATGCTTCTCCAAGTTAATTTCTATGAATATCCTCAAGGGAAAGACAAAAGCCATCTAGTCTTACATATGATGAGAAGGGTAAGCAAGTGGAAGTGACTCATTTTGCGATACTCACATGTCTTGGTTCATCTTATTGTCTAGGTAATGTTATGCAAGTCGATGATGGTTTTCAAGGAATAGATGCAAGTAATGGATCTGGAAAAAAAAAAAAACATTTCAATGGCTTTTATGGTCAAGTGTAAGATCAAGAGGTTGATCTCAAAGAGCTTCAACTACACAAAAGGAATGACTGGAATTAGGATCTAGTCAAGTGGCAAAGATACTTTGGATCTATTTTTGCAGGTTATTGAAGATTTAGGTAAGGTCATGGGAGCAGCAAGAAAGTGTCGTTCAAGTTTACTTTACTTGTTCTATCTTATGTTTGAGCTATTTCATGTCAAGGTGTGCAAATTGTCCAGATATGGTGAAACTAGCTACATTGTCTTGCAATATCTCATTGTTGGAGTTGTACTAGCATTCTTGGCTGGTTCTGTTGATGGAAATGAAGCTATTGGAGGCTCATTATATCACTCATTCATGATCAAGTGATCAAGTGTTGATGATAGCTTATGGCAAGATTAAGATGGAAGCTCATTTATTTATTTTCATGGTGAAGACATAACAAGGAAGGACAAAAAAGGAGGAGACAAGCAAGCATTGGACGATAACTATCATGTTACCATTATTTTATAGAGAGTTCAAAGTTTGAAGCATGTAGGAATCATTACATTTACATTCTAATTGGTTCTTCATGTTCTAATTACATCTTGATGTGTAAAATTGATGTAAGAAATAGTGAAACATCCAATTTGGACACTATTCTCTGTATCAATGGAAGTTACTATAAAACCATAGAAAGGAGGTCTATACTTAGGATGGAGAACATTCTTAAGATGGATCAAAATGGTGTGGTAAAACTAGTTGCAGAGGGAGTGTGGAAAATTGTCAATTAGTTTTGTTTGTTGATTGACATTTTTGGAGGCCAAAGTGAAATTTTAACCTAGAGATACTTTTTCTAATATAAATAAGGCCTAAAAATAGTGTCCTTACCATTTTTTACAAGTATATAAGTGGATAAGGTTGGATTTAGCGCTACTACTATTGGTTAGTTGAGATACATTGAAACTAGTCACTTATTTCTAGGTTTTAAGTGAAGTATCTAGAAGTTGTTATTTTAGGGCAAGTTTAGGGCAAGTGGCCAAGTGACACTATGGATGCTATAAAAAGCTGTAAAACCGTGGAGAAATCATCTTCATATTCTCATTTGGTATGGAGAAATTTTCTCTTTTGATTATATGTCCATCCCATGTGTTTATCTCTTCATATCTTGAGTTTCTATGTGTAGAATGTTGATTTTATGGTTGATCTAGCTTTCACACATGTGAAGTACAATATTATACTTTACTGCACTAGTATGACAGGGATAGTATTAAGTCATATCTAATTGTTTATGATCTAGCATGCATAAATTAGTGATTTATATTGTCTAGTCATTTATAGATGTGCAACCAAATTTGCCCAAGATCTTTTTGATCCACTAATGTGTTTTGGGTATGTATTTTTTCACATAGGGCAGGCATGCGCTCCTGCCTCGCATCATTTCTGCCACTTTCATTCACAAAAAAGTTGTAGAAAAGGACACATATTTCAAAGTTTGTGAGTAATTATACTAGCGTCGGAACTACCTTCAGTATTAGCCAATTGAAAACTTTTAGATTTGGGAGGGTTATTTCGAGGTTTGTAGTATATTCTAGAAGTTTGACATAATAGTGATTTTAGACTAGCTTAAATTTGGGAGGGTTTTTCTGAGGTCACAAGTATGTCTGAAAATCAATTTTTGGCTTTGGAGATATGAAAAGTAACATACAAAATAGTAATTGATTGATTCTTCAAATACATTGAGGTGCCCCCCATGACATATCTTGTACCAACAACCAATGTGGGACGGAAATCAAAATTTTCAATAACAACCGATTTAGGGTATTGGAGTCCTTTAAAAAATCCAGTACTAGTTGGGTATCAATATAAGGAATGCTAGACGTCTTTGTGTGTGTTTCAAGATGGATTAAATGCCATGGGCCGAAATTGCCATCGTGAGCACACAAGTGCCTGAAGCTTGCCGTAGGTGGCACATGTTTGCAATCCCCGACAATTCCCTTATATACCACTATCCTCAAAAAAATAAGAAACCCTTGAAACATGTCAGTCTATTCTTTAATATTTTGTTATTTCTAATATTTTCTTTTAAATTATTTAAATTTAATATCCTATCATTTTAATAGTTGTCCTTTAAAATAAAAAAATGTGAATGTCTTGTCTTACTTTTACTTGTCCTTAGAAGAGTGAGACAAGACATTCAATTTATTTTAGTTTGCAAATCAAATCTCACTCTTTTTTAATCTACTAAAATAATGATTTTATTTTGGACACAATCATTTACATTTTTCCTTTCCACTTATGTTTCAACACCTTGCAGGCCCTGAGGGGTAGGACCGTACCAAAAAATTTCCATTTTTTGCAACACGTGATTTTAGACTACCTTATTGGGAGGGTTTTTCTGAAGTCACAAGTATGTCCCAAAATCTTGGAGATATGAAAAGTAACATACAAAATAGTAAGTTCATAATTGTTTGATTCTTCAAATACATTGAGGTTTCCCCCATGACATATCTTGTACCAACCAATGTGGGACGAAAATCGAAATTTTCGATACCAGCCGGTTTAGGGTATTGGAGTCCTTTAAAAAATTCAATACTAGTTGGGTATTATTATAAGGAATGCTAGACTTCTTTGTGTGTGTTTCAAGATGGATTAAATGCCATGGGCCGAAATTGCCATCGTGAGCACACAAGTGCCTGAAACTTGCCATAGGTGGCACATGTTTGCAATCCCCAACAATTCCCTTATATACCACTATCCTCAAGAAAATAAGAAACCTTGAAACATGTCAAACTATTCTTTAATATTTTGTTATTTCTAAGATTTTCTTTTAAATTATTTAAATTTAATATCCTATCATTTTAATAGTTGTCCTTTAAAATAAAAAAATATGAATGTCTTGTCTTACTTTGTCCTTGGAAGAGTGAGACAAGACATTTAATTTATTTCAGTTTGCAAATCAAATCTCACCGTTTTTTAATCAACTAAAACAATGACCTTATTTTGGAGACAATCATTTGCATTTTTCCTTTGCACTTAAGTTTCAACACCTTGTAGACCGTGGGCACAAAAAAAAGTTGGATCTTCAAACCTTGCAGGCCGTGAGGGGCAGGACCATACCAAAAAAATTTCCATTTTTTGTCACACGTGGAAAAAAATGTTGTGGCACATCCACACAAACTTGCATTCCCAAAAAGCTATAAATGGAGCGTTCTTGAATGCATTTCCTCACTAATAGTCTTCATTGTTTTTGCTCACTATTTGCTTTCATTGTGTTAGTGATTAAGATCTCACACACGCACACACACACACACACATTTTTAAAGCTTTCTTTCAAGCTTTATTCTTTTCTCTACTTATCTCTCTTAAGCTCTCTCTTTTTCTAGAGACAACACCAAGCAGACCATCACCATTGCAACTTCCAAACCAAGAGAAACTAATGCGGCTCCTCCTACAATCTCCCTTAATGTAGAGAAGAGGCATTAGTAGTAGTATCAAGGGGGGGGGGGGGGGGAGATAGAGAGAGGATCCACAAATCAATGTACAATGATAGGTAGTTTCTTGAAATCTCTTGGAAGGATGTTACACATATGACTCTCCGCATACTAAATTTAGGTCATAATTTGAGGTCCCAAGCCTACTTTGACCTAAAAGCAAATTATTATATCAACCAAGTTTGGGGCCATAAGTAAATTATATTTAAGAAAGTTTCATTCAATGCTTAGTCGAAATAAATGAGTTTCATTTAATAAGGAGTCCAATTCCACCCTAAAAATTACAAATATTTGAGTTATATTTCATGCAATTAAAGACATATGATAGACAATCATGATTAACAAAATAACCATACATGAATGGACCAAAAACAGAAATAGTCCAAGTATAGAAATATATATAAATGTACATATATATAGGCTAGAATACAAAAACTAGCTAGATCCACCAACTAAGTCCTCATCCTAGCCACGAACATCAGACTCACGGTGTTGCGATTGATGAGATGGGAAGTACGGTACCTGCATGCAACAAACATGAATTAGTGTTGTGAGAAATGTGGTGAGAATGAGAGAGAGACTCTATGAATGTAATGAAGTTAAAATCTATTCTGAAGCCATACCTCAGAAGCTACTGTTAGATTGTTCTACTAAAAGGAGTGCTTCATCCGAACAATCGACCTCTAATCTACATCCATTCATTATCCAATTCTGTAGTTTTATTCGTGTTTCTCCATAGTCATCAGAAACACTCAGGAATCGCAACAAGCAACCGGATCAATAGGCGAATGTAGTCGCAATATCATCTCTATGTCTCGAACTCGACATGGACGAAGGAGTGTTTATGGTAAAAGACCAAAAGGCACTCGCTTTCTTGATTTTTGAATTCTGGAGCTACTTAACGTATGACCAGTCATCGTGACGTCGGATTCCGACGTCTAATGTGGACATCAGAATCCAACATCCAACTGGCTCCGGAAGCCCGATTTTGAAGAGACGTCGGATTGTGACGGATGCTACGACTGTCGGAATCTGAGGACTTGTTCCGACGTGTTTTTCGATGCCCGTGACAAATGAAAACAACCTCATTTTGGCTACTGGGGTAAAAAGGTTTCTGTGTAGTTCAATCCTTCAACTTGTAGAAAACCTCTTGCTACAAGTTTAGATTCGTAGCGTTCCACGTCCCTATCTGCTCCAAGTTTTACTTTGTAAACCCACTTTGATCCAACGGTGTTAAACTCCATGTTTGATTTGTTGTGATGGCACCTATTTTTTCCTTCATTGCTTTCCACCATTTTTCTATGTCTCTCCCAATTGTGGCTTCATGGAAGGTTTTAGGCTCTTAAATGCCTATCTCGGGATCTTGGATTGCCATGAGCCATGCATTATCAAAACGAGTTGGAGGCCTACGAATTTGATATGATCTTTGTGCCCTCTGCTTAGTTCCTTGTTGTGCTGACTCGTGATCCCTGGTCATGCGCACACAAGGTTGATCAACCTCTTGTGCCTGCTCAATTTCATGTTGCTACACTCGATATTCTTTGAAATTCAAGTCTTCTGATTCGCCATCATGTTCATCCATTTTGCTATCTCCTTGAGTGTTTTCAAAATGTTCAATTTCAAGAAGTAGATTCCGATGTGTATTTTTGTATGCATTTCTTCAAAAACTACATTACGATTACAAATAATTTTCTTAGTTTCTATCTTGACCAGTCTGTAGCTCTTAGTACGACAACTATATTCCACAAAATGCAACGCTCTGATTTCATTTCCATTTTTTTCTTTTCTCTTTGGGCATACTTTGTGCCATCTCCACAAGTACACGATTTTTGCATTCAGCCACACCATTCCCTTGTGGGCTGTAGGAGTGTATGTATTGCCTCTCTATTCCTTCCTTTTCACAAAATGCAACAAACTCATTGACATGTACTCGCCCCATTGTCAGACCTAATTTTGATAATCTTGCCTCATGTTTGACGTTCCACATAGGATCTGAATTCCATGAACTTGTCAAAAACTTGTCTTTTCCTTGCCAAGGAATAAACAAACACCTTTCTTGTATAGTCATCAATGAAGATGATGAAATACTTAGATACACCCATTGAGATTTGGTGCATTGGTCCACATATCTATGTGTACCAATTCAAGAGGTCATTTTCCTCTTACAAGTCCTTCTTGTGGGAAAGCCGTCTTTTGTTGTTTGCCATACACGCAAGCTTGACAATGCACCCTTCTTGGATTTGAGTCATTCTCTAGCCCTACAACCATTCCTTTTGAAAGGATGGCCCTGATTGCATCTTCTCCAAGGTGTCCTAGTCTCCGATGCCACAACATGTTTAACTGGCTTGGCACCCCTTCTACAACATTTGCTTCATCCCTGCCATGACCATTCACCTTGTAAAGTTCACCAACTTCTTTTGCTTTCATTATGTGCCACTTACCATCTAGTACAATGGTAATCCTTGCTACTGATATGAGGCTTTTTTCCAAATTTGGGACATGATGTACTTATCTCAGTATTTTCTTGCACTTCCTACCAACATTCACTACACACTTCCCACCCTTGCTACATTGAGCCCCCCATTGTCCCCCATGTACACTGATCTTCCTTGGCGAAGTACTTGATATTCATGCAGGATATCCATGTAAGGAGTCATATGGTTGGTTGTCCTTGAGTCAATGTACCAGCTGTGATCCAACTACTCATGGGTGGCAAGGTTCTCACTACTTATGTTTGCATAATGCTTCATAACACAGTTATCATGCTCTGCTACAACATTTACTTGATGTGGTTTTCCTTTCTGTCCTATGCACGCTTTGGACGATCATTCTTGAAATGTCCAATGACCTCACAATAAAAGCATTCCTTGGCTTCAGATTTATTCTTGTAATAGCCGCCCTATCACATAATCCTGTGTTAGGGCTGTGGATATTCCTTCTAGTAAGAATATCAAATTTTCATATGACTCTGGAAGGCTTCCCAAAAGGACTGCAATCAAGTCATTTTCTGCCACTGTAGTGTCTATTGCAAATATCTCATCTCCTATGTTTTTTATGCCCTCCTGTATTGAATAATAGAACCACAGTACAAATGGGCGACTCTGCTGCCCATATATAAAAAACAGAGGATGCTTCTGTATCATTCCAAGAACTAGACAAATAGGTCCTCGTTCAAGAACCTCTGCACCTGGAGCGTGGACAATCTGCCAAGAACCTCCTGTCTTTAGACATGGGAGGAATAAGGACCTCCTATCTGTAGACATACGATGGTTGAGCGACGCATTCCAATAGAAATGAGAAGTTATTATGAAGAGTTGTGTTCAAACTAGTAGATATAGTACATGAAATGAGTAGTTACTATGAAGAGCTATGGGTCCCAAAATGACACACTCTCTCAAACGTCATTTCCTCGTCTCTCTCATGTTATGTATGTGCAGCATGTTCTCATTCACAACATTAATACAATATGTACTTATAGAAACTAAGTACTCTCTCTCTCTCTCTTTCTTGCTTGTTCTTCTATCGGAACTTTTTATTTCATTTGGAATCAATCCAATATGGTGTGGATGCTGGGATTTGGGCCTGTTAAAAATATCACTTCCAACTTGATGTACCTTGTAGATCTCAAGTTAATTGATTTTTAAAGTACCATGCAGATGGAAGCATAGCAAAGCACAAAGCAAGATTGGTAATCAAAGGGTACGCATAAAATAAAGGCATTGACTATGAGGAGACCTTTGCGCCGGTGTGTAAGTGGAATACTCTACGTCTACGTATTGCTTTAGCTTCACATTTTGGTTGGGCCTTGCATCAGATGGATGTGAAATCTGCTTTTCTAAATGGTGAGTTAGAAGAAGAAGTGTTCATGGATCAACCTGAAGGCTTTGTAACGAAAGGACAGAAAAATAAAGTATGTCACTTGAAGAAAGCGCTTTATGGTCTTAAACAAGCACCACATGCATGGTATAGTAGGATTGATGCGTACTTTCGTTCAAAGGGGATGGTGAGAACACATTCTGATCCAAATCTATATGTCTTATGCTTCATCTCAAATTGTTCCATGAGGTCTTTCTTGATTATGTCTATCATCTCTTGATTATTTTCCGTCGGATCTCAGCCTGATGCATTACTGCCTTGGAGTAGAAGTGTGGCAAAAAGGACATGAAGTGGGTTTAACACAGGTGAAATATGTCAAAGAGTTACTACACAAGTTTAGGTTGCAGGATTGCAAACCAGTAAACACTCCTATTGAACCAGGTAAAAAGCTTTCTAAGCTTGATGAATCACAGTCATTTGATGCCTCGCTATATAGACAGTTAGTAGGGAGCTTGATTTACCTTACCACATTAGACCAGATATATGCTATGTTGTTGGCATTGTAAGTTAGTTTATGGCAGCACCTACGGAAACGCATTGGAAAGCAGCTAAACGCATTTTGCGTTATGTGAAAGGTACTTCAGAGTATGGCTTGATTTACAAGAAGCATGATAGTTTACTTGAGTTGTGTGGCTATGTGGATGCAGATTGGGGAGGTGACTATGATGATCGTAGATCCACCACAGGATATATATTCCAGTTTTGTGGTAATTGCTTTTCCTGGTCTAGTAAGAAGCAAAGTACAATTGCTCCTTCCACCACAGGATATATATTCCAGTTTTGTGGTAATTGCTTTTCCTGGTCTAGTAAGAAGCAAAGTACAAATATTAGAATTAAATTTCAAGCAATCAAAGTCATATGACAAACAATTATGATTAACAATTTAACCATACATGAATGGCCCTAAAACCAAAATAGTCCAAGTACATAAGTATATATACTACATAAGTATATATAGTTAATGTATATATATATAGGCTAGAATAGAAAAACTAGCTAGAACCACCAACTGACTCCTCATCCTAGCCACGAACATGTACTCACGATGTTGCGTTTTATGAGATGGCTAATTTTCTCTTCCTGTATGAACTTGCATGCTTTTCTAAACTTGTTGTATTGTGTGGACTTTGTTATATGTCGAATATGAACTCTGAGGTAGAACCACTGAAGCAATTGACAAATGTAGTTTCATTTTTCATTGGTTCCTCCATGTTGTGTATTTCGATGAAATGTTGCTCGTGCTTGCCAGTGTGACTTCTCCATCCCTTGTGAAGACCATACACTCAGGCTTCCATACGTATTTGCAAAAAATGCTGTATGATCTCTTAGTATGTGCTGCATATGTCAAAATCATAATGTTAGTCTTATGTTTGGATCTAAATATATATGAAAATTTGAAAGCATTTTGAAAATTTTATACTAACCATGTAATGAGTGATGTGATCTTCTCCCTATGCTTTTGATATTGCATTAAGAAACTCGACACAAGTCCTTTGGACAACTTTCTTATCAATATCAGAGTATTTTTCTTTTCATAAAATAGCATCATACTATCAAGCTTTTTCCATACATCAACTTTTAGTACTCTGGTTTTGCCGTCTTTCTCGAAGTCCTGAGTGGCAACAATAATATCTGTCCAGAATGAGTGTTGAATATTAGAAGCCATACCAGTATGATTTGATAGAAAACAACGTGGCTTTGCTCCTCCTATGCCTGGCTTAGTTGGCATGTTCTCATTCTTTCCTGAAAGCTTTTCATCTTTTTGAATTTTGACATGTCCTTTATGGAGTCCTGCTTTTAATAAAACATCTTCTAATCGAGAGATAGCTTCATTTGCTAATGATGTTGGCTTAGTATTCCAAGCAAAAACTATATGAAGATAAATGATATTTTCTATTAATCTAACGTTTGCATGAAGAGTGCAAACAGGCACATTTTTTAAGGGGATAGGCAGCACAGGCTTCCAGTTTGGATCTGCATATTCTCTAGTAATTCCTATACTCCTAATTACATCTTTTTCCATTTTCATGTAGTACAAACAAGGGTGTTTTGATGTAGCACCGTGAGAGACATTATACATACATTTCAATATTTTCAAATCACCTACTAAGTGCCATTCAACATTGAAGTCTCCAACTCTTGGAAGATTGAGAAGTCCATCCATATGGTCCTTGATGATCCTAGGATAAGATGTCCTTGAGAATATCCATGATAATATATCATGGTCCTCTTTAAACACCTGTCTAAAGAATTAATTAGACTAGGTTTACAATGTATTAATACTATTCAATGAATGTAATGTAATAATGAGGCTAGTTACCTGAAACGCTGTCAACCACCATATATCATTTTCTGACTGGACACTGAATCTGAAATCTTTTTGGTTATTTGTTTGTGATAGAGCACCATTCATGAGAGTTATACTAACCCTCTCCATGTTCTGCCCTTTCACAATTTCTGACTCATCTAACTTAAGTACTATGATTATTTTGCCATTCACCTTTTCATAGGTTATATCATAGAATGTGACGATGTATCTCAGCAAGTAATTTAGATCAACAAATAAATTGTTTGATGAATTATAGAAAATCGATCTTCCATCAGTTTCATACACCTCCTCAATATGAAATGGAGTTCCAGTGGTCTTATGCATACCTATGTTTAATGTATCCATCTCTTTCTTCAAGTGATATGTCCTAGGAGTTGGGTCTTTTGTAATTTGAACTTGCTTAAAAGCTTCTCTAATTAGTTTAAATATTGTTGCATATGCTTACCTGCTAATACCTGCATAATCACAAGCACCCTGAACTATAGTCTTATCTAAATTTTTTTGAATGGCCACCATCAAAGACTCTGCTATTTTACACTTTACATTTGAAATTCTATTGTTCATCATGATATGCTCAGTGAATTTGCAAGTCAATATTGTGCCCAATGACATTCCTAGTGAAGCATTGTCTTTGATATTCCGAGGAGCTACTAATGCAGATCTGCAAAAAAAATAGATAGTTAACAAAATATCACCATAGCTGAAATTAAATCCAAATGTCATTGAAAAACTTACAAAAATCAGAATATGCTTACTTGAGTGCACGGATCCCTCTATTTCAATAACCTCCTTTTGAAAGCGTTTGAATATCCTTGCAACTTTGTCGCTTTCACTTCTTACATTCAGCCTTTTTCTTTGCCAAATTCACATCCTTCAATAATTGTAAGTTTTCAACACGAATAGACTATAAGACTGATTGGATTTGCTCTAGTTCTGATTTGATATCGATTGTTATCCTCTGTAATGATTCATTGTTTTTTTTAAGTTTTTCATTTTCTTCTAACATCTTTTGGAGATGACAATCTCTATTCTGACAATAAGAGGATATCCGAATTCACTCACCTTCTAAAAAGTAAACTTTATTCATATAAAGTTGTTTTCCATGGTTCTGCAATCTTTCACAATATCCTAGTAATCCACTATGCCCATTGCATATCCATGTAAGTAAATGAGTTATTGAAGAGAATGTCAGAATAAGATTGTAGGGCTGTACTGATACAGATTAATGTCTAACAATAAATTTCACAACGAAAACACTTTCTTAATTGCTTGAGAAGCAGCCATATATTTTGCTTTTGTAGAAGAAAGTGTGATAGAGGTTTGCTTATGACTGTTTCATGAGATAGGACTGTTGTTGAAGAAGATGTAAATCCAGATGTGGACTTACAATTGTATACATCTCCTCCCCAACTTGCGTTAGAATATCCACTAAGCTGATGAAGATTGTCGTTGTTGACATCTCCATAGCAGATGCACTGGTCCATGGTCGCTCGAATATATCTCATGACTCTTATGAGAGCCTTCTAATGGGTAATGCTAGGATTAGCCATATATTGGCTGAGTGAGCTTACAGCAAAAGAAATAGCTGGTCTCGTGCAGACCATTGCATACATGAGAGATCCAAGTATCGATCGATAAGGATACTCTCTCATCTGCTCCTCTTCCTGCTTGGTCTCGAGACATTGGTCCTTCGACAAATGCAGGCCTGGATCCATTGGTGAGTGAGCTAATTTACAATTCATTAGATTGTATCTGTTAAGAACATTGTGAAGATACCTTTGTTGAGTGATGTAAATCAATCATCTCGCTCTATCTCTGTGGATTTGAATGCCTAGACAGAAGTGAGCTTCGCCCAGACCAGTCATGTCAACCTCTGAAAACAACATCTTCTTAGCATCCTTGACCAAATTGGTATTGTTGCTGAAGAGCAACGTATCATTCATGTATAAGGTGATGATAATGAAGGATTGCTGCACTGACTTGGAATAGACGTTGCAATCAGCAGTGCTTGGTTTGAATCCTTGTCCAATGAGGAATGTGTTGATCCTCTGAAACCAAGCTCTGGAAGACTGTTTCAAGCCGTACAATGCTTTGTGGAGTTTACAAACATGATTCTTCATACCTTCCAGAACATATCCTTTGGGCTGGATCATGTAGATGTCTTCTTGTATAACTCCATTCAGATAGGCTGTTTGTAGTTTCTTGAAACCTCTCGGAAGGATGTTACACATCTGACTCCTCATACTAAATTTAGGTCATAATTTGAGGTCCCAAAGCAACTTTGACTTAAAAGAAAATTATCATAACACCCATGTTTAGGGCCATAAATAGTTATATTTAAAAAGTTTTGTTAAATGCTTAGTCCAAATAAATGAGCTTCATTCAATAAGGAGTCCAAAAAAATATACCGGCTTCATTCCACCCTAAATTACAAATATTAGAGTTGAATTTCAAGCAATCAAGCCATATGACAAACAATTATGATTAACAAATTAACCATACATGAACAGTCCAAAAACAAAAATAGTTCAAGTACATAAGTACATATACTACATCAATAAATGTATATATATATAGGCTAGAATACAAAAACTAGCTAGAACCACCAACTGAGTCCTCATCCTATCCACGAACATCTACTCACGATGTTGCGATTCATGAGATGGGAACTATGGTACCTGCATGCAAGAAACATGAATTAGTGTTGTGAGAAATGTGGTGAGAATGAGAGAGAGACTCTATGAATGTAATGAAGTTAAAATCTGTTATGAAGCCATACCTCAAAAGCAACTATTAGATTATTCTACTATCGAGGGTGATTCATCCGAATAATCGATCTCCAACCTACATGCATGTCTACAGTTTTATTCATTCGAAAGTCCTCACTAGATAGATATCAGCGCATTACAACTAACTACCAATTGCGATCTATGACCTGATTAGCTGTCCGGAAGAATTGAAGGAAATATAATTTAATTTCAAGTGAGCTGAATAAGTGTGAAAAAAACACTTAACAATAAGCTTTGACTCTTAATACTAAGTCAATATGTATTCCACAATGTGGAAATTTTATTGACTTGGCACTTAAATCATTGCAAAAATGATATCTCTTAAATTGCATTAAGACAAGTATAGAGGACAGAATCGAGTGTAGAGAAAATTGCAACACCTCAAATCAATTAAGAGACCCGGGCTCAAATCCCAGCAGCCACACCATATTGGATTAATTTGAAAATAAATAAAAAGATCTGCGAGAGAGAGAGAGAGAGAGAGAGAGAGAGAGAGAGAGAGAGAGAGAGAGAGAGAGAGAGAGAGAGAGAGAGAGAGAGAGAGAGAGAGAGAGAGAGAGAGAGAGAGAGAGAGCACTTAGTTTGTATAAGTACATAGTGTATTAATGTTGTGAATGAGCGCATGTTGCCCATACAATGCATGAGAGAGATGAGGTGACGACGTTTGAAAGAGTGTCATTTTGGGACCCACAGCTCTTCATAGTAACTACTCATTTCTATTAGAATGCGTTGCTTCACCATTCTAATTTGCAGATAAGAGGTCCTTATTATTCCTCCCATGTCTACAGACAAGAGGTTCTTGGCAGATTGTCCACACTCCAAGTGCATAGGTTCTTTAACGAGGACCTATTGTCTGGTTCTTGGCATGATACATACATGTAGTATAGAAGCTTCCTCTGTTTTTCATATATGGGCAGCAGAGTTGCCCCTTTGTACTGTGGTTCTATTATTCAATACAGAAGAGTTGTATGAGGGCTTGGGCTCTCTGAGATCCCCAATGTTTTGTGTTATGTGCTTTATTACACTAACAGTGCTATCTGCGTTCTTGAATCTGTCTTATTGTGCACCATTGAGTTGTTTGACTGGTGGTTGCACCATTGGCTTGTTGGTGGAACTGCTTCTTCTTCTCATTGTTGTACTTGAGTGTTCTGCGATCCTTGATGAGATTACTAGTCCCTTTATAGTATTTGCAAAATAGCTATTGTTTTGATTTAGATGATGAATGTTCTTAATTCGATGTTGGTTGTTGGTTGCTTTTGTTCTGACTTCACAAATCTCTTCCATCTGTACTTTTTGAGGATGATCCATTTCTTCTAATCTACTCTTGAAGTAGCATAGAGATTGCTCTATTAAGAGTGAGGCCTTGTTGTGTAGAAATGACCATGATCCAATTCTCATATGCTTATGGTAAACTAGATAACATAGTCATGATGGCATCAATATCTTCATTGATTGATCCAATGGTAGTCATTTGCTGCATAAGATTCTTGAAGATATCAAGATGGGTCGAAATAGAGTCAGCTTCAAACATTTTGATGGTGAAATTGTTTTTCTTCAAATAGAGTTTGGACATAACATGTTAAAGAGTAGCTGGGATGTCCCAAGCATGCATAGCAGTCTGGGCTTAAAGAAAATTATTTGTAGCCTTAATGTAGCTTTTGAAGAAAATGCAAATAAACATACACATCGGAATCTGCTTCTTGAAACTGAGCATTTTGAAAACACTCAAGGAGATAGCAAAATGGATGAACATGATGGCATATCAGCAGACTTGAATTTCAAAGAATATCGAGTGTAGCAACACGAAATTGAATAAGCACAAGAGGTTGATCAGCCTCGTGTGTGCATGACCAGGGATCACGAGTCAGCACAACAAGGAACTAAGCAGAGGTCATGAAGATCATATCAAATTTGTAGGCCTCCAACTCGTGTTGATGATGCAGGGCCCATGCAATCCAAGATCCCAAGATAGGCATTCAAGAACCTAAAACCTTCCATGAAGCCACAACTGGGAGATACATAGAAAAATGGTGGAAAGCAATGAAGGAAAAAATAGGTGCCATCACAACAAATGAAACATGGAGTTTGACACCGTTACCACCAGGACGCAAGGTGATTGGATCGAAGTGGGTTTACAAATTAAAACTTGGAGCAGATAGGGACGTGGAATGCTACAAAGCTAAACTTGTAGCAAGAGGTTTTCTACAAGTTGAAGGATTGAACTACATAGAAACCTTTTTACCCCAGTAGCCAAAATGAGGTTTTTTTCATTTGTTTCGAGATTTTGACAGTCGTAGCATCCGTCACAATCCGACATCTCTTCAAAACCGGGATTTCGGAGCCAGTTGGATGTTGGATTTGGACGTCACGATGACTGTTCATATATTAAGTAGCTCCAGAATTCAAAAATCAAGAATTAGCGAATTGTGCCTTTTGGTCTTTTACCATAAACACTCCTTCGTTCATGTCGAGTTCATGGGCTAGAGATGATATTGCGACTACATTCGCCTATTGATCCGGTTGCTTGTTGCGATACTCGAGTGTTTCTATTGACTGTGGAGAAACACGAATAAAACTACAGAATTGGATAATGAATGGATGTAGATTAGAGATCGATTATTCGGATGAAACACTCCCGATAGTAGAACAATTTAACAGTAGCTTCGGAGGCATGGCTTCAAAATAGATTTTAACTTCATTACATTCACAGAGTCTCTCTCTCACTCTCACCACATTTCTCACAACACTAATTCATGTTTGTTGCGTGCAGGTACCGTACTTCCCGTCTCATCAATCGCAACACCGTGAGTATGATGTTCGTGGCTAGGATGAGGACTCAGTTGGTGGATCTAGCTAGTTTTTGTATTCTAGCCTATATATATGTACATTTATATATATTTCTATACTTGGACTATTTTTGTTTTTGGTCCATTCATGTATGGTTATTTTGTTAATCATAATTGTCTATCATATGTTTTTAATTGCATGAAATATAACTCAAATATTTGTAATTTTTAGGGTGGAATGAAGCCAATATTTATTTTTGGACTCCTTATTGAATGAAACTAATTTATTTGGACTAAGCATTGAATGAAACTTTTTTAAATATATTTCACTTATGGCCCCAAACATGGTTGATATGATAATTTGCTTTTAGGTCAAAGTAGGCCTGGGACCTCAAATTATGACCTAAATTTAGTATGAGGGGAGTCATATGTGTAACATCCTTCCAAGAGATTTCAAGAAACTACCTATCATTGAACATTGATTTGTGGATCCTCCCTCTATCCCCCCCCCGCCCCTTGATAGTACTACCAATGCCTCTTCTCTACATTAAGGGAGATCGTAGGAGGAGCCACATTAGTTTCTCTTGTTTTGGAAGTTGCACTGATGATGGTCTGCTTGGTGTGGTCTCTAGAAAAAGAGAGAGTTTAAGAGAGATAAGTAGAGAAAAGGATAAAGCTTCAAAGAAAGCTATAAAAATGTGTGTGTGTGTGTGCGTGTGTGAGATCTTAATTACTAACACAATGAAAGCAAATAGTGAGGAAAAACAAGTGAGGAAATGCATTCAAGAACGCTCAATTTATAGCTTTATGGGGATTCAAGTTTGTGTGGATGTGCCACTACATTTTTTTCCACGTGTGGCAAAAAATGGAAATTTTGTTGGTATGGTCCTGCCCCTCACGGCCTGCAAGGTGTGAAGATTCAACTTTTAATTGTGCCCACGCTCTACAAGGTGTTCAAACTTAAGTGGAAAGGAAAAATGCAAATGATTGTTTCCAAAATATGATCATTATTTTAGTAGATTAAAAAACGGTGAGATTTGATTTGCAAACTAAAATAGATTAAATGTCTTGTCTCGTTCTTCTAAGGACAAAGTAAGACAAGACATTCATATTTTTTTATTTTAAA
Source organism: Diphasiastrum complanatum (assembly GCA_029204225.1). Taxonomy (NCBI): domain Eukaryota; kingdom Viridiplantae; phylum Streptophyta; class Lycopodiopsida; order Lycopodiales; family Lycopodiaceae; genus Diphasiastrum; species Diphasiastrum complanatum. The sequence goes on from CM055101.1 coordinate 25,943,658, forward strand.
GGACAACCATTAAAATGATAGAATATTAAATCTAAATAATTTAAAAGAAAATCTAAAAAATAACAAAAAATTAAAGAATAGTTTGACATGTTTCAAGGTTTCTTATTTTTTTGAGGATAGTGGTATATAAGGGAATTGTTGGGGATTGCAAACATGTGCCACCTATGGCAAGCTTCAGGCACTTATGTGCTCACGATGGCAATTTCGGCCCATGGCATTTAATCCATCTTGAAACACACACAAAGAAGTCTAGCATTCCTTATAATAATACCCAACTAGTATTGGATTTTTTAAAGGACTCCAATACCCTAAACCGGCTGGTATGAAAAATTTCGATTTTTGTCCCACATTGGTTGGTACAAGATATGTCATGGGGGGGACCTCAATGTATTCAAAGAATAAAACAATTATGAACTTACTATTTTGTATGTTACTTTTCATATCTCCAAAGTCAAAAATTGATTTTGGGACATACTTGTGACTTCAAAAAAACCCTCCCAATTTTAAGGCAGTCTACAATCACTATTCAGTCAAACTTCTAGAACATACTACAAACCTCCAAATCTAAAAGTTTTCAATTGGCTAATATTGAAGGTAGTTCTGATGCTAGTATAATTACTCACAAACTTTGAAATTTGTGTCCTTTTCCGCAACTTTTTTGTGAATGAAGGTGGAGGAAATAATGCGAGGCAAGAGCACGTACCTGCCCTCTGTGAAAAAATACATACCCAAAAGACATTAGTGGATCAAAAAGACCTTGGGCCAATCTGGTTGCACATCTATAAATAGCTAGAGAATATAAAACACTATTTTATGCATGCTAGAACTTAGAACTGCACAAAGATTTGATCATAAACACTTAGATATGACTTAGTACTATCCCTGTCCATATTGCTGCAGTAAAGTACAATATTGTACTTCACATGTGTGAAAGCTAGATCAACCATAAAATCAACATTCTACACACAGAAATCAAGATATGAATAGATAAACACATGAGATGGACATATAATCAAAAGAGAAAATTTCTCCATACAAAATGAGAATATGAAAATGATTTCTCCACGGTTTTACAGCTTTTTATAGCATCCATAGTGTCACTTGGCCACTTGCCTTAAACTTGTCCTAAAATAGCAACTTCTAGGTTCTTCACTTAAAACCTAGAAATAAATGACTAGTTTCAATGTATCTCAACTAACCAATAGTAGTAGCGCTAAATCCGACCTTATCCACTTATATACTTGCTAAAAATTTGTAAGGACACTATTTTTAGGCCTTATTGACGTTAGAAAAAGTATCTCTAGGTTGAAATTTCACTTTGGCCTCCAAAAATGTCAATAAACCAACAAAACTAATTGACAATTTTTCACACTTCATCTTCAACTAGTTTTACCACACAATTTTGATCCATCTTAAGAATGATCTCCATCCTAAGTATAGACCTACTTTCTATGGGTTTATAGTAACTTCCATTGATACAGAGAATAGTGTCCAAATTGGATGTTTCACTATTTCTTACATCAAGATGTAATTAGAACATGAAGAACCAATTAGAATGTAAATGTAATGATTCCTCCATGTTTCAAACTTTGAACTCTCTGAAAAATAATAGTAACATGATAGTTATCATCCAATGCTTGCTTGTCTCCTCCATTTTTGTCCTTCCTTGATATGTCTTCACCATGAAAATAAACAAATGAGCTTCCATCTGCATCTTGCCATAAGCTATCATCAACACTTGATCACTTGATCATGAATGAGTGACAATATCTCCATCATTGGTTAGCAAATAAGAAGACATCAAAAAAGCATCATCATTTGAGTTTTGATCACCAATATCATCCTCATAAAAAATGAAATCGCCTTGATTCTCTTCTTGATCTCTCTTTTTCATGAGGCAATCACATGAAAAATGCCCTTTGACTCCACAATAAAAGCATTTTAGCCTGGATCTATGTTTCTTCTTACCAGCAAAAGTAGAAGGCTCACCTTGACCTTGATCCTTTGACCACTTGCTTTTGCCTTTGCTCTTGAACTTGCCCCTTGAGAACATAGCCTCTTCCTCTCCAACTTGAGAAACGGAAGTAGATCCTCCTCTTTACCAACGTTGATTTTATGATACCTATCATAGGCTTGGCCATATACCATCATGTCTTTTAATGTATGGTCGTACATCAATCCTTGGCAGTAGACAAAAATGTTTTAGCCTGATAAATGTAAAATTAACGTGATTAAGTTTTCTGTGTTCTCAAGGATATAACATACTATGTACAATTTGTAGACAACATGATTTGTAGACATATCTTTTAGCTAGTAAGAAAATAAAGAACATGATAATGAGGTTTACAAATAGATTTCACCCACAAAAGCGAAGTAGAATAAATTTTAAAAACCTAGAAAAAATGTAGCATGCCATGTGCTATGAATTTGACATAATTTAAAAACACTAAACTTGCAAAACTCGCAGATAATTTACTCGCAAAATGCCAAACCCCTTTAATCCTCAAAACAAAAGCATGAGCACTTTCATCCTTTTTTTGAAAACATTGAGAGATTTGCCTCCTAAGGGTTAGTACCCTTGATGTAGACTTGGACTCATAAAGCTTATTCAAAGCTTCCCAAGCCTCACTTGATGAAGTATACTTGCCAACTTCCTTGAGAAGTTCATTTGTAACATTCATCCTGATCACATGAAGAGCTTTCTTTGCCCTCCTATCATACTGAGGTGCCAAAGGTATTTCATTTACACCTACAACAATGTCCATCAACTCATTCATCTCAAGGAGAGACTCCATTCTCACCTTCCAAGTAAAATAGTTGCTTAAGGTAAGCCTATCATTGCTTTCCAACAAGAAGCCTCCATTTGTTGCCATGTTGTAATGACTTGATCTTCTCTTTAGAATAATCTAATAGTTGCTTTTGAGGTATGGCTCAAGAATAGATTTTAACTTCATTACATTTATAGAGTCTCTCTCTCACTCTCGCCACATTTCTCACAACACGAACTCATGTTTGTTGCATGTAGGTACCATAGTTCCCATCTCATGAATCACAACATTGTGAGTCAGATTTTCGTGGCTAGGATGAGGACTCAGTTGGTGGATCTAGCTAGTTTTTGCATTCTAGCCTATATATATGTACATTTACTGATGTAGCATATATACCTCTATAGTTAGACTATGTTTTTTTTGGATCATTAATGTATCGTTATTTTTTTAATCATAATTGTTTGTCATATGTCTTTAATTGCATGAAATTTAACTCTAATATTTGTAATTTTTAGGGTGGAATAAACCCAATATTTTTTTTTGGATGCCTTATTGAATAAAGCTCATTTATTTGGACTAGCATTGAATGAAACTTTTTAGATATTATTTACTTCTAGCCCAAAATAGGGTTGTTATGGTTATTTGCTTTTAGGTCAAAGTTGCCATGGGACCTCAAATTATGACCTAAATTTAGTACGAGGAGTTAGATGTGTAACATCCTTCCAAGAGATTTCAAGAAACTACCTATCACCATACATTGATTCGTGGATCCGCTCTCTCTCTCTCTCCATGATATTAATACCAGTGCCTCTTCTCTACATTAGAGGAGTTCGTAGGAGGAGCCGCATTAGTGTCTCTTGTTTTGGAAGTTGCAATGATGATGGTGTGCCTAACGTGCTCTCTAGAAAAAGACATAGCTTGAAAAAAAAAGAGAGCTTGAAAAAAAGAGAGAGCTCGGAAAAAGATAGAGCTTAAGAGAGATGAGTAGAGAAAAAGATAAAACTTCAAAGAAAGCTTTAAAAATGTGAGTGTGTGTGTGTGTGTGTGTGAAAGATCTCAATCACTAACACAATGAAAGCAAATAGTGAGCAAAAATAATGAAAACTATGTGTGAGCAAAACAAAAGCGAGGAAATGCATTGAAAAACGCTTAATTTATAGCTTTTTGGGAATACAAGTTTGCGTGGATATGCCACGGAATGCTGGAAAAAAGGAGGGTGTGTGAGGATGAGAGACAAAAATAGCTCGAAAGAAAGACGAACACGAAAAAGAAGAAAACTCAAAACTTGAACGAGAAACAAACTCGAACGGAATGTGTTCGTGCACAACGGAATGAGTTGTCAGATCCGTTGGCACAATTGTATGAGATGAGCGTGAGAAGGCCTCGACGTCAGCTTTTGCTGAAATGAAAGTTGGTCAAGCGCCTGTCACAAAACGTGTGTGAAAACACAATGTCGCGTTTCTTTCGCCTTTTGTTCGTCTATGAGAATTTACTTGTATTTATGCAGACAGTCGTGTTATATTCGTCTGTCTTATTTTACATGTAAATATGCAGACTGTGTGACAACGTGAGTAAGATGTAGCATGAATGGAGGCAGATTAAAATGGGATTTAGGAGAGTAGAGGAGATAAATCCACAAAATTCTTTTTTACGCGTGGCAAAAATTGGAAATTTTTTTGGTACAGTCCTGCACATCATGGCCTGCCAGGTGTCAGAATGCTAATTTTTTGTGCCCACAGCCTACAAGGTGTCGAAACCTAAGTGGAAAGAAAAAATGTAAATGATTGTGTGTAAAAAAAAATCATTATTTTAGTTGATTAAAAAAGGATGAGATTTGATTTGCAAACTAGCATGAATGAAATGTCTTGTTTATTTTAAAGGACAACTATTAAAATGATAAGATGTTAACTTTAAATAATTGAAAAAAGATCAAAGAATAGTTTGACATGTTTCAAGGTTTCTAACTTTTTTTGAGGATAGTGGCATGTAAGGGAACTGTCGAGGATTGCAAACATGTGCCACCTGTGGCAGGAATTAGGCACTTGTGTGCTCACAATGGCAATTTCGGCCCATGGCATTTAATCCATCTTGAAACATGCACAAAGAAGTCTAGCATTCCTTATAATCATACCCAACTAGTATTGGATTTTTTAAAGGACTCCAATACCCTAAACCGGCTGGTATTGAAAATTTCGATTTCCATCCCACATTGGTTGGTACAAGATATGTCATGGGGGGAACCTCAATGTATTGAAGAATCAAACAATTATGAACTTACTATTTTGTATGTTACTTTTCATATCCCCAAAGTCAAAAATTGATTTTGGGACATACTTGTGACTTCAAAAAAACCCTCCCAAATTTAAGGTAGTCTAAAATCACTATTTTGTCAATTAATCACTTTTAGAGGATACTACAAACCTTGGAATAACCCTCCCAAATCTAAAAGTTTTCAATGAGCTAATACTGAAGGTAGTTCTGACACTAGTATAATTACTCACAAATTTTGAAATATGTGTCCTTTTTTGCAACTTTTTTGTGAATGAAGGTGGAGGAAATGATGCATGGTAGGAGCGCGCACATGTCGTCTGTGAAAAAATACAGATCCAAAACACATTATTAGATGAACAATATCATGGGCCAATTTGGTTGCACATCTAGAAATAGCTAGAAGATAGAAATCACTACTTTATGCATGCTAGAACTTAGAAATGCACAAAGATTTGATCATAAACACTTAGATATGACTTTTTTTTGTCCCTATCCATACAACAATAGTAACGTACAATACTTTACTTCACATGTGTGAAAGCTATATCAACCATAAAATCAACATTCTACATATAGAAACTCAAGATATCAAGAGATAAACACGTGAGAGGGACATATAATCAAAAGAGGAAATGTCTCCATAGAAAATTAGAACATGAAGATGATTTCTCGACATTTTTACAGCTATTTATAACATCCATAGTGTCACTTGCCACTTGCCCTAAAATAACAACTTCTAGGTACTTCACTAAGTTTCAATGTATCTGACTCACCAATAGTAGTAGCTCTAAATCTGACCTTATCCACTTAGATACTTGCTAAATGTAGAGAAGACACTATTGTAGGCCTCATTGACATTATTAAATGTATCTCTAACTTGAAATTTCAATTTGGCCTCCAAAAATGCCAAAAATACAAACAAAACTAATTGACAAATTTTCACACCCTCTCGATTCCTTTGTCTCCCTTCTTGGTTGCTTTCCTCTTAGTGCTCTCAACCTCCCTCTCGCTCTTGCTACTCTTGTTCTTTTTCTTGATCTTGCTCCTCTCCTTCCTCGTTCCTCCTCTTGCAATTTATTGAATCGCTCAATCTTTAGTAGTAGTAGACAATCTTGAGAGTCTTAAAATTAAGCTTTTATTGTTTATTAAGCAAGTAAAGTATACAATGAATGCTAGGTATCCCCACAAACTAAATGATACTTAGCATCTTCATGCTTCATTGTAAACTGCACATCATATATTACCTAATATGCCAATGAATCATTCACGGGAATTTACATCGTTTAAAAATCAGACGAGTGGATTGGATTTTGATTTTAGCAACATTTAAATCTAAAACTTGGTTTTGCGGCGAACCTACGGACCCATCTAAACAAAGGGCTGAGAGAGAGTCTCATAGCGTGACGTTCGTAAGTTATATATAGGGTGTACGCAGTCGCGAATAGACAAAGGGTGACGTTAGTAAGCTATGTATAGGGTGTACGCAGTCGCGAAGAGAGACAGAGCGTGTGAGAGTGACAGATGGCGAGGGCAATGGCTCAAGATAACGTTATTTTTCAGGTGGCAGCAGCTGTAAGAAGCGGAAGAACACACCTGCTCGTAGTCTTTTTGCTATGGCTGGCCGTTACCAGTTCCGCCATGCCGCAACAGCAACAGTAAGGAGTGACCAAAACGAGTGAGTACAGCAGTGTGGCGCAAACTCCATTGTTGGGGTTGATAGCAAGAAAGAATTTCTTGCCTGTTGAGCTTTTAATTTTCGTCCACTTGTCTGTACCACAGTTCCGGAATCATGTGCTTCCCTTCAATTAGTTGCAATTCCTTACCTTGCGACGTCTCTTATCTTCTCTCATGTACGAAATAGAGGTATAGTTGCGATATTGCTTCATGCTTCTTGGCTCACCCTTTGCCTTGCTTGCAGGTACGTATACTGGATGCGTAGGTGGATCAAGTATCAGAGTCGATCAGAAGAGGCTGAAGATAATAGACAACAATGGAGATGGCGTCTGGAGAGTGAATGTCACAAACTATTGCCACTGTAATGCAATAGGAAACCATGTGCACTGTGGAAGTTTTGCACCTAAGATTGTAGATCCTGAAATTCTATTCGTTCTGGGCTATGACGACTGTTTGATCAACGGTGGACATCACTTGAGTCCTCTTGAGACCATATCAATCGAATACGAAGGGCTCCATCCATATCCTTTTTCATTCAGATCAGCTCATTTTCAGTGCTAGCAATAAGATCCCTTGTTGGCGAATTATTAGCCTTTGGGAGATACATGCACATTATTTTTGACATATTCAAATGCAGTAGACGTAGCTGTTGATTCACAAGGCTTTGCAGTACCTTATGCTTCAATATTATATCAAGATATGTGCATGCTTCATAGCATTCTAGTTGATTGTTGTGCTGTGGACAGTTTTCATCGTTAGGTTTTCAAATTTGGTATCGAAACGAAAATCTTCTTTATATCACTTTCTTTATGATTATCTGTCCTTGTAATGATCTGTTGCAACTTCACTTTGAATGTACTCCCGTATGTCAAGCACGTATGAAATTTTTGATGAGTTTGTGCTGATGGTTAGTGTGAACGAGGGAAGCGCAGAGAGAGAGAGAGAGAGAGAGAGAGACTTGAAGTACCGTAGAAGAAGAAGTATGTTTATTAACCGCAATGGTATGTACATATAGTTTTTAAAAAGAGTGAGAGAGAGAACGCGTCTCTCTGTGAGGGGGCACCTGAAAAGGTGCGTCCTTTCGAAACATCTATGTAACAATAATAATTTTTTATTTAAACTAATAAATAAGTTCGGCTGGAACGTCTTGTTCCGGTGTCCGTTTCTGACACCCCCCATTAAATAAAAACATGTCTGAATTTGAATTTCAGGAACCTCCATCCCAATGATGTTCATACAGTTTGTTTTTCTGTCGATACTGACTTTGTCAAGAAGTCTGCAGCATTTTGATCTGTTGGCACATATCTTAAAACAATGTTATTAAGCTCTACTTGTTGTCTGATGAAGTGATACTGAATCTCAACATAAGTGATACTGAATCTCAACATGTTTAAGTTTATCCGATTGTCTTGGTTTCTTATCAGAATTGATTGCAGCTGTACTGTCACAATACAAAGTGATTGGTAGTTTAACTTTGAGTTGCAATTCTTTGATAATAGAGGACATCCATAGAGCTTCTTTAGTAGCATCTGATGCAGCTTTATATTCAGCTTTGGTGCTAGAAAGAGAGATTGTTGTTTGTCGTTTTGTTTTCCAAGAAATTGCCCCACCTGCCATCTTAAAGACATAACCTGTCGTAGACTTTCTGGTCTCCTTGTCAGAACCCCAATCAGCATCTGTATACAATCAGCATCTGTATAACCTGTGATTTCTGGAGTTTGAGAAAAGGGATCATGAGTATATGTGATTCCAAAGTCCTTTGTTCATGCAAGATATTGGATCAGAGGATATAGGGTGAGAAAATGTTCTTCTTTAGGGTCTTGCACGTAATGAGATACGAGACCCGAGGAGAAAGACAGGTCAAGACGGGTACATGACACCAAGTATCGAATGCTTCCAAGGATTTGTCTGTATTGACTTGCTTTATAATGTTAAATCCATTGTGATGTTTTTGTTGGATTTTTAAACTGTTGTCCTGGAGATAAGGGTGTCATATAATAGGACGTATGAGACACTTGAAATTTTTGAAGTATGCGTTCTGCAAACTTGGATTGAGTGAGATGGAGTGACCGTGACGGTCGATGACGGAGAACTTGCATTCCAAGAAGATATGATACTTCCCCCCCATCCGTCATTGAGAACGTTTGAGTAAGAGCTTGTTTGGCACTGTGTAACATGGATTTGGAGTATGCCAAAAGAAGAATGTCATCAACATAGAGACCATGGATAACAAATTGATCATCCTGTTGTTTAAGATAGACTGAAACATCATTCACCAGACGATGATATCCAACAGCTTTTGTAAACTCAGTAAAGCAAATGTTCCATTGGCGAGGTGATTGTTTAAGCCCATAAATCTCACGTACGAGGAGACAAACATAGGTTGGTCGCTCAGTAGAGACAAAATACGGGGGCTGTTCCATGTAAATGAGTTCCTCAAGAAGACCATTCAGAAAAGCTGTTTCTACTTCCATTTGGTCCATTTCTAGATCCAGTTCAACTCCCAGAGCAAGCAGTAAACGAAAGGTAACAATGCGTAAAGTAGGTGAGAAGGTCTCATTATAGTCAATACCTTGCTTCTGCACAAACCCACGGGAAACTAAGCGCGCTTTGTAACGTGATATAGATCTATCAGGTTTGTATTTGCGGTGCAAAACCCACTTACAACAGATAGCTTTGCGACCAGGTGGAAGAGGAACCAATTTCCATGTGTTATTAGCATACATGGATTTCATTTTTGATTCCATAGCAATTCGCCAAGAAGAAGCTTCGTGAGAAGCGAGGGCTTCGTCTGCATCAATAGTATCATCCATAAGAGGATCGTATGTGAAGAAATCATAAGAAGAGGAGCTTTCTCCAGCCATGTTACCAGAACCAAGGATGTCACTTAGAGATTGAAATTTGCGACTTGTTGAGCTGGAAGGAGCTAAAATGTCTGAAAGTGTTGTTTCGTTGCCCTTTTGTTGTGTAGTTTTAGACTGAGTTTGGGCACCTTAAGTAGTGTCTGGTGATGGCGCATCATTGCTCGAATACATAAAGAATAAATTAGAACGTGGCAATCGAGTAGAAGTGCGATGACCACGAACATGAATGACCCGCCTTGCTGAATCATTTCGAATTTTAAAGTGAGGTGTATCAGGTGGTGTCGGAACATGATGTCCTTCATTTGGAGGTGCAGTTGGTGGATCAGGTGGATGTGGATCATCTTGAATGACTGGTGAATTAAATGAGGATTCAGTCCACTCTTCAATTTCAGAACTAGGATGTTCAGCAGGAGAAACAATCACTTGAGGTTGAAGAAGTTTGACAGGAGGTTGTAGTTCAGAATAAATACTAGATGGAGGAGCTGATGGTGCACCATTAATCAAAACATCTTCATCAAAGAAGACATCACGAGCAAAATAGAATTGTTGTTCAGCAGGATCATAAATGCGGTATGATTTTACTCCATATCGTGCACCATAACCAACTAGTACACCTTGATGAGCTCGAGATGATAACTTGTTTCGCAGTTCTTCAGGGACCAATGAATAGCATCTAGAGCCAAATATACGCCAATGACCAAGGTCAGGCTTGGTCCCATGCCATCTTTCATAAGGAGTAACATTTGGAAGAGTTTTGGAAGGTAATCAATTTTGTAGATAACTAGCAGTAGCAACAGCTTCTTCCCATGTAGATCAGCTGTTTGTAACATAGCTCGAGTGGAATTGAGCAACGTAAGATTTTTCCGTTATGCAACGCCATTTTGTTGAAGCGTGTAGGGAGTAGTGTATTGATGTATTATGCCTTTTTGTTGACAAAAATGTATAAATTCAGTAGATATATACTCGCCACCATAATCTGTTCTTCGAACCTTCGATTTGTGGGACGCTTGCCTTTCTGCCATGGCAAGGTAGAGTTTGAAGAATTTAAAGACTTCAGACTTCTGTTTCAGAAAGTTAAGGATAGTGGATATTGAGTAGTCATCTATGAAGGTAAGAACATATTTGGACTTTTGGATTGATAAAGTTGGTAATGGACCACATAGATCAGAATGGACCAGCTGAAGTAGTAATGTTGATTTGGTTTTTGATCTAGGAAAATGAGAACGAGTCATTTTTCCATAGAGACAAGCCTCACACAATGAGATTGGTGTTAGCTTGCACTGAATACCCTTCGCCATTTTGTAGTTTTGTATTGTTCAGATCACTTGAACATGAGGATGCCGAAGGTGATAATGCCAGCGTAGCATGTCTTCTGAACTTGTATCAGAGGTGGCAGTGTGTAATTGCATTTTGGGTTGCTTGACAGTAACTCCCAAAGGGTATAGTTTTCCGTACTGAGGACACTTTAGTTGTATGGGGGATGTCCTGTACAATTGATAGCCTTGATGAGACAATACAAATGACAGAATTCCAGCGATGTGCCATTCCGTGTGAGATTATTCACTGATAGCAGGTTTTTCGTGAGGCCAGGGACATAATGTATTTGGTTCACTTGAGTAGTTTCTCTTGTAAAAAGGCGCAGGTTTACAGTACCATGACCTTGCGGAAAGTATGAGCCATCATCACTAAGCCTCACCTCCATTGGAGTTGAAAGAGGTTTGTAATTATAGAGAAGGTTTCTTGAACCACTCATGTTATGAGTGGCACCTGTATCAAGGTACCATGTATTTGAATCACAGGAGGAAGTGGCACTGGCCATAAACAGGTGTAGGGCGGACATCTCATTAGTAGAAGATTCAGCTGCTTATTGTTCATCACCAGCGGTGACTAGGTTCGCTTGATTGCGAGTACGATTGTACGATTGCTGAGATCGCATCTTTGTATGACACTCAGACTCTGAATGACCTCTACGTTTGCAGAAGTTGCAAACTGGTTGATGAGAGGTGCTCCCAGTGTTTCCAAAGCGAGGAAACCTTGACGAATTGGAATTTCGAAATTGCATTTGAGAATTGTTCATAGGTCGAGAGTTGTAATGTTGAGTCTGGTAATTGGGTCTGTTTGTGTTATTCTGATTGTTAAAAGAAACATTTCTACGGCCTTGGAAAACTCGTCTTGTGTGGCCAGCGATCATAGCAAATGGAGCACTAGAGCCAGTGTTGGAGCTAGGATGGCTAGACCTTTTTTGCATCTGGTCTTCCTAATGGATTTGGGCGACTAGTTCTGAGACTGTAAGCTCAAAATTTGTAGAATGTGTGGTGATAAAGGAACGCCAAGAGTCAGGTAAGGCAGAGAGGAGTATGGTGACTTGAATCTCCCGAGGCAGCACGTGTCCTGACAACGTTAAGTTATCTAGTGCATTCAACCATTCGTCAAAAAATGTTTCAACATTATTAAAGTCTTTTAACATGATCCCATTGAGTTGCTTATTTAGCTAGACTCGAGATACTACGTTAGTCTGCTGATATTGAGATTAAAGAAAGTCCTACATAGCTGTTGCAGTTCTTTGTTCGCGGACTAGTTGCAGTTGTCGATCTCCAAGATGCAGAATTATCTCTGTTCGGGCTGCAAGATCTTTTTGTCGCCATTCAGCTAGTGCTTCAGAAGGAGCGGCAGGTTGTGCTTCTGTCCCGTTCAACACTCCCAGGTTTCCGCCTTTTTCAAGCATCATGCTTATTCGAAGACTCCAAGGAAGATAATTGGCTCCAATTAGCTTTTGGCAAGACGTTGTCATAGAGGCTGTGCCTGGAGGAGTAGCCATGGTCTTCTAACGGTTGTCCGGATCAACCAAATAGAGAACAAGGCTATTCAGGTAGATGTGCGGTGTCTCAAATGAAAGAAATAGTTTGCTGCAGCATTATGAAGGCATTAAGGAATTTGCAGGCCTGGCTTCAATTGCATTCAGGTGGAAACACGCAGCTTATAGGTGCGCGTAACCAACTCAGCATAATGTTTTGCATGACGACAGAAGTTCTAATAGTGTCGGCAAAGTGATGTGAGCAGTTTGGATGGCCAATGAGTAAGAACAACAGAAAAAAATGAAAATGAATGGAAACAACATGTCCTCCATGTGTTGATCAGGCACATGGGATAGTGTTCAAGTCGAAAACAAATGAAATCCTTTATAGCATTGTAGATGATAGTAGTCTGTTTGCAGGCAACGGTTCTGCAGACAACTAGATGGACAGTTAGGCAACAAGGCTGCGTCCATGTGGGACTCTATAGGTTGATCAGAAGGAAGCGTTCAGCATGTTCACATTCTGCAATAGCGAGAGTAGGCCGTGGAGAATTGCGACGCTCTGATACCATGTGAACGAGGGAAGCAGAGAGAGAGAGAGAGAGAGAGAGAGAGAGAGAGAGAGAGAGAGAGACTTGAAGTAACATAGAAGAATAAGTATGTTTATTAACCGCAATGGTATGTACATATAGTTTTTAGAAAAAGTGAGAGAGAGAACGCGTCTCTCTATGGCCAAAAATCCTGGAGTGCTTCTTGCACTTGCTTGAGCTCTTCTTTTGGTAATTCTTTCACCAGACTATCTGGCACATTGGGTTCTATGGCTGAACCATCTTCTAGAGGTCCCCCAGGATAAGTTCCATCCTCCAGTTCCACAATGAGAAGTTGGAGCAGTTAAACCTCTCAATGGCCCACTTAGTACTGATGGACTTGACTGTGGACATAATTCTGTTTGCCTTCATCTGAATAGTAACTAGAGTAGTGGGAAGGAATTTGGAAAGCCTTGGATATGTGATGCAGCTAAAGTGATAGTGGGCCCATAATTTGTCAGAAACACCTGCACAATAAGACAGATTCAAGGACGTGGATAGCACTATCGGACTGTAACAAGCACAGAACACAGAGTGTTGGGGATTCTCCGAGAGCCCAAGCCCTCATACAACTCTCCTGTATTGAATAATAGAACCACCGTACATGCTGCCCATATATGAAAAACATAGGATGCTTCTAGGCTACATTGATGTATCATGCCGAGAACCTCCTTGGCATTTGTCGTAGTAATGTATTTGTATTTTGATGAAGATAATGCTACTAAGATGTGTTGGTTGTTCCAGGATATTGGGCCTTGGTTGAATAGAAAGACAAAACCAAAAATCGATTTTCTAATGTCCATGTGTCCTACCCAATATAATATCCTTCAAGAATATTGGCATATTGGTTGCCTCCATAGCAGATGCATAACTCTTTGGTGGCTTGAATATATTTCAAGACCTTCAAGAGACAATATGTCATCCCTGGATTAGAAAAGAGTTGGCTCAACGAGCTTATGGAGTGTGCTAGATCGGGTAGAGTGCATAATATTAATGAGCCTACACTGGAGTGAAAAGGATATTGTTTGAGGGCCTACCTCTGTTTGTGGGCATTGCTTCTCTAGTAACTTTAATCTTGGATCGAGTGGAAAAAAACTTGGTTTACAATCGGTCATGCCATATTTACTCAGCACATTTGTCAAGTATAATTGTTGACTGATGAAAATCAGACTGTTGGGTCGATCTGTGTGGATGGCCCAATCTGTCATTTCGTAATCCTTTGCTAGCATGATCTTCATATCCTTCAAATATTTCAGATCATTACCAAATAACAATGTATCATCAACATATAAGACAATGATTATGAAGGAAGTAAAAGTAGACTTGAAAGCTGAGTTTGGAACTACCTATTGCTGATATTGTTGTAAGTTGGCTTCATGCAACTCTAGTGTGGTGGCAAGTGTCTACAAATTATTGTTTGTAACTTGTTGCCCTAATAATATGTGAGGTTGCATGTTGGTAGCTAGGGGTGGATATCTTGTAAGGGAATGATCTCATTTTGTCACATCTTGAAATTCCTTCATCATGTGCCACTTCTTAGGATTAGTTAGGGTATATGCTCTACATGGCTTGGTGTGGTAGCTATTTTGTTGCTATGTCTTCATGCTACTTGGCCATAGTAAGCTCATTTTTTTAGCTTAGTTAAGATAGTATAGACTATTGGAAGAAATGATGGTTGATGATCAAATCATCGAATGTCAAGAGAAGAAGCTCTAGATTGATTTTCTCAAAGATGGATACTTTGAGTTACTGGCAGCGGAATGTCATGATGCAAGATCTATAGTGTGTCCGATAGCTAGTAAGATTGAAGAGAGATTTCATCAGTACATCAATGCAAGAACAAATTGTAGTGTGAGACAAAATTGTACTCTTGATTCAAACGAAATTGAGCTGAATAGATCAGAGTACAAGATGTATGAAGCGCACACCTTTGGTTGCTCCAATTTCAAAAAGCTTCATGCACTGATCGTTTATTCTTGATTCCATCTTATTGATCTATCTACTTATATGTACAATTGAGTGATCATTGTGGATCAATGACTAAGTACAATATGCACGTTTACTAGTAATTATTGATTTATCTACTGATATGTACAATTGAATGAGCATTGTAGATCAGGTTCCACTTGAGCTTTGAAATCCAACACTCCACATTAATGTGGATCCTGAAATGTTTTGACCTTCAGATTTAAAATATAATTAAATCTAATATGGTTGTCTTCTTATAGTGCTTTGGTGAAGTAATTCCTTGCCATAGAATTTATCCTGTAGTAACTGAGTGAAACTTCCTTGCCTTGTACCTTTTTCCTAAGATAATGATATCTGGTTCCTATATGCCTGCTTTGAGAATGAAATCCCAGATTGAAGAATAGTGGTTTTGTGCTTTGATTGTCACAATAGAGAATCGTTGGTTGTTGTTGAGCCAAATTGGCTCCTTGGTATTAGTGGTAGCAATGTATTTGTATTTTGTTGATGATAATGCTACTAAGATCTATTTTTGCATTGGTTGTTCCAAGATATTGGGCCTCGGTTGAATAGAAAGCCAAAAATTGATTTTCTAATCTCCTATCCAATCAGTACGGTGAGAGGTAGTTTCTTGAGACCTCTTGGAAGGATGTTACACATTTGACTCCTCATACTGAATTTAGGTCATAATTTGAGGTCCCAAAGCAGCTTTGACTTAAAAGCAAATTATCATGACAACCATGTTTAGGGCCATAAATAATTATATTTAAAATGTTTCGTACAATGATTAGTCCAAATAAATGAGCTTCATTCAATAAGGAGTCCAAAAAAAAAAATATCGGCTTCATTCCACCCTAAATTACAAATATTATAGTTAAATTTCAAGCAATCAAAGCCATATGACAAACAATTATGATTAACAATTTAACCATACATGAATGGTCCAAAAACCAAAATAGTCCAAGTACATAAGTACATATACTACATCAGTAAATGTATATATATATAGTCTAGAATACAAAAACTAGCTAGAACCATCAACTGAGTCCTCGTCCTAGCCACGAACATCTACTCACGATGTTGCAATTCATGAGATGGGAACTACGGTACCTGCATGCAAGAAACATGAATTAGTGTTGTGAGAAATGTGGAGAGAATGAGAGAGAGACTCTATGAATGTAATGAAGTTAAAATCTGTTATGAAGCCATACCTCAAAAGCAACTATTAGATTATTCTACTATCAAGAGTGATTTATCCGAATAATTGATCTCCAATCTACATGCATTCATTATCCAGTTCTACAGTTTTATTCATTCGAAAGTCCTAACTAGAAAGATATCAGCGCATTACAACTAACTACCAATTGCGATTACGACCTGATTAGCTATCCTACCAAATTAGCTTAAATTGCTTTAGTATAAATAGCTGATCATTAAAGATTTCCATAAGTTTCACTCTATTAGAGTATTGCTATTAGCGCTTACTGGTTACTCATGGAAGTGCATCAGACAAAGTTTTCAGGTACTATCTGCTACTGCTTTGTGCTCTTATCATCTGATTTGTACATGCTACTTACTAAATCAATCTACCTTCTTATTGCGTTCAATTCATGTCACTCCATGGTCATTTGTAATTGATAAATCTCTTATTGTTTCTTTTGATCTGTGGAATACTTCAATGGTGCAATATTCTATACATCTCTTCGCACTCTGAAATTGTTTGGGTACAAAATCACTTTAGTACTAATGATTTTTCAAAGTTAGTTGCTAATAGATTGAACTTGGCTTCTGTAATTATAGCTTTCTTCAATTATTGATAGGTACATTCATGCATTAGGAAAGAAGGCTCATTCTGCTACGCTCGATAATTCGTGCATCGGCTTTAAATATCACTATATTGCAGCAAGAAGACAATCGAATAAGTAAAGATGTCTCTTCGACTTCATCATCTCATGCTCTATATGTCATCAGAGAATCAAAACAACAGAAGAAGAAAACCTCTAAGCAGTCCACTTCAAATCAAAAGATGACACAAAGTCAAGAGCGTTTATCAAATCCACAGGCCAAGACGAAGATGTTATGTAAGTTGAGCTAGTGGTAGTACCTATGCCACTCATCTATCAACTACCTAACCCAAACAATCAAGGTGGGGATGGTTTCATAGAGGCTGACATGTCGCAAGAAGGGCTAGCATAGCCAAAAGCCCTGTTAGAAACCTCTAGTCATACAGTATTAGCCTCACGGGCATTTCTTAGAAGCTCATATCAATTAGAAAACTATCCAGCAATTTATTAAGGAACACTCCTACAGTCATCAAGAGGGGCTTAACACTGAGATTTCAAACCTAAAAAATAAAGGACAAGGAGATGCATTACCTACCAACCCTCTACAATCAATCCAAATGGTGTTGATCTATGTTCGAGAAGAATATTTAAACCTTATATATGTATTTTTGGAGTGTACATGGCCTGTCAAGGTGGATTCCAATGCCAAGGTGAAAAATTCCAAGGTAAACAACACTCTTGCTTCCAAAAACATGTACTATGAAGGAACACTCTCACAAGCTAGAGTAGTAATATGAAACATCTCAAGGAGATATAATTTAAAGTGAGTTGTATAAGTGTGAAGGTAACCATGACTCTTGATTCCTTAAAACTGTAAAGTGAAGGAACAATATTGCAAACTAGAGAGTACCAATATGGAACATTTGAAAGAAATATAATTTAATTTGAAGTGAGCTGAATAAGTGTGAAAAAAGCACTTAACAATAAGCTTTGACTCTTAATACTAAGTCAATATGTATTCCACAATGTGGAAATTTTATTGACTTGGCACTTAAATCACTGCAAAAACGATATCTCATGTATTGCTTTAAGACGAGTATAGAGGACATAATCGAGTGTAGAGAAAATTGCAATGCCTCAAATCAATTAAGAGACCCGGGCTCAAATCCCGGTAGCCACACCATATAGGACTAATTTCAACACAAATAAAAGATCTGAGAGAACAATGAGCAAGAGAGAGAGAGAGAGAGACAAAAAGAGAGCACTTAGTTTGTATAAGTACATAGTGTGTTAATGTTGTGAATGAGGTCATGTTGCCCATACATAGCATGAGAGAGATGAGCTGACGACGTTTGAAAGAGTGTCATTTTGAGACCCATAGCTCTTCATAGTAACTACTCATTTCTATTGGAATGCGTCGCTTCACCATTCTATATTTGCAAATAAGATGTCCTTATTATTCCTCCCATGTCTGTAGACAACAGGTTCTTGGCATATTGTCCACACTCCAAGTTCAAACGTTCATGAATGAGGACCTATTGTCTGGTTCTTGGCATGATACATACATGTAGTATAGAAGCTTCCTCTGTTTTTCATATATTTGTACTGTGGTTCTATTAGTCAATACAGAAGAGTTGTATGAGGGCTTGGGCTCTCCAAGAATTCCCAATGTTGTGTGTTCTGTGCTTTGTTACACTAACAGGTCTATCTGCGTTCTTGAATCTATCCTATTGTGCACCATTGAGTTGTTTGACTAGTGGTTGCAGCATTGGCTTGTTGGTGGAACTGCTTCTTCTTCTCATTGTTGTACTTGAGTGTTCTACGATCCTTGATGAGATGACCAGTCCTTTTATAGTATTTGCAAAATAGCTATTGTTTTGGTTTAGATGATGAATGTTCTGAATTCGATGTTGGCTGTTGGTTGCTTTTGTTCTGACTTCACAAATCTCTTCCATCTGTACTTTTTGAGGATGATCCACTTCTTCTAATCTCCTCTTGAAGTAGCATAGAGATTGCTCTAGCAAGAGTGAGGCCTTGTTGTGTAGAAATCACCATGATCCAATTCTCACATGCTTATGGTAAACTAGATAACATAGTCATGACATCGATATCTCCATTGATTGATCGAATGGTAGTCATTTGCTCCATAAGATTCTTGAAGGTATCAAGATGGGTCGAAATAGAGTCGGCTTCAAACATTTTGATGGTGAAATTTTTTTTCCTCAAATAGATTTTGGACGTAACATCTTAGAGAGTAGCTAGGATGTCCCAAGCATGCTTAGCAGTCTGGGCTTATCTGATATGGCTGATCTGAGAATCCTTGATATTGAGAGTGATCATGCCAAAAACCTTTCCATCCCTATGTCTCCATTTGGTGATGTTAGTTGCATCGACCTCTAGCTTGATCTCAGTGCCTTCAACGATGTCCCATTTGTTCTTTTGCAAGCTCTTCAATTTCTAAAGATGGTAGTTATCTCCATTGAGTTTCTTAATGACAGATGAACTAGAATTGGAATCCATCTTTTAGAGGAGAGGCATGTGCTGCATTTTATAAAAGCAATATATGAATCAATACCATAAATATTTAATTTACGGTTGCACAAATTTGCCCACAATGGTGCTGCACCTAAATCCTTACCATAGAATGTGTTATGTGATTTGCTCTCCATGCACTTTGAACTGCATCAACAAACTCACTGGTTGTTTTTTATATCATTTGCACATCAATGTTTGAAAATTTATCTTTTTAAAATATTTTAATATGTTGTCAAGCTTTTTTCAAACTTTTGCTTTGAGTAGCCGAGACGAACGTCATTTCTCAAACTTAAGTTGTACGTCTTATCTTTTCGCAAACTAAGTATTGAATTTAGGATTATTTTCTAGAATAATTTGATTAAAATCTACGAGCTTGGAACCCTCCACTGCTCAAATTGCATGAAATATTGACTGATTTACTTGAAAACTTCTCATCTTTTTTTTTCTTTTTACATGGCCTTTATTTAAGCCTACTTTAGACAAAACATACTCTAATTTGGAAATGGCTTGCTTTGAAGATGACTTTGGCTTGGTATTCCATGAAAATAAGATGTGAATATATATTATTTTTTCAATTATACGTACCTCTGCATGTAAACTACGAATATGAATAGTATGAATAAGAATCAGTAGCACGGGTTTCCAATTTGGATCTTCTCGGTCTCTTGATATTTCTGTACTCCTTGTCATGTCGTTTTTGTTCATATAGTATAGACAATGGTGCTTTAACTTAGCTCAGTGGGAAACATTGAACACACATTTTAATGTCTTCAAGTCTCTTACTAGATTCTATGTTCAAATTGTCAATTCTAAGAATATTGAGTGGAACACCCTCCATGTGATTTCAGGATATCATGTTCTACTAAATATCCATAAGAGAATGTGATGGTCTTCTTTCAACAGTTATAAGAGAAATAGAAAATTGTTTTAGCATAATATCAATATAGAGAAGATTATTCGTATAGAATCTATAAAAGAGCAACTATACCTGAAAAGCCGCAAATCACCAAATATCATTCTCCAATTAACCACTGAAGTTGAGGCCTTCTGAGTGTGGGATATTTGAGGCCTTTGAAGATGAAATGGTTGTGGGATTTGAAACTTTTGTATACTTACCTCTACAAATGCATCCTTTATTATCTTAAACATTGTGGCATATGCTTCTCTACTAATGTCATAAAAATCACTTGCTCCCTAAACTAATGTAATATCCATTATTTTTCCAACTTCATTCATAATGCTATCAATAATCGAAGCCTTAAAATTTTGCATTATGTCATTGTTTATTATTGAATTCATAGACTTAGAAGTTAAAATAGGACCTAATAATTTTCCAATTGAAATCTCATAAGCCAAATGGTATTCAACAACGAATGTAGATATGCATAGCAAATAACATGTTCAGAAAATAGTCAGTAAATAACACTCATTGTAGTGATTGCACCACATTACAAAAATTTGAGAAAGTGAAAATAAATAATTGAGAGGACTAGTAATTGCATTGAATCAGAAGTTCAAACAATTTTAAACTAAATAAGTTGTAACTTACTTGAATACACGGATTCTTCTTTTTTTGGTAATCTCCTTTGGATGAAAGGTCACAAATATCTCTTATTACCAGTCTCTTGCTATTTTTTCTCTTTTTATTTATCAAATCTGTGTCTGTGACCATAGACAATTATGAGATACACATGGATTGAAATGCAATTTTCATCCCATCATTACTAGTTGTAAAATCAAGTAAAGAAGACTATAACATTTGAATCTCCATCTTGAAACCTCATTTATCCCCAAATTTCTAAAAGACTATTTTTTTCATGAGACATGTAAATTACCAATTGAGTTACTGAATGAAAATCAGGATGCAATGAATATGGATCAATAGAATACAATGTTTCTCACAATATCATTCGACATTCTTTGCAAGAAATAATGAAAGTCTTAGCATATGGTCATCACAAGGAATGAAGAAAATCTCATAGGCAAACAAGAGTGGCATTTCATGAAACAACATGTTGGAACTAGCACAGGAACGATTACATTTTGCAAATTTCAAGATTTACAGAACAATGCAAATTCATCATAGTATAAAGTCACCGAATTATGAAATTTTTCAAAAAGCATTCAAATTTATACAAGCCAATAGGAAATAGACACAAAGAGATACGTTTGTATATTGAAATAAAATAGTATACAAAGTGTTTGAATTTCCAAGGTCTATTCCATTTCTGACACTTTCTTTAATGAAAGTTGCAATGTGGAGTCATGCAATAACTTCCGTCTTTCATCTTTCATATGGATCCAAAAGCTCATAGTTCTACCACTTACTCTAATTAGCATAAGCATCATACAATGTTAAATCTGATGATTTAAACATGGAATTCACTTGTTTATATCCTAAAATTTTAAGCGCAATAGTTTTCTTAACAAATATTATTCTATGCACAGTTGTAAAATTATGTCCTCCAAAAAAATAAGAAAGTGTCTTGATTGCCATAATTATTGTATCACTATCTGGATGAAACTTTGAATGGGCAACACTTACCTCCTTATAAATGAAGAACTTCAGACAATGGCCCAGTGCATGATCTCTTTGGAACTCAACAAGATCTTTGCCCTCCTAGATGGATTGCAAACTCATCAAGATAAAGAGTTTCCTAAAATAATAAGAAATGGACGATGTTGGCAAGAGAAAACTTGACCCAAGAGCACGAAGAGGTATATTTGTGGGGTATCCTAACCACCAGAAAGGATATAAAGTTTATATCCCAGAGACTAAGATGTATCATTCTATGAAACAATTGCTCCCAAAAGGCCTATTTAGAGATAGATTCTCAAATAAAGCCATATGATCTCTTGCAAGATCAGTCCATAGATCTTAAAGTAGAGCTGTAAGCTGAGAAGCAATACGGTACAACAACAAAGAGTCATGAAGAAGCCACGGAACCAGACCAAGACAGTTTCCAAGTGACATTAGAAAATCTTTAATCAACAAGAATCAAAAGGCCATTGAAAAGGTATGGAGAAATGATTTACCTAATGGAAGTAAGAAATGATCTCCTACTGGAACCAAAAACTCTAGCAAAAGCAAAGCAATCCAAGTTTTGGCTAAGCTGGAGGAAAGCGATGGAATAAGTGATTCAGTCCATGGAAGAAAACCAGGAATGGGAACTTGTAGACATGCCTGAAAATTAAAAGGTAATTGGAAACAAATGGGTGTACAAAGTAAAATTGAAGGATGACAAAACAGTTGACAGGTTTAAAGCCAGGCCTGTGGCAAAGGGATATAGTCAAGTAGAAGGAATATACTATACCGAAACTTATGCACCTGTGGTTAGAATTACCTCTATAAGAATTATGGTTGCAATTGCTACTCAGAATAATTGGAAAGTTTGGTAGTCAAGTGTTAAAACAGCTTTAATGTTACCTAAAGCTGCATTTTACTAACCATCACTTTGAGAATACATCCATCTCTTCATCAAGCACAAACTCATCAAAAATTTCAGACGAACTTGACATACGTGAGCACATAAGATGGAACAGATCATTACATGAACAGATAATCATAAAGAAAGTGATGTAAAAAAGATTCCCGTTTCGATACTAAATTTGAAAACCTGACGATGAAAACTGTCCAAAGCACAACAATCAACTAGAATGCTATGAAGCATGCACATATGTTGATATAATATCGAAGCATAAGGTACTGCAAAGTCTTGTGAATCAACAGCTACGTCTACTGCATTTGAATATGTCGAAAATAATGTGCATGTATCTCCCAAAGGCTAATAATTCGCCAACAAGGGATCTTATTGCTAGCACTGAAAATGAGCTGATCTGAATGAAAAAGGATATGGATGGAGCCCTTCGTATTCGAATGATATGGTCTCAAGAGGACTCAAGTGATGTCCACCGTTGAGCAAACAGTCGTCATAGCCCAGAACGAATAGAATTGCAGGATCTACAATCTTAGGTGCAAAACTTCCACAGTGCACATGGATTCCTATTGCATTACATTGGCAATAGTTTGTGACATTCATTCGCCAGACGCCATCTCCATTGTTGTCTATTATCTTCAGCCTCTTCTGATCGACTCTGATACTTGATCCACCTACGCATCCAGTATACGTACCTGCAAGTAATACAAAGGGTGAGCCAAGAAGCATGAAGCAATATCGCAACTATACCTCTATTTCGTACATGAGAGAAGATAAGAGACGTCGCAAGGTAAGGAAATGCAACTAATTGAAGGGAAGCACATGATTCCGGAACTGTGGTACAGACAAGTGGACGAAAATTAAAAGCTCAACAGGCAAGAAATTCTTTCTTGCTATCAACCCCAAAAATGGAGTTTGCGCCACACTGCTGTACTCACTCGTTTTGGTCACTCCCTGCTGTTGCTGTTGCTGCATGGCGGAACTGGTAAGGGCCAGCCATAGCAAAAAGACTACGAGCAGGTGTGTTCTTCCGCTTGTTACAGCTGCTGCCACCTTAAAAATATCGTTATATTGAGCCATTGCCCTCGCCATCTCTCTCTCTCACACGCTGTCTCTCTTCGCGACTGCGTACACCTTATATATAGCTTACTAACGTCACCCTTTGTCTATTCGCGACTGCGTACAGCCTATATATAGGTTACGAACGTCACGCTAGGAGACTCTCTGTCCGCCCTTCGTTTAGATGGGTTCATAGGTTCGCGGCAAAACCAATTTTTAGATTCAAATGTTGCTAAAATCAAAATCCAATCTAGTCGCCTGATTTTAAAACGATGTAAATTCCCTTCAATGTTTCATTGGCATATTAGGTAATATGTGATGTGCGCTTTACATTGAAGCATAAAGATGCTAATTACCATTTAGTTTGCCGTGATACCTAGCATTCATTATATATTTTACTTGCTTAATAAACAATAAAAGCTCACTTTTAAGATTGTACATACATGTCAAGATTGTCTACTACTACTAAAGATTGAGAGATTCAATAAATTGCTTGGAATTTTTTTTGCATATTACTATGGATAAAGACATTGAAACAAAATGCGCAATCTTTTAAATGGGCTTTAGATCAGCTTACATTTAAAAACATATACGAATTCAACATATCAGATTTTTTCAGCCCTATATATATATATATATATATTTATTTTGCATACATATTAAGCAACTAGTGGTCATTATATACAACATGTATAGCTTGGCAATGCCAGTTACGGAGCTAGCCTCTTTAGATGTCACTACACAGTGGTCGGGATTCGAGCCTGCACCTTTCCGGTGGCTGTCAACAACTCTACCCAGTGCACCCCACTGTGATGGACCAACCCTATATTTAAAAACATATATGAATTCAACAGATCATATTCTTTCTCTTGGAAAACACCACTAACAACTCTTTGCAAACAAAAAACAAAAATAACAATGAAACTCATAAGAAATTGTCAAAATATGACGTATATTCAGTGTGTCAAATATTGACATGAAACGTGCAGTGACATGGATGCTAACACAAATGTCACATTACAAATTTCATTCTAATTTCGCATTTTAATTCACACTAGAAATTTCATTCTAATTTCACATGTTGATCTAATTCTAGATTCACATTCCAATCTCATTCGTAATTACCGTCATAATCTGCATCACATTTTAATCTCATTCATCATATTTTTAGTTTTAATTTTAAAATTTTATTCGCATCTCTCTCTCTCCTTTATCATTCAGCTACAAATCTCTCTAAGCTAGCATATTATACAATAATCTTTCTCTTTCTCATGACAAAATTCTTTTCACTCTTTTCTACATCTCATTTCATAATTTCTTGCCCATGTTTTTATAAAATCTTTCACTCTAATACGATTTTTTTTTTTCACCTTAAACTATCCTGTGTGTGTGTGTGTGTGTGTGTGTGTGTGTGTGTGTGAGAGAGAGAGAGAGAGAGAGAGAGAGATTACAAATATGCATAATCTAGCACCAATCATCTTAGATCCATTATTTGAGAGCTCCATTTTCTTGTCATTGCTTCCCATTTTTGTCACCTACACAAGCATGACAATGCAATGACATTAGTTAAAAGGTAAGACTAGATTAATGAAAAACAAAAAAAGGAAAAAGTGTGATCATGAAAGCACTACTCCTTACTATTTGACTGCAACAAAAGGAGGATGAAGAGGAGAAAGAGCAAGAGGAGAAGGAAAGGAGCAAGCTCAAGAAGATGAACAAGAGTAGCAAGAGCAAGAGTGGGAAGAGCACTAAGAGGAAAGCAACCAAGAAGGGAGAGCAAAAGGAAACAAGAAAGGAGACAAAAGGAATAGAGAGGGTGTGAATAATTATCAACTAGTTTTGTTGATTTATTGGCATTTATGGAGGCCAAAGTGAAATTTCAACTTATAGATATATTTATTGATCTCGGTAAGGCCTAAAAATAGTGTCCTAACTATTTTTATCAAGTATGTAAGTGAATAAGGTCGGATTTAGAGCTACTACAATTGGTTAGTTGAGATACATTGAAACTAGTAACTTATTTCTAGGTTTTTAGTGAAGTACCTAGAAGTTGCTATTTTAGGGCAAGTTTAAGGCAAGTGGAAAAGTGGCCAAGTAACACTATGGCTGTTATAAATAGCTATAAAAATCTGGAAAGATCAGCTTGATGTTCTCATTTTGTATGGAGAACTTTTCTCTTTTGATTCTATGTCCATCTCATGTGTTTATCTTGAGTTTCTATGTGTAGAATGTTGATTTTATGGTTTATCTAGCTTTCACATGTGTGAAGTACAGTACTATACTTTAATGTTGTTGTACGGACAAGGGCAGTACTGAGTCATGTTTAAGTGTTTATATCAAATCTTTGTGCATTTCTAAATTCTAGCATGCATAAAGTAGTGATTTCTATGTTCTAGATATTTCCGGATGTGCAAGCAAGTTGGCCCAAGATCTTGTTGATCCACTAGTGTGTGTTTTGGATATGTATTTATGCACATGATATAAGAGCAGGTTGCAAGCCAAAGTTGGTGGATTTGAGGGCGCCATGAATTTTATGTGCATTTGGAGGTGTTTCTAGCTCAGATCTTTTAGTTTCATGTACAGAGTTTGGATCTTTGTGATCTTAAATTTATTTTAGGTCAAAACACTTGTAGATGGCCAATTTTTGAAACCACTCACTAGAATGTGGAGACAAAAAATTCACATGATTGTGGATGGTACATTCTATTAGATGAGATATCTAGATTTCAGCTTTTGCATGTAAATTTTGTTTGATTCAATATTTTGCATTTTCGGAGTAGCCCTAAATTTGATAGGATCTCTTGATTTTAAGTTGCTGGATTTTTACAAGAGTGTCTTTCAATCTTAGGTTTTGGAAAAATTCCATTATATTATGCTTTGATCTATTGTGATCAAGAAATCAAGATTCTATGTGCTAGGATTTGCTAGAACGAGAAAATGGAGAGACTATACTGTGTCGATTGCTTCTTAGGTTTCATTTGTTGATTTTCAAGGGAGTGCTTAGTGCACTGGAACAGGTTCAAAGATAAGATCAGATCATTGCAACATGGAAATCTCAAGTGGCTTCATGTTGGAAGTCAATGATAGGCTTACCTCAACAAATTATTCTACTTGGGAGGTGAGGATGGAATCTTTTCTTGAGATGAATGATTTGATGGATATTGTTGTAGGTGTGGAGGAGAGACCTTTGGCACCTCAAGAACAATTGAGGTATGACAAGAGGGCAAAGAAAGCTTGACATGTGATCAAGATGAATGTGACTAATGAACTTCTCAAGGAAGTTGGTAAGTTTACTTCATCAAGTGAGGCTTGGAAAGCTTTGAAGAAGTCTACATCAAGGGTAATAGCCCTTAGGAGACAAATCTTTCAAAGTATGCAAAAGAAGGATGAAATCTCTTTTGCTTTTTCTTTGAGGGTTAAAGCATTTAATGATGACTTAGCATGTACTGATGAAAGCATCAAGGAAGTAGAACTTGTTCATAATGGCTTGTTGGATGATCATGCTAATCTTGTTCAAAGTTGTTCTATTCAAAAGACTTTGCGAAGTATGACGGATTTGCAAGAGACCTTGGTGAATGAGGAGTTGAGGCCTCTATAAAGAGGAGGATCTACTTTCGTTTCTCAAGTTGGAGAGGAGGAGGCTATGTTCTCAAGGGGCAAGTTCAAGAGCAAAGGCAAAAGCAAGTGGTCAAAGGATCAAGATCAAGGTGAGCCCTCTACTTTTGTTGGTAAGAAGAAACATAGATCCAAGCTAAAATGCTTTTATTGTGGAGTCAAAGGGCATTTTGCAAGTGATTGCTTCATGAAAAAAAGAGATCAAGATGAGAATCAAGGCAATTTCATTTTTTATGAGGATGGTATTGGTGATCAAAACTCAAATGATGATGCTCTTTTGATGTCTTATTATTTGCTAGCCAATGATGGAGATATTGATCGATGGTGGATTGGTAGTGGAGCAAGATTTTCATATGACATGTCACAAGGAGTACTTCACTTCTTTGGTGCCTTATGAAGGAGACAAGAAGGTCATCATCATGGCCAATGGTGGTAAAGTTGTTATAAAGGGCATTGGTACTATTCCTATTTTTTTCTCATCTACAAATTGGAATGTAAGCTTGAAGAATGTTCTGTTCATACCTTCCATTACTAAGAATGTGCTTAGTGTGTGTCAAATGGTTGACAAAGGGCTCAAAGTTGAGTTTGTTAGTGATTCTTGTTTGTTCAAAGCGAATGGAATCTTGATTGCTCAAGGCAAGAGACAAGGTGAGCTCTACAAACTTGATGGATTTGTTGGCTTTAACCATTTTGAAGGCAGAGAAGCAAGTTGAGCGTAGTTCAATGTCAAAGTCACAAAGGTTGTCTTTTTTAGGTCTAGCTCAAGATCTAAGATGCCTTTTCATTTAGTACATTTGGATGTGCATTGTACTAGCTCTTTGAGGGAGGAGCAAAGATGTTTGTGACTTGCATTCATGAATTTAGTAGATATTGTTGGACTTATCTTCTAAAGAGTGAGGATCTCATATTTGATGTCTGTCTCAAGTTCAAGAATGTTGTGGAGAGTCAATTCAACATGAAGATCAACTGCTTAAAGTTGGCAAATAAAGAACTTTCAACAAAGTTTAAAGAGGTTTGTGTGGCACATGATGGGATCAAGAGGGAGCTTTCATATCGAAGGTTCTACATGGTGTGGAAGAAAGTAAGAGAACTCTTTTTGAAAGAGCTAAATCCATGAGGGTGAATGCAAATCTTCCTAAGTCATATTGGGGTGAAGCTTTGATGTGCACTAACTTTTTTTGCAATAGGTACTCAAATGAAGACTTGGACGAGAAGAGTTAATTTAAAGCTCTTTTTGATAAGAAGCTAAGGATGGAGCATTCGAATATCTTTGCTAAGACTTGCTATGTCAACTCATCTTTTGCATTTTGGAAGGGAATCTTTGTTGGCTATAGTGAAGTAAGAAAAGCTTATAGTGTTTACATTCCTAATTCAAAGAAAGCTCAAATTGCTAAGGATGTTCTCTTTGAAGAGGAGAGTTGGATAAGCTTGATGTTGTTGATGTTGATCAATCTAAAATTTTGGTGCTGAGGAAGATGGTTCTTTGGATTGTGATGGTGGAGATTCTTCTCCAAGTTAATTTCTATGAATATTCTCAAGGGAAATACAAAAGCCATCTAGGCTTAGATATGATGAGAAGGGTAAGCAAGTGGAAGTGACTCATTTTGCGTTACTCACATGTCTTTGGATCTGTTTTTGCAGGTTATTCAAGACTCAAGTAAGGTCATGGGAGCTGCAAGGAAGTGTCATTCAAGTTCACTTTACTTGTTCTATCTTATGTTTGAGCTATTTCATGTCAAGGTGTGCAAATTGTCCAGATATGGTGAAACTAGCTACATTGTCATGCAATAGCTCATTGTTGGAGTTGTACTAGCATTTTGGCTGGTTCTGCTGATGGAAATGAAGCTATCGGAGGCTCATTATATCACTCATTCATGATCAAGTGATCAAGTGTTGATGATAACTTATGGCAAGATCAAGATTCTATGTGCTAGGATTTGCTAGAAAGAGAAAATGGAGAGACTATATTGTGTCCATATCTTTGTGATTTCTTCTTAGGTTGGATCAAGATGAATGTGACTAATGAACTTCTCAAGGAAGTTGGTAAGTTTACTTCATCAAGTGAGGCTTGGAAAGCTTTGAAAAAAATTTATGAGTCTACATCAAGGGTAATAACCCTTAGGAGACAAATCTTTTAATGTATGCTAAAGAAGGATGAAATCTCTTTTGCTTTTTCTTTGAGGGTTAAAGCATTTAATGATGAGTTAGCATGTATTGATGAAAGCATTAAGGAAGTAGAACTTGTTCATAATGGCTTGTTGGATGATCATGCTAATCTTGTTCAAAGTTGTTCTATTCAAAAGACTTTGCGAAGTATGACGGATTTGCAAGAGACCTTGGTGAATGAGGAGTTGAGGCCTCTATAAAGAGGAGGATCTACTTCCGTTTCTCAAGTTGGAGAGGAGGAGGCTATGTTCTCAATGGGCAAGTTCAAGAGCAAAGGCAAAAGCAAGTGGTCAAAGGATCAAGATCAAGGTGAGCCTTCTACTTTTGTTGGTAAGAAGAAACATAGATCCAAGCTAAAATGCTTTTATTGTGGAGTCAAAGGGCATTTTTCATGTGATTGCCTCATGAAAAAGAGAGATCAAGATGAAAATCAAGGCAATTTCATTTTTGATGAGGATGGTATTGGTGATCAAAACTCAAATGATGATGCTTTTTTGATGTCTTCTTATTTGCTAACCAATGATGGAGATATTGATCCATGGTGGATTGATAGTGGAGCAAGATTTTCATATGACATGTCACAAAGAGTACTTCACTTCTTTGGTGCCTTATGAAGGATACAAGAAGGTCATCATCATGGCCAATGGTGGTAAAGTTGTTTTCAAGGGCATTGGTACTATTCCTATTTTTCTCTCATCTACAAATTGGAATGTAAGCTTGAAGAATGCTCTGTTCATACCTTCCATTTCTAAGAATATGCTTAGTGTGTGTCAAATGGTTGACAAAGGGCTCAAAGTTGAATTTGTCAGTGATTCTTGTTTGTTCAAAAGAAATGGAATATTGATTGCTCAAGGCAAGGGACAAGGTGAGCTCTACAAACTTGATGGATTTGTTGGCTTTAACCATGGTTGTTTGAAGGCAAAGAAGCAAGTTGATGAGCATTGTTCAATGTCAAAGTCACAAAGGTTGTCTATTTTTAGATCTAACTCAAGATCTAAGATGTCTTTTCATTTAGTACATTTGGATGTGCATTGTACTAGCTCTTTGAGGGAGGAGCAAAGATGTTTGTGACTTGCATTCATGAATTTAGTGGATATTGTTGGACTTAGCTTCTAAAGAGCGAGGATTTCATATTTGATGTGTTTCTCAAGTTCAAGAATGTTGTGGAGAGTCAATTCAACATGAAGATCAAGTGCTTAAAGTTGGCAAATAAAGAATTTTCAACAAAGTTTAAAGAGGTTTGTGTGGCACATGGGATCAAGAGGGAGCTTTCATACCCAAAGGTTCTACATGGTGTGGAAGAAAGTAAGAGAACTCTTTTTGAAAGAGCTAAATCCATGAGGGTGAATGCAAATCTTCCTAAGTCATATTGGGGTGAAGCTTTGATGTGGACTAACTTTTTTTGCAATAGGTACTCAAATGAAGACTTGGACGAGAAGAGTTCATTTAAAGTTCTTTTTGGTAAGAAGCTAAGGATGGAGCATTCGAATATCTTTGCTAAGACTTGCTATGTCAACTCATCTTTTGAATTTTGGAAGGGAATCTTTGTTGGCTATAGTGAAGTAAGAAAAGCTTATAGTGTATACATTCCTAAGTCAAAGAAAGCTCAAATTGCTAAGGATGTTCTCTTTGAAGAGGAGAGTGTGGATAAGCTTGATGTTGTCGATGTTGATCAATCTAAAATTTTGGTGCTGAGGAAGATGGTTCTTTGGATTGTGATGGTGGAGATTCTTCTCCAAGTTACTTTCTATGAATATTCTCAAGGAAAATACAAAAGCCATCTAGGCTTAGATATGATGAGAAGGGTAAGCAAGTGGAAGTGACTCATTTTGTGTTACTCACATGTCTTGGTTCATCTTATTGTCTAGGTGATGTTATGCAAGTGGATGATGGTTTTCGAGGAATAGATGCAAGTAATCGATCTGGAAAAAAAAAAAACATTTCAATGGCTTTTATGGTCAAGTGTAAGATCAAGAGGTTGATCTCAAAGAGCTTCAACTACACAAAAGGAATGATTGCAATGAGGTGCTAGTTAGCTGGTAAAGATACTTTGGATCTGTTTTTGCAGGTTATTGAAGACTTAGGTAAGGTCATGGGAGCAGCAAGGAAGTGTCGTTCAAGTTTACTTTACTTTTTCTATCTTAGGTTTGAACTATTTCATGTCAAGGTGTGCAAATTGTCCAGATATGGTGAAACTAGCTACATTGTCTAGCAATAGCTCATTGTTGGAGTTGTACTAACATTCTTGGCTAGTTCTGCTGATGGAAATGAAGCTATTGGAGGCTCATTATATCACTTATTTATGATCAAGTGATCAAGTGTTGATGATAACTTATGGCAACATGGAGATGGAAGCTCATTTAGATTTGAGCTCTACAAAACAGACATAAAAGCAACAAATTTATTTAAACAAACACAGATCTACAATGTACAGATTGAAGGGCATATAAAATCACTCTATGAGTGTCGAAATAAGTGTTGGTATATTGTTACTAATAGATCCACATATTTCGATGTCCTTTCCGATATGTTCAGTTCCTTGATAGCTAAAATTTTTGCGCCTCGGATGCTGCTAAGAGTGCTTGAAAGGTGAACAAAAAAAGAGAAAAAAAAGACTTGCAAAATAGAACCATCTTTTAATGTACTATAGGCATTGATCTTCTCAGTCAAAATGCAGCCAAACGAGAGTAGCAGTGTGTGTGTGTGTGTGTGTGTGTGTGTGTGTGTGTGTGTGTGTGTGTGTGTGTGTGTGTGTGTGTGTGTGTGTGTGTGTGTGTGTGTGTGTGTGTGTGTGTGTGTGTGTGTGTGTGTGTGTGTGTGTGTGTGTGTGTGTGTGTGTGTGTGTGTGTGTGTGTGTGTGTGTGTGAGAGAGAGAGAGAGAGAGAGAGAGAGAGAGAGAGAGAGAGAGAGAGAGAGAGAGAGATCAAGTGATCAAGTGATCAAGTGTTGATGATACCTTATGGCAAGATGGAGATGGAAGCTCATTTATTTATTTTCATGGTGAAGACATATCAAGGAAGGACAAAAATGGAGGAGACAAGCAAGCATTGGATGATAACTATCATGTTACTATTCTTTTCCAGAGAGTTCAAAGTTTGAAGCATGGAGGAATCATTACATTTACATTCTAATTGGTTCTTCATGTTCTAATTACATCTTGATGTGTCAAATTGATGTAAGAAATAGTGAAACGTCCAATTTGGACACTATTCTCTGTATCAATAGAAGCTACTATAAAACCATAGAAAGGAGGTCTATACTTAGGATGGAGATCATTCTTAAGATGGATCAAAATTGTGTGGTAAAACTAGTTGAAGACGAAGTGTGAAAAATTGTCAATTAGTTTTGTTGGTTTATTGACATTTTTGGAGGCCCAAGTGAAATTTCAACCTAGAGATACTTTTTCTAATGTAAATAAGGCCTAAAAATAGTGTCCTTACCATTTTTAACAAGAATATAAGTGGATAAGGTTGGATTTAGCGCTACTACTATTGGTTAGTTGGGATACATTGAAACTAGTCACTTATTTCTAGGTTTAAAGTGAAGTACCTAGAAGTTGCTATTTTAGGGCAAGTTTAGGGCAAGTGGCCAAGTGACACTATGGATGCTACAAAAAGCTGTAAAACCATGGAGAAATCATCTTCATATTCTCATTTGGTATGGACAAATTTTCTCTTTTGATTATATGTTCATCTCATGTGTTTATCTCTTCGTATCTTGAGTTTCTATGTAGAATGTTGATTTTATGGTTGATCTAGCTTTCACACATGTGAAGTACAGTACTGTACTTTACTGGACTAGTATGGACAGGGATAGTACTAAGTCATATCTAAGTGTTTATGATCAAATCTTTGTGCAGTTCTAAGTTCTAGCATGCATAAAATAGTGATTTATATCCTCTAGCTATTTATAGATGTGCAACCAAATTGGCCCAAGATCTTTTTGATCCACTAATGTGTTTTGGGTATGTATTTTTTCACAAAGGGCAGGTACACGCTCCTGCCTCGCATCATTTCCTCCACCTTCATTCACAAAAAAGTTGTAGAAAAGGACACAAATTTCAAAGTTTGTGAGTAATTATACTAGTGTCGGAACTAACTTCAGTATTAGCCAATTGAAAACTTTTAGATTTGGGAGGGTTATTTTGAGGTTTGTAGTATGTTCTAGAAGTTTGACAATATAGTGATTTTAGACTACCTTAAATTTGGGATGGCTTTTCTGAGGTCACAAGTATGTCCCAAAATTAATTTTTGGCTTTGGAGATATGAAAAGTAACATACAAAATAGTAATTGTTTGATTCTTCAAATACATTGAGGTTCCCCTCATGACATATCTTATACCAACAACCAATGTGGGATGGAAATCGAAATTTTTGATACCAGCCGGTTTAGGGTATTGGAGTCCTTTAAAAAATCCAGTAGTAGTCGGGTATCAATATAAGGAATGCTAGACTTCTTTGTGTGTGTTTCAAGATGGATTAAATGCCATGGGCCGAAATTGCCATCGTGAGCACACAAGTGCCTGAAGTTTGTCGTAGGTGGCACATGTTTGCAATCCCCGACAATTCCCTTAAATACCACTATCCTCAAAAAAATAAGAAACCTTGAAACATGTCAAACTATTCTTTAATATTTTGTTATTTCTAAGATTTTCTTTTAAATTATTTAAATTTAATATCCTATCATTTTAATAGTTGTCCTTTAAAATAAAAAAATATGAATGTCTTGTCTTACTTTTACTTGTCCTTAGAAGAGTGAAACAAGACATTTAATTTTTTTTAGTTTGCAAATCAAATCTCACTCTTTTTTAATCAACTAAATTAATGATTTTATTTTGGACACAATCATTTACAATTTTTCCTTTCCATTTAAGTTTCAACACCTTGCAGGCCGTGAGGGGCAGGACCGTACCAAAAAATTTTCCATTTTTTGCCACGTAGAAAAAAATGCCATGGCACATCCACACAAACTTGAATTCCCAGAAAGCTATAAATTGAGCATTCTTGAATGCATTTCCTTACTTTTTTTTTGCTCACTAATAGTTTTCATTGTTTTTGCTCACTATTTGCTTTTGTTGGAGGGTTTGTGGATCCCAAGGCAACCCTAACCCTAGGTAATAAGTGAGAGGGATTTGGCACCCTGCGTGTGTAAGTCCAACCCGATGATCACATAATTATTTGATTGATTAGTTAAAAGTTAATAAAGGACTTTAGGCCTTTTTGCGGGACTTTTAATGTCGCAGGGCCCAAATGTCAAGTTAGTGGAAATCGTGTTTGTCATTTGTGTAATTCACCTGACCATGAGACTGCTTTTGCAACTTCAACCCTCGGATAATTCAGCAACGGTATGCCCAGCTGGGATATCAAGATCCACAATATGGAGGAAATCTAGCAGCAAGACTGCGAGAATCTACTCTTGGATACACGGAACGTCGCTTTGCCTGCCCCATCAAAACACTCCGCTCCTCCTGCCAATTTGATGGAATCAGAACTGATGGAAGTGCTGACCAATGGAGCTATGGTAATGACCAGGAAGGTGAATCTTTAGAACAATATGCCATTTATGCTGCCGCTCAACAACAATCCTCGAGAAATTGGGCCAGAGCACTACTTGGATGCTTTGCACGTGGAGAAAATCACAGACTTGTAGAATGCCCAAATAAAGAAAAATTTGTACCATTCTGTTGTGATTGTGGATATGGGCATTGCTATAAAGACTGTCCAGCAAGACCGAAGCCACCACTAGCTACAACACCTGTAAATTTGATAACAATCAAGCAAGGATCAGTAGCTCAGAATAAACCAAGTGCACCCTTGATGGTGGTCACCAGACCACAAAACTTACATAACTGGGGTACCGGAAAAATCACTTTTGAAAATCATGAACGTGCAGTTAAAGTTGATCCTACGACTTGGACTATCAAACCAGTGGTTCAAAAAGCAGATGACGATTCATCAACAACAGATCACACTTGTGATCGAGAAAAAATTGGGAGTTCACTACGATTCTCAAACGGATACTATCAATTGGAATGAAGATCTTGCAAAAATTGATTGTACAGCAGGATATATGTGTCAACAAGATATTCAATCAGATATGAGCGAGATTTCCTTATTAGATCAAACTTTGGATACGCCAATCACATTTTCACTAAATGTGCTGAATGTAGTCTGGATATCAGCAGAACCTATACCAGATCCAATTGAGGATGATGTCATACCAGTAAGCCATGCCTTAACTTATGATGGCAATGCAGAACTTACGAATGAACAGATTCTACATCATATGGATCTGACCAGATTTGGAGTGCATAATATTCCTGATGAACCAACAATCAAATCGTCCAAAGCAGTTATATTGAAGGGAGACAGGATCACAGGTTTGATGATGAAGAAACAAGCTAAGCAACATTATAATACGGTCCTGAAATGGAAAAATCCCCCTCAGAAGATCGATTCAAAGGAAGTGCCACCTCTATTGGATAAAGGCAAAGGAAAAGTCAAGAATGATTCTTCAAGTCAAATTTCCAACAAGACATCATCGTCTAGAAAGTCTTCACCTGTGAAGAAAGATTTATCATCCCGAAAGTCATCACCTCCACGATCAATTCCTGCTAAGAAGGCTAAACGAAGATCCAAGACAAGTCCTTTCGAAAAAGAACAAGCAAATGTAGTCCATCATGATATGCCAGAGCATTTTAAACGTTATACACTGGATGATGTGGTTATCATGTTACCTAAAGCACATCGTGAACTTGAAGAACACATGCCAAAATCTAAAGAGGTTTAAGATGGCCCAGCTAGGATGCAGCCAATGAATCTTGCCGAATCAGGAGAACCAAAAAAGATTGTACAAGTGGGATCGCAACTTACTCCTGAATAGTATCAAGCACTCCGTTTGTTACTTATTAAGTATCAAGATTGCTTTGCATGGACTTATCAAGATTTGAAGAGTATTCCAACA
Organism: Diphasiastrum complanatum; assembly: GCA_029204225.1. Classification (NCBI taxonomy): domain Eukaryota; kingdom Viridiplantae; phylum Streptophyta; class Lycopodiopsida; order Lycopodiales; family Lycopodiaceae; genus Diphasiastrum; species Diphasiastrum complanatum. Next base: position 25,980,140 of record CM055101.1, read on the forward strand.
TCAGTGATTGAGCATACCATACCTTTAGTACCTGATGCAGTACCAAAGGTTACAAAGTTCTATCACTGTAATCCTAATGTGGCAGATCCGATAAAGAAAGAACTTCAGAGATTGCTTGACGCTGATTTCATTTATGAGATTGAGCATACAGAATGGATTTCACCGATTGTCATTGTTCCTAAGAATAATGGGAAATTGCAATTCTGTGTGAGTCTCAAAGCATTGAATAAAGTGACACGGAAGGAACATTTACCGTTACCTTTTACTGAAAGCATTTTGGATCGCCTTGCTGGAGCGGAAGCTTATACTTTCCTGGATGGATTTAGTGGTTACAACCAGGTTAAGATTTCACCTGCCAATCGCCACAAAACTGCTTTGTATCGTTTTATTAAGATTTGGTTCGAAGCCAATAAAAGTCCCCAATAACTGCATATTGCAGGTGTCATAGGACCGCCAACAATTTTGGTGGGGGATACTGTTGGAGGGTTTGCGGATCCCAAGGCAACCCTAACCCTAGTTAATAAGTGACAAGGATTTGGCACCCTACATGTGTAAGTCCAACCCGATGATCACATAGTTATTTGATTGATTAGTTAAAATTTAATAAAGGACTTTAGGCCTTTTTGCAGGACTTTTAATGTCGCAGGGCCTAAATGTCAAGTTACTGAACAAAGTTGGATTTCCCTCTAATTTTGATGGTTCTCACACTTTTTTAAATTTGAATAAAAAGAGAGACAAGACTGGACCAATAGGATTCAGAGGCCAAGGTCCTCCTCTCTACTATAAAAAGGGACCAATTCGTGTTGCTCCTGATGTTCATTTCTTCATTTCAATAAAGCAGATTGGTTCTCTTTAGAAATGGATTGATGAATGTCCTTGCTCTTCCTTTCTTTTCCTCCATTTCTCATGCTTCCTTTGTATTTGCTAATTGTTGGATTTGATCATTACTGGGATTGCTATTTCTTATGCTTTTTGTGAGAGAGAAAAGGAGAGAGAGAAGAGTAAGTTTCTATCATTGTTGTGGATTTAGGGTTAATGGAAGTAACGGTTAATGAATGTAGTGTTAATGCTTAGTGTTAATGGATGTTAGTGTTAGATCCTCCATTCATGTTGAAATCTGAACTACACTATCGCTCTCATGGGAACGAACCTCCGCGTGACAACTAACTTCGTCTCTTTGATGCTAGATTGACTAGATCTTGGATTCCGGTTAGGCAAGGAAAGAAACCCACTACAACTTTCATTGTGTTAGTGATTAAGATCTCACACACGCACACACACACACACACATTTTTAAAGCTTTCTTTCAAGCTTTATCCTTTTCTCTACTTATCTCTCTTAAGCTCTCTCTTTTTATAGAGACAACACCAAGCAAATCATCATCATTGCAACTTCCAAAACAAGAGAAACTAATGCGGCTCCTCCTACGTTCTCCCTTAATATAGATAAGAGGCATTGATAGTAGTATCATTGGGGGGGGGGGGATAAGTTGAGGTCATAAATTGAGGTCCCAAGTCTACTTTGACCTAAAAGCAAATTATCATATCAACCATGTTTGGGGCCATAAGTAAATTATATTAAAAAAGTTTCATTCAATGCTTAGTCCTAATAAATGAGTTTCATTCAATAAGGAGTCCAAAAAAAGAATACTGGCTTCATTCCACCCTAAAAATTACAAATATTTGAGTTATATTTCATGCAACTAAAGACATATGATAGACAATTATGATTAACAAAATAACCATACATGAATGGACCTTAAACAAAATAGTCCAAGTAGAGAAATATATATAAATGTACATATATATAGGCTAGAATACAAAAACTAGCTAGATCCACCAACTGAGTCCTCATCCTAGCCATGAACATCATACTCACGGTGTTGCGATTGATGAGATGGGAAGTACGGTACCTGCATGCAACAAATATGAATTAGTGTTGTGAGAAATGTGGTGAGAATGAGAGAGAGACTCTATGAATGTAATGAAGTTAAAATCTATTCTGAAGCCATACCTCAGAAGCTACTGTTAGATTGTTCTAGTATCGGGAGTGCTTCGTCCGAACAATCGATCTCTAATCTACATCCATTCATTATCCAATTCTGTAGTTTTATTCGTGTTTCTCCACAGTCAGCAAAAACACTCAAGAATCGCAACAAGCAACCGGATCAATAGGGAATGTAGTCGCAATATCATCTCTATCTCCCGAACTCGACATGGATGAAGGAGTGTTTATGGTAAAAGACCAAAAGGCACAATTTGCTAATTCTTGATTTTTGAATTTTGGAGCTACTTAATGTATGACTAGTCATCGTGATGTCGAATTCCGATGTCTAGTGTGGACGTCAGAATCCGACATCCAACTGGCTCCGAAAGCCCGATTTTGAAGAGATGTCGGATTGTTATGGATGCTACAACTGTCAGAATCCGAAGACTTGTTCCAACGTGTTTTTCGATGCCCGTGACAAATGAAAAAAACCTCATTTTGGCTACTGGGGTAAAAAGGTTTCTGTGTAGTTCAATCCTTCAACTTGTAGAAAACCTCTTGCTACAAGTTTAGCTTTGTAGCGTTTCACGTCCCTATCTGCTCCAAGTTTTACTTTGTAAACCCACTTTGATCCAATCACCTTGCGTCCTGGTGGTAACAGTGTCAAACTCCATGTTTGATTTGTTGTGATGGCACCTATTTTTTCCTTCATTGCTTTCCACCATTTTTCTATGTCTCTCCCAGTTGTGGCTTCATGGAAGGTATTAGGCTCTTGAATGCCTATCTTGGGATCTTGGATTGCCATGAGCCCTGCATTATCAAAACAAGTTGGAGGCCTACAAATTTGATATGATCTTCATGCCCTCTACCTAATTCCTTGTTGTGCTGACTCGTGATCCCTGGTCATGTGCACACAAGGCTGATCAACCTCTTGTGCCTGCTCAATTTCATGTTGCTACACTCAATATTCTTTGAAATTCAAGTCATCTGATCTGCCATCATGTTCATCCATTTTGCTATCTCCTTGAGTGTTTTCAAAATGTTCAATTTCAAGAAGTAGATTCCGATGTGTATTTTTATTTGCATTTCTTCAAAAACTACATTACGGCTACAAATATTTTTCTGAGTTTCTATCTTGACCAGTCTGTAGCTCTTGGTACGACAACTATATTCCACAAAAATGCAGCGCTTTGATTTCATTTCCATTTTTTTTCTTTTCTCTTTGGGCATACTTTGTGCCATCTCCACAAGTACACGATTTTTGTATTCAGCCACACCATTCCCTTGTGAGAGTGTATGTACTGCCTCTCTATTCCTTCCTTTTCGCAAAATGCAACAGACTCATTTGACATGTACTCGCCCCATTGTCAGACCTGATTTTGATGATCTTGCCTCATGTTTGATGTTCCACATAGGATCTGAATTCCACGAACTTGTCAAAAACTTGTCTTTTCCTTGCCAAGGAAAAAACAAACACCTTTCTTGTATAAGCATCACTGAAGATAATGACTTACTTAGATACACCCACTGAGATTTGGTGCATTGGTCCACATATATCTATGTGTACCAATTCAAGAGGTTGTTTTCCTCTTACAACTCCTTCTTGTGGGAAAGCCGTCTTCTACTGTTTGCCATACACACAAGCTTGACAATGCACCCTTCTTGGATTTGAGTCATTCTCTAGCCCTACAACCATTCCTTTTTAAAGGATGGACTTGATTGCATCTTCTCCAAGGTGTCCTAGTCTATGATGCCACAACATGTTTAACTGGCTTGGCAACTCTTCTGCAGCATTTGCTTCATCTCTGCCATGACCATTCACCTTGTAAAAATCACCAACTTTTTCTGCTTTCATTATGTGACACTTACCATCTAGTACAATGGTAATCCTTGCTACTGATATGAGGCTTTTTTCCAAATTTGGGACATGAAGTACTTATCTCAGTCTTTTCTTGCAACCTCCTACAAACATTCACTACACACTTCCCATCCTTGCTACATTGAGCCCCCCATTGTCCCCCATGTACACCGATCTTCCTTGGTGAAGTACTTGATATTCATGTAGGATATCCATGTAAGGAGTCATATGGCTGGTTGTCCCTGAGTCAATGTACTAGCTGTGATCCAACTACTCATGGGTGGCAAGTTTTTCACTACTTGTGTTTGCATAATGCTTCATACCATAGTTATCATGCTCTGCTACAACATTTACTTGATGTGGTTTTCCTTTCTGTGCTATGCACACTTCGGACGATCATTCTTGAAATGTCCAATGACCCCACAATAAAAGCATGCCTTGGATTTGGAGTTGCAGTTCTGCATGTCCTCGCTATTGTGAAGAAAGCAGATTCAATACCACTTGAGTTGAAACTCTTATTTCTTCAGAGTTCTTCCTATAATAGCCGCCCTACCACATAATCCTGTGTTAGGGTTGTGGATATTCCTTCTAGTAAGAATACCAAATTTTCATATGACTCTGGAAGGCTTTCCAAAAGGACTGCAATCAAGTCATTTTCTGCCACTATAGTGTCTATTGTAAATATCTCATCCCCTATGTTTTTTAGGCCCTCCTATATTGAATAATAGAACCACAGTACAAACGGGCAACTCTGTTGTCCATATATAAAAAACAGAGGATGCTTCTATATCATTCCAAGAACTAGACAAATAGGTCCTCGTTCAAGAACCTCTGCACCTAGAGCGTGGACAGTCTGCCAGAAACCTCCTGTCTTTAGACATGGGAGGAATAAGGACCTCCTATATGTAGACATACGATCGTTGAGCGATGCATTCCAATAGAAATGAAAAGTTATTATGAAGAGTTGTGTTCAAACTAATAGAAACTGAGTGCTCTCTCTCTCTCTCTCTCTCTCTCTCTCTCTCTCTCTCTCTTGCTCGTTCTTCTCTCGGAACTTTTTTATTTCATTTGCAATTAATCCAATATGGTGTGGATCTGGGATTCGGGCCTGTTAAAAATATCACTTGCAACTTGATGTACTTTGTAGATCTCAAGCTAATTGATCTTGATAGGATCTCACACGTGTGGAGTCTGTTCCCACGTGTTGATGAATGTAAAAAGTCACCTTTATAAAGTTAGATTGATTTTAGCTTGATCTGTGTGAAATTGACCTTTGAAGAATCTTGAAAATGGTCAAATTGATCAAACTTTGTGTAAATAGATTGGACTTCCATGTGAATGAGTTATTACTCACACATGTCAAGATACCATTCACAAGTGTGGATAAGCTTCTAGAAGATAAGATAAGATAGGAAGATACCATTAGATATTATTTTATAGGGAATATTCCTATAAATGTGGAAGACTAGCTTTTTGTTTTCTAGCCAAAGAGAATAGTCACCTTTGGGAAATGAGCACATATGGCTCCCATTGGTGGATCTGGATGACTAGGCACTCTTGACACATGTGAAGGCTTGCTGGACAGTACACAACTCGTGGATGTACTTGATCTATAGAGGGATCAACCAAATCAATAACAAGTTGATGTGACATTGGCAAATTCTAGTCTTGGTTGTGCTTTCCACATTTGTCTTGAGTTTTTATGATTGGAATGCATTTGTAAGCTAATTCATTTGTAAGCCATACTGGTACTATCCTCCACATGTGTGAGGCTTCCCATCCATGTTTTTGATCATTTGATCCATTGCTCTTGCCTAAGTCATAGTGTAAAGCATCCAGTTCAAGATCTAAGACCTAGAACTTGATAGATCTTTGGATTAAGCAATCAATAACTCTTAACGATTGACAAGTACAGCCATATTTGTCCTTTTTCTCTGAAAATTGACATGGTATTAGAGCCAAGTCTAAGAGTGATCTAAATGATTAATATTACTTGTGAAATCATTGACAATGTGTTCTTTTTGAGTTCTAATTGAGAGGGCGAGTTCAAGGAGAGAGGTATCATCATTATTTTTGGTCAAGATCGATTTGTGGGCTGCTGAAGTACTGTCCACACATGTGAAACCATACAACAACCTTCAAATTAACTTCGATTAGTGTTCTTGATCCAAAAAGTGCATACTAGTCCAAAATTCAGGATTTTTAGTGCATTGTCTAGATCTAGGTTCAATCTATTGAATGCTAATGATCAAATAGTGATTTGAGTCATGGAAACAATTCATTTTTAAGCATTAGATCAGATCTTTAAGGCTGATTTGTTCAGATCTTATGTGTGTGTGAAATATCAAACAAAATTGAACTAGAAATAATTTCTTGGAGGAGTGATTTGCTAGGATATTTGTAGTTGATCTATTATACCATCATCCAAGTTGAACTAGGATTGATTGGGCCAAGATTAGAAGCTTTTTGAAAGCTAGAAATCTATCTTAGATCACTCTTTATCAAGAGATCTCTGTGTATATCATAGGCTTTTATTAACAATGACATCCATAGAATCTAGTGAGAAACTAACTTCCACAAACTATTCCATTTGGAAAGTAAGAATGGAATCACTACTAGTGGATCATGATCTCTTTAATATTGTCTTAGCAGTTGAGGAAGAGCTCAAGCTTCCCAATAACAACTAAAATACAAGAAGAGGGTTAGATTAACCCTACATTGTTTGAAGTTAAATGTAAGCAATGACCTCTTGAAGGAGGTGGCTTCTTGTACCACATCAAAAGAGGCTCGGGTTTCACTAAAGACCATTTATGAATCCAGTAACACTTCAAGAGTTCTTATGCTAAGAAACTTGACCTTGCAATGCATGAGGGGAAGTGGAGAAAATGGACAAGAGTATGTCCTAAGGATAAAATCTTTGAACAAAGAATTGGGATCTATAGGAGAGAAGATCCAAGACAATGAGCTAGTACAAGTAATTTTGAATGGATTAGGAGATGAGTTTTCTAATCTAGTTCAATCTTTTGCTATTCAAGACCAACTTCCATCAATTGAAAAATTGCATAATGTTCTTGTGGCCGAGGAGAGTAGGATTCTACACCTCAAAACAAGAATGGGGCCCTTACCACTACATACTGGTGATGAGAAAGCAAACTTCACATCTAAAGGCAAAAAAAAGGACTCATCCTTTCAAGAAGATCCAAGGCAAGGAGGCCGAGGCAAAGGATGGAGGATCTACCTCCAAAGGGAAGCAAAAGAACAAAGCAAAGCTAAAGTGTTTTTTTTGTGGGAAGAAAGGACACTTTTCTTCCAAATGCTATAAGAAGAAGAATGCACAAGGGAGTGAAGATCAAGGCAATCTTGCACAAGGGGAGGAGGAAGAGGATGGCTACAATACATCCTTGATGGGAGCATCTACACCAACATCATGCCAAGAGACATGATGGATTGATAGTGGGGCTAGTTCCCACATGTCATTCAACAAGCATTATTTTTCTAATCTACTTTCTTGTAATGATTCTAAGAAATCAATCTACACTACTAGTGATCAAGAATGCTGGCATAGGATCTATTCCATTATAATTAGGATCATCTAAGAGCATAGATCTTGATAATGTTTTGTATGTTCCATCCATTAAGAAAAACTTGCTTAGTGTTGGTCATTTAATGGACAATGGACTAGATGTACATTTCAAGAATGGAGTGTGTTCCATCTTGAAAACTGATAAGCGCATAGTTACAATCATCAAGAGGGGCTTAACACTGAGATTTCAAACCTAAAAAATAAAGGACAAGGAGATGCATTACCTACCAACCCTCTGCAATCAATCCAAATGGTGTTGATCTATGTTTGAGAAGAATATTTAAACCTTATATATGTATTTGGAGCGTACATGGTCTGCCAAGGTGGATTCCAATGCCAAAGTGAAAAATTCCAAGGTAAGCAACGCTCTTGATTCCAAAAACATGTACTATGAAGGAACACTCTCACAAACTAGAGTAGTAATATGAAACATCTCAAGGAGATATAATTTTATGTGAGTTGTATAAGTGTGAAGGTAACCATGACTCTTGATTCCTTAAAACTGTAAAGTGAAGGAACAATATTGCAAACTAGAGAGTACCAATATGGAACATTTGAAAGAAATATAATTTAATTTGAAGTGAGATGAAGAAGTGTGAAAAAAGCACTTAACAATAAGCTTTGACTCGTAATACTAAGTCAATATGTATTCCACTGTGGAAATTTTATTGACTTGGCACTAAAATCATTGCAAAAACGATATCTCATGAATTTCTTAAAGACAAGTATAGAGGACAGAATCGAGTGTAGATAAAAGTGCAATGCCTCAAATCAATTAAGAGACTCGGGCTCAAATCCCTGCAGCCACACCATATAGGATTAATCTCAAAAGAAATATAAAGATCTGAGAGAACAATGAGCGAGAGAGAGAGAGAGAGAGAGAGAGAGAGAGAGAGAGAGAGAGAGAGAGAGAGAGAGAGAGAGAGAGAGAGAGAGAGAGAGAGAGAGAGAGAGAGAGAGAGAGAGAGAGAGAGAGAGAGCACTTAGTTTGTATAAGTACATGGTGTATTAATGTTGTGAATGAGGGCATGTTGCCCATACATAGCATGAGAGAGATGAGGTGAAGACGTTTGAAAGAGTGTCATTTTGGCCGATAATGCAATAGCACTTTGATTATCACAGAATAAGATTGTAGGGTTGTACCGATACTGATTAACGTCTAACAATAAATTTCTCAACCAAAACGCTTTCTTAATTGCTTGAGAAGCAGCCATATATTCTGCTTTTGTAGAAGAAAGTGTGATAGAGGTTTGCTTATGACTGTTTCATGAGATAGGACCGTTGTTGAAGAAGAATGTAAATCCAGATGTGGACTTATGATTGTCTACATCTCCTCCCCAGCTTGCATTGGAATATCCACTAAGCTGATGAAGATTGTCGTTGTTGACATCTCCATAGCAGATGCACTGGTCCATGGTAGCTCGAATATATCTCATGACTCTTATGAGAGCCTTCTAATGGGTAATGCCAGGATTAGCCATATATTGGCTGAGTGAGCTTACAGCAAAAGAAATATCTGGTCTTGTGTAGACCATTGCATACATGAGAGATCCAAGTATCGATCCATAAGGATACTCTCTCATCTACTCCTCTTCCTGCTTGGTCTCGAGACATTGGTCCTTCGACAAATGCAGGCCTAAATCCATTGGTGAGTGAGCTAATTTACAATTCATTAGATTGCATCTGTTAAGAACATTGTGAAGATACCTTTGTTTAGTGATGTAAATCAGTCATCTCACTCTGTCTCTGTAGATTTGAATGCCTAAATAGAAGTGAGCTTCGCACAGGTCAGTCATTTCGAACTCTGAAAACAACATCTGCTTAGCATCCTTGACCAAATTGGTATTGTTGCTGAAAAGCAACATATCATCCATGTATAAGGTGATGATAATGAAGGATTGCTGCACTGACTTGGAATAGACGTTGCAATCAGCAGTGCTTGGTTTGAATCCTTGTCCAATGAGGAATGTGTTGATCCTCTGAAACCAAGATCTGGCAAATTGTTTCAAGCCATACAGTGCTTTGTGGAGTTTACAAACATGATTCTTCATACCTTCCAGAACGTAACCTTCGGGCTGGATTATGTAGATGTCTTATTGTATAACTCCATTCAGATAGGCTGTTTGTAATTTCTTGAAACCTCTTGGAAGGATGTTACACATCTGACTCCTCATACTAAATTTAGGTCATATCATAACACCCATGTTTAGGGCCATAAATAATTATATTTAAAAAGTTTTGTTCAGTGCTTAGTACAAATAAATGAGCTTCATTTAATAAGGAGTCCAAAAAAAATTACCAGCTTCATTCCACCCTAAATTACAAATATTAGAGTTAAATTTCAAGCAATCAAAGCCATATGACAAACAATTATGATTAACAAATTAACCATACATGAATGGTCCAAAAAGAAAAATAGTCCAAGTACATAAGTACATATACTACATCAGTAAATGTATATATATATATAGGCTAGAATACAAAAACTAGCTAGAACCTCCAACTGAGTCCTCATCCTAGCCACGAACATCTACTCACAATGTTGCGATTCATGAGATGGGAACTATGGTACCTGCATGCAAGAAACATGAATTAGTGTTGTGAGAAATGTGGTGAGAATGAGAGAGAGACTCTATGAATGTAATGAAATTAAAATTTGTTATGAAGCCATACCTCAAAAGCAACTATTAGATTATTCTACTATCGAGGGTGATTCATCTGAATAATCGATCTCCAATCTACATGCATTCATTATCCAGTTCTTCAGTTTTATTCATTCGAAAGTCCTAACTAGATAGATATCAGCGCATTACAACTAACTACCAATTGCGATCTACGACCTGATTAGCTGTCCTACCAAATTAGCTTAAATTGATTTAGTATAAATAGCTGATCATTAAAGATTTCCATAAGTTTCACTCTACTAGAGTATTGCTATTAGCGCTTACTGATTACTCGTGGAAGTGCATCAGACAAAATTTTCAGCTACTATCGACCATTGCTTTGTGCTCTTATCATCTGATTTGTACATGCTACTTACTAAATCAATCTACCTTCTTATTCCGTTCAGTATCATGTCACTCTATGGTCATTTGTAATTGATAAATCTCTTATTGTTTTTTTGATCCATTGAATACTTCAACGGTGCAATATTCTATACATCACTTCGCACTCTGAAATTGTTTGGGTACGAAATCACTTTGCTACTAATGATATCAAAGTTAGTTGCTAATAGATTGAACTTGGCTTCTGTCATTATAGCTTTCTTCAATTATTGATAGGAGCAGTCATGCATTAGGAAAGAAGGCTCATTTTGCTGTGCTCGATAATTTGTGCATAGGCTTTGGATTATCGAAGCCTTCCTTCTACATATGAGAACTGGGTGATGATCATATCGACACACTCAGATTTAACTCTCACTAGAATTATCACTATGTTGCTGCAAGAAGACAACCGAATAAGTCAAGATGCCTCTTCGAATAAGTTGATGCTCTATATGTCATCAAAGAATCAAAACGACATAAGAAGAAAACCTCTAAGCAGTCCACTTCAAATCAAAAGATGACACAAATTCAAGAGCGTATATCAAATCCACAGGCCAAGAAGATGTCATGTAAGTTGAGCCAGTGGTAGTACCTGTGCCACTCATCTATCAACTACCTAACCCAAACAATCTAGGTGGGGATGGTTTCATAGAGGCTGACATGTCGCAAGAAGGGCTAGCATAGCCAAAAGACCTGTTAGAAACCTCTAGTCATACAATATTAGCCTCACGGGCCTTTCCTAGAAGCTCATATCAATTAGAAAAATATCCAGCAATTTATTAAGAAACACTCCTACAATCATCAAGAGGGGCTTAACACTGAGATGCATTACCTACCAACCCTCGACAATCAATCCAAATGGTGTTGATCTATGTTCGAGAAGAATATTTAAACCTTATATATGTATTTGGAGCGTACATGGTCTGCCAAGGTGGATTCCAATGCCAAGGTGAAAAATTCCAAGGTAAGCAACACTCTTGATTCCAAAAACATGTACTATGAAGGAACACTCTCACAAACTAGAGTAGTAATATGAAACATCTCAAGGAGATATAATTTAAAGTGAGTTGTATAAGTGTGAAGGTAACCATGACTCTTGATTCCTTAAAACTGTAAAGTGAAGGAACACTATTGCAAACTAGAGAGTACCAATATGGAACATTTGAAGGAAATATAATTTAATTTGAAGTGAGCTGAATAAGTGTGAAAAAAGCACTTAACAATGAGCTTTGACTCTTAATACTAAGTCAATATGTATTCCACAATGTGGAAATTTTATTGACTTGGCACTTAAATCATTGCAAAAATGATATCTCATGAATTGCTTTAAGACAAGTATAGAGGACAAAATCGAGTGTAGAGAAAATTGCAACACCTCAAATCAATTAAGAGACTTGGGCTCAAATCACAGCAGCCACACCATATTGGATTAATTTGAAAAGAAATAAAAAGATCCGAGAGAACAACGAGAGAGAGAGAGAGAGAGAGAGAGAGAGAGAGAGAGAGAGAGAGAGAGAGAGAGAGAGAGAGAGAGAGAGAGAGAGAGCACTCATTAAAGGAGTTCTAAATCCCAAAAACACCCTTTGTAAAGATTCTTTTTATATTTTTTCTCAAATTTTTCTTACACATGGACCAATCAAAAGACTTACATTTGAAATCTACGTAACGTAACTTTTTGAGTTCACATTTTGATTCCATACTAAAAATGGCATAACTTTTTAGTGGTAAGTTTGAATTTAGCGGAGTTTAGTGCATTAGAAAGTGCTTGACAAGGACTTTTCAATGACATGTTACACGACATACTTTTGAGCTACGATTAAAAAGTTATGGCAAGTCAAAAGTATAAGTGTTATAATATTTTAATAATAAAAAAGGCATCTTGCACGAATTCTTAAAGGGTCTTTTTGGAACTCAAAACTCCTCTAACGTAGTCTGTATAAGTACATAGTGTATTAATGTTGTGAATGAGGGCATGTTGCCCATACAATGCATGAGAGAGATGAGGTGACGACATTTGAAAGAGTGTCATTTTGGGACCCATAGCTCTTCATAGTAACTACTCATTTCTATTGGAATGCACCGCTTCACCATTCTATATTTGCTGATAAGAGTTCCTTATTATTCCTCCCATGGCTGCAGACAAGAGGTTCTTGGCAGATTGTCCACACTCCAAGTGCAGAGGTTCTTCAACGAGGACGTATTGTCTGCTTCTTGGCATGATACATACATGTAGTATAGAAGCTTCCTCTGTTTTTCATATATGGGCAGCAGAGTTGCCCCTTTGTACTGTGGTTCTATTATTTAATACAGAAGAGTTGTATGAGGGCTTGGGCTCTCCGAGAATCCCCAATGTTTTGTGTTCTGTGCTTTGTTACACTAACATTGCTATCTGCGTTCTTGAATCTATCTTATTGTGCACCATTGAGTTGTTTGACTGGTGGTTGCACCATTGGCTTGTTGGTGGAACTGTTTCTTCTTCTCATTGTTGTACTTGAGTGTTCTACGATCCTTGATGAGATGACCAGTGTGAAAGATTTCAGATCCTTAAGATCCAGTCTACTTGAATGATCTTTGGTTAGAAAGAGAAATACACTATCAATTTCACCAATGTAGAAAAATCAGCATCTACACACAATTTGAGATGCAAACACTAATAGAACTTGATCAAACTTGAATGAAATGATTATGTATTGTTGCTATCCGTACAGAACCAGCAAGCTACTATATTTCACACGTGTGGATCCAAAAATAGCAAATATAGATCACTCTACACATAGAATTGCAAGCAATCACCAAGATAGTGCACCAATGGATAGTAGAACCCAAGAGAACCATGTATAAGCATGAAATGAGATAGAGAAGAGAGAAGGTGATTCTCTCCACAAGTTACATCCTTTTATAACAGGTCCAAACCCTATTTGGCCACTTGGCTTTCCCACCAAAATGCTAACCCTACCAATTTTGGGTCTAGATTCAATGTACCCAACTTATTCAAATTGACTACTCAAACTCGCATTCTATCTTTCCCACACTTTCAAAAAGTGTTTATTCAAATGAAATTTAGACAAATGAACTTTGAAAAGTCAACCTCTAAGTCTAAAACAAGTTTTGGCCTCAATATGCCAAATATGGAAATATTGCAAAATGTGATGAAACTAGTTGAATCTTTCACACTCCCTCTTCAACTAGTTTTAGCATAGACTTTGATAATACTCCAAGTGAAGTCCTATGCTTCATGAACAAGTCTTTTCCCAATGCTTTGGTGAATATATCGCTACACATTCCCTTGAAGACACATGTTGAAGCTCCACCTCCTTTGCAATGACTCGCTCCCTCACAAAATGACAATATGCTTGCTCCTAGCATGAAAGATAGGATTGGATGCCATTCTTTGGGCTGATTGATTGTCACAAAAGATGATTGAGCTCTCTGAAAAATCCAGCAAGTGAAGATCCTTGATTATCCTTTTGATCCATACCATCTCCTTTGTGCAATGTGTAAGAGCTTTGTACTCGGCCTCACTAGATGACAATGAGATAGTGGCTTGTTTCTTTGACATCCATGATATAGCTCCATCACCTATGAAAATACAATAAGAACTAATGGATTTTCTATCCATTACATCTCCAGAATAGTCCGAATCTGAAAATCCAAAAAGATTAGGTGATGATCCCTCATACAATATGCCAAAATCTCGAGTTCCAATGATGTACCTCAAAACTCGCTTTCCTAGCTTCCAATGCTCCTCACTAGGATCTTGGATGAATTGACTCAATCTTCCAAAACAATAGCTTAGATCAGGTCTAGTAATGGTTAGATAGATGAGTGAACCAACTAGCTTTCTATAGAGAGTAATGTTCTTGAAGGATCTTTCATTACCTCTTATAGTAAGCTTTACATGAGACTCCATAGGTGTATCAATAGCTTTTGCATCTACCATATGAAATATTTCTAGAATAGAATTAGCATACTTCTCTTGACAAATGAAAGTAGATTGAGAAGATCTAATGACTTCTATTCCTAAAATGTAATGCAAATTACCAAGATCATGCACCTCAAACTCCTTCTTAAGAGCATTCTTGCTATCCTCCACATCTTGATTGTCTCCACCACTCAAGATGATATCATCCACATAGATTAGCAAGATGGTAACATCACTTCTAGCAAACCTATAATAAAGTGAATGATCATACTCACTCATAACAAAGCCTTGAGAGAGTAACAAAGTGTTAAGCTTAGCATACCAACTCCTTGGTGCTTGCTTAAGCCCATACAAACTCTTTTGTAGAAGACACACATGATTTGGCTTTGTTGATGAGATGTAGCTCTCAGGTTGCTCCATGTATACTTCCTCCTCAAGATCACCATTCAAGAATGCATTTGAAATGTCCATTCGCCATAGATCCCATCCATAAAGTGTAGCAAGTGAAATGATGACTCGAATGCTTACCAGCTTTGCCACGGGTGAAAAGGTCTCATCATAGTCAGTTCCTTGTTGTTGAGCATATCCTTTTGCCACTAACCTTGTCTTGTACTTGTTGATAGATCCATCTTGGTTTGTCTTCACCTTGAAGATCCATTTGCATCCAATATCTTTCTTGTCCTTAGGCAACTCCACCAATCTCCATGTTCCATTCTTCATAAGAGCTTGATACTCAAGATCCATTGCTTGGATCCACTCCTCTTCTTTCCTTGCTTGATCTACACTTGTAGGCTCATCCAAAGAGGTTAAGAAAGCAACATAATTTCCAGAAACTACTTGCTTACCCTTTTGATCATATGTGAGCCTTGAAGGTACTTGTCTTTCTCTTGATGTTCTCCTTGGCTTTTGACTTGATGAAGGTCCATCATCACCACCATCCAAAGTAGGATCCTTCTCATCAACATCAAGAATGTTAGATCCATCTACTTTACCATCAATCATGCTTGAAGACACCTTTGGAATGTTTTCCTCATCAAAAATGACATCTCTACCAACAATCACTTTGTTAGTAGAAGGAATGTAAACCTTGTAGGCCTTACTCACCTCACTATATCCAACAAAAATACCTCTTCTTGAAGATGGATCCTCCTTGGTCCTATCATCAAGAGTAATGTTGACATAGCATGTGCATCCAAAGGTTCTTAGAAAGTTGACACTCAGCCTCCTCTTGAATAGCATCTCAAAAGGTGTCCTTCCATCCAAAATAGCACTCGGCCACTTATTGCACAAGAAATTGGCACACAACAAAGCTTGATCCCAAAATGGCTTGTCAAGATTAGCACTTAACCTCATAGCTTTAGCACTTTCACATAAAGTCCTATTCTTCCTTTCAGCCACTCCATTTTGTTGTGGAGTCCTTGATGTTGTATACTCCCTCTTGATCCCATGCTCATCACAAAAGGCCTTGAACTTGTTAGATATGTACTCACCACCATTGTCACCTCTCAAGCACTTGATCTTTGTGGAGAATTGGTTCTCCCTTGCATTCTTGAACTTGACAAAGACATCATACACTTCATCCTTGCTCTTTAGTAGATAGATCCAACAAAATCTGCTAAAATCATCAATGAATGTTACATACATCTTAGCTCCACTATTGCTATTTGTAGTAAATCCATGAATATCCGAATGTACAAGTTGAAAAGGCTTTGTAGATCTAGAAATAGATCTAGTATAAGGTAGTCTATGTGACTTAGACAAAGCACAAGACTCAGAAACATGCTTGTCATTACTTAAGGAACTTGGAAGACCAATCACAACCTTCTTCCTTGCCATTACCTCCAATGACTTGAAGTTGAGGTGTCCCATCCTTTTGTGCCAAACCTCTTGAATAGAAATTTGCTCCCTTGCAACACATCCAACTTGGTTAGCAATAACACAAGCATCAAGTTTGAACAACTTCCCTTGCCTTTTACCCTTTCCAATCAAGACATCCTTCCTTTTGATCAAACAAGCATCTCCATCAAACTCCACCTTGAGGCCCTTACTTAGCATTTGACTCACACTAAGCAAATTCTTGGTAATAGATGGAATAAACAAGACATCCTCTAAATGAACATTCCTATTTGTAGAGAGAGAAATAGGAATTGTGCCAATCCCTTTGATTGCACACTCACCATCATTGGCCGTGTTGATCACCCTCTTGTCATCTCCATATGCAAACAAAGAATTGAAGTATTCTTTGTGAAAGGTCATGTGTGAACTTGCTCCACTATCAATCCACCAAGGATCTAGGTCTCCATCATTAGCAAGCATACATGAAGACATCACAAAAGCATCATCAATTGCATCTTGCACATCCAAACCATCCTCATCAAGAGTAAGCTTACCTTGCTTGTCTCCTTGATCTCTCTTCTTATTGTAGCACTCACTTGCAAAGTGTCCTTTGATGCCACAATAGAAGCACTTGAGCTTTGATCTATCCTTCGTTTTTCCACTTGAAGAAGCATCCACTTGATCTTTCCCTTTAGACCACTTGCTTTTGGTTTTGCCCTTGAATTTGCCCTTTGTGAACATAGCATCCTCTTGAAGTGGCGATGTAGATCCACCTCTTGCTTGAAGGCCTATATTCCTCATTGATCAAGATCTCTTGAAGATCCATCAAACTTGGCAAAGTCTTTTGAATAGCAATACTCTGAACAAGGTTAGCATGAGCATCCAACAAGCCATTAAGAATCACTTGAATAAGCTCTCTTTCCTCAATGCTTTCATCTATGCAAGCTAACTCATCATTCAATGCTTTCATTCTCAAAACAAAAGTACTTGGACTTTCTTCATTCTTTTGTAAACAAGAAAAGATTTGCCTTCTTAGATTCAACACTCTAGAAGTAGACTTGGATTCACAAAGCTTCTTCAATGAATTCCAAGCTTCCAAAGATGATGTGCACTTACCAACTTCCTTGAGAAGTTCATTGGTAACATTCATCTTTATCATGTGTAGAGCCTTCTTGGCCCTCTCGTCATACCTCAATTGATCTTGTTGTGTTGCTGGTCTCTCCTCCAAACCTACAACAATATCCAAAGCATCATTCATCTCAAGAAGTGACTCCATCCTCACTTTCCATAATGAATAGTTACTTGAGGTAAGCCTATCATTGGCTTCCAACATGACTCCAATTGAGGTTGCCATGTAGCAATGACCTGATCTTCTCTTTCAACTTGTTTCAATGCACAAAGCACTCCTTTGAACAACAACAAATGCTTTCAAAAGAAATCACCAAGATTTGAAACTATCTCACAAATTCTCTTCTAGCACTTATCCAAGCAAATCAACACATAGAATCATGGAATCTTGATCAACCTATGATCTATCCTCAATCTAATGACTTTTGCCACTTCCTAAGATTGAAACACACTCAAATGAAGTCCAGCAACCTCACTATCTAGAGATCCAATCAGAATTAGGGTTTTGACAAAATCACAAAAAATTGACTATTCCAAATCTACATGCAAATGCTGAAAATTTGATATGCAATCTATAAGCCACCACTTAGGCTGAACCAATGATCCAAAAATCGGCCAAATCCAGCATGTGAATTCAAAAAACAGAATTGAACAAGTATATTGACCTATTTAGTGTTTTGATCTACAAAAGATCCAATCTACAAAAGCAAAAAATCCGATTTTGGTGTAGAATCCTCTCTAGCATGCTCTAGACTTGATATCTTCACCAAATCATTGATAGATCTGATTTCCTCCTTCATAACCTGAAAAACAAGCTCTGATACAATGTGAAAGATTTCAGATCCTTAAGATCCAATCTACTTGAATGATCTTTGGTTAGAAAGAGAAATACACTATCAATTTCACCAATGTAGAAAAATCAGCATCTACACACAATTTGAGATGCAAACACTAATAGAACTTGATCAAATTTGAATGAAATGATTATGTACTGTTGCTTTCCGTACAAAACCAGCAAGCTACTATATTTCACACGTGTGGATCCAAAAATA
Organism: Diphasiastrum complanatum; assembly: GCA_029204225.1. NCBI lineage: Eukaryota > Viridiplantae > Streptophyta > Lycopodiopsida > Lycopodiales > Lycopodiaceae > Diphasiastrum > Diphasiastrum complanatum. Next base: position 25,998,549 of record CM055101.1, read on the forward strand.
ACAAATATAGATCATTCTACACATATAATTGCAAGCAATCACCAAGATAGTGCACCAATGGATAGTAGACCCAAGAGAACCATGTATAAGCATGAAATGAGATAGAGAAGAGAGAAGATGACTCTCTCCATGAGTTACATCCTTTTATAGCAGGTCCAAACCCTATTTGGCCACTTGGCTTTCCCACCAAAATGCTAACCCTACCAATTTTGGGTCTAGATTCAATGTACCCAACTTATTCAAATTGAATCTACTCAAACTCACATTCTATCTTTCCCACACTTTCAAAAAGTGTTTATTCAAATGAAATTAAGACTAATGAACTTTGAAAAGTCAACCTCTAAGGCTAAGACAAGTTTTGGCCTCAATATGCCAAATATGGAAATATTGCAAAATGTGATGAAACTAGTTGAATCTTTCACAACCAGTCCCTTTATAGTATCTGCAAAATAGCTATTGTTTTGGTTTAGATGATGAATGTTCTGAATTTGATGTTGGCTATTGGTTTCTTTTGTTCTGACTTCACAAATCTCTTCCATCTGTACTTTTTGAGGATGATCCACTTCTTATAATCTCCTCTTGAAGTAGCATAGAGATTTACCTATTAAGACTGAGGCCTTGTTGTGTAGAAATGACCATGATCCGATTCTCATATGCTTATGGTAAACTAGATAACATAGTCACGATAGCATCGATATCTTCATTGATTGATCCAATGGTAGTCATTTGCTCCATAAAATTCTTGAAGGTATCAAGACGGGTCGAAATAGAGTCAGCTTCAAACATTTTGATGGTGAAATTGTTTTTCTTCAAATAGAGTTTGGACGTAACATCTTAGAGAGTAGCTAGGATGTCCCAAGCATGCTTAGCAGTTTGGGCTCAAAGAAAATTATTTGTAGCCTTAATGTAGCTTTTGAAGAAAATGCAAATAAAAATACACATCGGAATCTACTTCTTGAAACTGAACATTTTGAAAACACTCAAGGAGATAGCAAAATGGATGAACATGATGGCAGATCATAAGACTTGAATTTCAAAGAAAATCAAGTGTAGCAACATGAAATTGAGCAGTCACAAGAGGTTGATCAGCCTCGTGTGCGCATGACTAGGGATCACGAGTCAGCACAACAAGGAACTAAGCAGAGGGCATGAAGATCATATTAAATTCGTAGGCCTCCAACTCGTGTTGATGATGCAGGGCTCATGGCAATCCAAGATCCCAAGACAGGCATTCAAGAGCCTAAAACCTTCCATGAAGCCACAACTGGGAGATATATAAAAAAATGGTGGAAAGCAATGAAGAAAAAAACAGGTGCCATCACAACAAATCAAACATGGAGTTTGACACCATTACCACTAGGACACAAGGTGATTGGATTGAAGTGGGTTTAAAAATTAAAACTTGGAGCAAATAGAGACTTGGAACACTACAAAGCTAAACTTGTAGCAAGGGGTTTTCTACAAGTTGAAGGATTGAACTACACAACAACCTTTTTACCCCAGTAGCCACAATGAGGTTTTTTTCATTTGTCCCGGGATTCTGACAGTCATATTATCCGTCACAATCTGACATCTCTTCAAAATCGGGATTTCGGAGCCAGTTAGATGTTGGATTCCGCCAGCCACACTAGATGTCGGAATCCGACTTCACGATGATTGTTCATATGTTACGTAGCTCCAAAATTCAAAAATCAAGAATTAGTGAATTGTACCTTTTGGTCTTTTACCATAAACACTCCTTTGTCCATGTCGAGTTTGGGGGATAGAAATGATATTTTGACTACATTCGCCTATTGATTCGATTGCTTGTTGCGATTCCCGAGTGTTTTTGTTGACTATGGAGAAACCCAAATAAAAGTACAAAATTGGATAACGAATGGATGTAGATTAGAGATCGATTATTCGGATGAAGCACTCCCACTCTCACCACATTTCTCACAACACTAATTCATGTTTGTTGCATGAAAGTACCGCCATCTCATCAATTGCAACATCGTGAGTCTGATGTTCGCGGCTAGGATGAGGACTCAGTTGGTGGATCTAGCTAGTTTTTGTATTCTAGCCTATATATATGTACATTTATATATATTTCTGTACTTGGACTATTTTTGTTTTTGGTCCATTCATGTATGGTTATTTTGTTAATCATAATTGTCTATCGTATGTTTTTAATTGCATGAAATATAACTCGGATATTTGTAATTTTTAGGGTGGAATGAAGCCAATATATTTTTTTGGACTCCTTATTGAATGAAACTCATTCATTTGGACTAAGCATTGAATGAAAGTTTTTTAGATATAATTTACTTATGGCCCCAAACATGGTTGATCTGATAATTTGCTTTTAGGTTAAAGTAGGCCTGGGACCTCAAATTATGACCTAAATTTAGTATGAGGAGAGTCATATGTGTAACATCCTTCCAAGAGATTTCAAGAAACTACCTTTCATTGTACATTGATTTGTGGATCCTCTCTCTATCTCCCCCACCCCCCACTCCCCCTTGATACTTCTACCAATGCCTCTTCTCTACATTAAGGGAGATCATAGGAGGAGCCACATTAGTTTCTCTTGTTTTGGAAGTTGCAATGATGATGGTCTGCTTGGTTTGGTCTCTAGAAAAAGAGAGAGCTTAAGAGAGATAAGTAGAGAAAAGGATAAAGCTTTAAAAATGTGTGTGTGTGTGTGTGCGTGTGAGATCTTAATTACTAACACAATGAAAGCAAATAGTGAGCAAAAAAAAAGTGAGGAAATGCATTCAAGAGCACTCAATTTATAGCTTTCTGGGAATTCAAGTTTGTGTGGATGTGCCACGGCATTTTTTTCCACACGTGGTAAAAAATTGAAATTTTTTTGGCATGGTCTTGCCCCTCACGGCCTGCAAGGTGTGAAGATCCAACTTTTTTTTGTGCCCACGGTCTACAAGGTGTTGAAACTTAAGTGGAAAGGAAAAATGTAAATGATTGTTTCCAAAATAAGATCATTATTTTAGTTGATTAAAAAACGGTGAGATTTGATTTGCAAACTAAAATAAATTAAATGTCTTGTCTCACTCTTCTAAGGACAAAGTAAGACAAGACATTCATATTTTTTTATTTTAAAGGACAACTATTAAAATGATAGGATATTAAATTTAAATAATTTAAAAGAAAATCTTAGAAATAACAAAATATTAAAGAATAGTTTGACATGTTTCAAGGTATCTTATTTTTTTGAGGATAGTGGTATATAAGGGAATTGTCGGGGATTGCAAACATGTGCCACCTATGGCAAGCTTCAGGCACTTGTGTGCTCACGATGGCAATTTCGGACCATGGCATTTAATCCATCTTGAAACACACACAAAGAAGTCTAGCATTCCTTATAATAATACCCAACTAGTATTGGATTTTTTAAAGGACTCCAATACCCTAAACCGGCTGGTATCGAAATTTTCTATTTCCGTCCCACATTGGTTGGTACAAGATATGTCATGGGGGGAACCTCAATGTATTTGAAGAATCAAACAATTATGAACTTACTATTTTGTATGTTACTTTTCATATCTCCAAAGTCAAAAATTGATTTTGGGACATACTTGTGACTTCAGAAAAACCCTCCCAATTTTAAGGTAGTCTAAAATCACTATTCTGTCAAACTTCTAGAACATACTACAAACCTCGAAATCTAAAAGTTTTCAATTGGCTAATACTGAAGTTAGTTCCGACGCTAGTATAATTACTCACAAACTTTGAAATCTGTGTCCTTTTCCGCAACTTTTTTGTGAATGAAGGTGGAGGAAATGATGCGAGGCAGGAGTGCGTACCTGCCCTATGTGAAAAAATACATACCCAAAAAACATTAGTGGATCAAAAAGATCTTGGGCCAATTCGGTTGCACATCTATAAATAGCTAGAGAATATATTTTATGCATGCTAGAACTTAGAACTGCACAAAGATTTGATCATAAACACTTAGATATGACTTAGTACTATCCCTGTCCATATTGGTGCAGTAAAGTACAATATTGTACTTCACATGTGTGAAAGCTAGATCAACCATAAAATCAACATTCTACACACAGAAACTCAAGATATGAAGAGATAAACGCATGAGATGGACATATAATCAAAAGAGAAAATTTCTCCATACAAAATGAGAATATGAAGATGATTTCTCCACGGTTTTACAGCTTTTTATAGCATCCATAGTGTCACTTGGCCACTTGGCCACTTGCCCTAAACTTGCCCTAAAATAGCAACTTCTAGGTACTTCACTTAAACCTTATCCACTTATATACTTGTTAAAAATGGTAAGGACACTATTTTTAGGCCTTATTTACATTAGAAAAAGTATCTCTAGGTTGAAATTTCACTTTGGCCTCCAAAATGTCAATAAACCAACAAAACTAATTGACAATTTTTCACACTTCGTCTTCAACTAGTTTTACCACACAATTTTGATCCATCTTAAGAATGATCTCCATCCTAAGTGTAGACATCCTTTCTATGGTTTTATAGTAACTTCCATTGATATAGAGAATAGTGTCCAAATTGGATGTTTCACTATAGTTCTTACATCAATTTCACACATCAAGATGTAATTAGAACATGAAGAACCAATTAGAATGTAAAATGTAATGATTCCTCCATGCTTCAAACTTTGAACTCTATATAAAATAATAGTAACATGATAGTTATCATCCAATGTTGGCTTGTCTCCTCCATTTTTGTCCTTGATATGTCTTCACCATGAAAATAAACAAATGAGCTTCCATCTCCATCTTGCCATAAGCTATCATCCACACTTGATCACTTGATCATGAATGAGTGATATAATGAGCCTCCAATAGCTACATTTCCATCATCAGAACCAGCCAAGAATGCTAGTACAACTTCAACAACGAGATATTGCAAGAAAATGTAGCTAGTTTCACCATATCTGGACAATTTGCACACCTTGACATGAAATAGCTCAAACATAAGATAGAACAAGTAAAGTAAACTTGAATGACACTTCCTTTCTGCTCCCTTGACCTTACACGAGTCTTCAATAACCTGCAAAAATAGATTCAAAGTATCTTTGCCACTTGACTAGCTCCTAATTCCAGTCATTCCTTTTGTGTAGTTGAAGCTCTTTGAGATCAACCTCTTGATCTTACACTTGACCATAAAAGCCATTGAAATGTTTTTTTTGTCCAGATCCATTACTTGCATCCATTCCTTGAAAACCATCATCCACTTGCATAACATCACCTTGACAATAAGATGAACCAACACATTTGAGTAACGCAAAATGATTCACTTCCACTTGCTTACCCTTCCCATCATATGTAAGCCTAGATGGCTTTTGTCTATCCCTTGAGGATATTCTTAGAAATTGACTTGGAGAAGCATCTCCACCATCACAATCCAAAGAACCGTCTTCCTCACCACCAAAATTTTAGATTGATCAACATCAACAACTTCAAGCTTATCCACACTCTCCTCTTCAAAGACATCATCTTAGAAATTTGAGCTTTCTTTGACTTAGGAATGTAAGCCCTATAAGCTTTTCTTACTTCACTATAGCCAACAAAGATTCCCTTCAAGAATTCAAAAGATGAGTTGACATAGCAAGTTTTAGCAAAGATATTCAAATGCTCCATCCTTGGCTTCTTACCAAAAAGAACTTCAAATGAACTCTTAAGCATTTGTAGGAGTCTTCTCTAATGAATTGATCCTTTATTTTGTTATTGATATGGGCTTTCGGGAATGGCCTGTGAGGCTGATACTGTATGACTAAAGGTTTCAAACAGGTCCTTTGGCTATGCTGGCCCTTCTTGCGAGATGTCAGCCTCTATGAAACCCTCCCTACCTTGATTGTTTGGGTTAGGTGGTTGATAGATGAGTGGAACAAGTACTACCATGAATGAGTGATATAATAAGCCTCCTTTAGCTTTATTTCCATCAACAAAACCAGCCAAGAATGGTAGTACAACTCCAACATCAAAATAATGCAAAACAATGTAGCTAGTTTCAACATTTATTGACAATTTGCACACATTCACATGAAATTGCTCAAACATGAGATAGAAAAAGTAAAGTAAACTTGAACAACACTTCCTTGCTACTCCTTTGACCTTACTTGAATCTTCAAACACCTATAGAAACAGATCCACAAAATCTTTGCCATTTGATTTCCCTTTCATGCTCTTGACTAGCTCAAAATTGCCAACTTTCCTTTTGTGTTGTCGAAGTCCTTTGAGATCAGCATCTTGAACTTCCACTTGACCATCAAAGTCATTGACTAAGAACTCTTTTCCAGATCCATTAGTTGCTTCCAATCCTTGAAAACCATCATCCACTTGCATACCATCAGCTAGACAAGAAGATGAACCAAGACATGTGAGTAAAGCAAATTTGTATCTTCAACTTCCTTACCCTTCTCATAATATGTAAGCCTAGATGGATTTTGTTTTTCCCTTGAGGATATTCTTAGACCTTGACTTGAAGATGCATCTCCACCATCACCATTTAGTGAAGCAAGCATATCACCACCAAAAATGTTAGATTCGCCAACATAAAGAACATCACTATAGCCAATAAATATTTCCTTCAAGAATCCAAAAGATGAGTTGACATAGAAAGTATTACTAGAGATCTTAAAATGCTCCATCCTTGGCTTCTTACCAAAAAGGACCCCATATGAACTCTTACCATCCAAGTCTTCATTTGAGTACCTATTGCAAACAAAGTTAGCACACATCAAAGCTTCACCCCAAAATGACTTTGGAAGATTTGCATTCATCCTCGTGGATTTAGCTCTTTCAAAAAGAGTTTTCTTCCTCTTTTCCACACCATGTAGAACCTTTGAGTTTGAAAGCTCCCTCTTGATCCCATGTGCCACACAAACCTCTTTAAACTTTTTTGATAGGTCTTCATTTGCGAACTTTAAGCACTTTATTTTGATGTTGAATTGACTCTCCACAACATTCTTGAACTTGAGAAAGACATCAAATATGAAATCCTCACTCTTTAGAAGATAAGTCCAACAATATCTACTAAAGTCATCAATGCAAGTCACAAACATCTTTGCTCCTCCATTACACAAAGAACTAGTACAATGTACATCCAAATGTACTAAATGAAAAGGCATCTTTGATATTGAGCTAGATCTAGAAAAAGACAACCTCTGTGACTTTGACATTGAACAAAGCTCACCAACTTGCTTTTGCCTTCGAACCATCATGGTTAGAGCCAACAAATCCATCAAGTTTCTGGAGCTCACCTTGTCTCTTGCCTTGAGCAATCAAGACTCCATTCCTTTTGATCAAGCAAGAATCACCAACAAATTCCACTTTGTGACCTTTTCAAATTTACTTGTATTTATGCAGACAGTCGTGTTATATTTGTCTATCTCATTTTACATGTAAATATGCAGACTGTGTGACAACGTGAGTAAAATGCAGCATGAATGGAGGTAGATTAAAATGGGATTTAGGAGAGTAGAGGAGATAAATCCACGGAATTCTTTTTTATGCGTGGCAAAAAATGGAGATTTTTCTGGTACGGTGCTGCACATCACGGCCTGCCAAGTGTCAAAATGCTAATTTTTTGTGCCCACAGCCTACAAGGTGTCGAAACCTAAGTGGAAAGAAAAAATGTAAATGATTGTGTAAAAAAAAATCATTATTTTAGTTGATTAAAAAAGGATGAGATTTGATTTGCAAACTAGCATAAATTAAATGTCTTGTTTATTTTAAAGGACAACTATTGAAATGATAAGATGTTAACTTCAAATAATTGCAAAGAAAATCATAGAAATAATAAAAGATTAAAGAATAGTTTGACATGTTTCAAGGTTTCTAATTTTTTTGAGGATAGTGGTATGTAAGGGAACTGTCGGGGATTGCAAACACGTGCCACATGTGGCAGGAATCAGGCACTTGTGTGCTCACAATGGCAATTTCGGCCCATGGCATTTAATCCATCTTGAAACATGCACAAAGAAGTCTAGCATTCCTTATAATCATACCCAACTAGTATTGGATTTCTTAAAGGACTCCAATACCCTAAACCGGCTGGTATTGAAATTTTGATTTCCATCCCACATTGGTTGGTACAAGACATGTTATGGGAGGAACCTAAATGTATTTGAAGAATCAAACAATTATGAACTTACTATTTTGAATGTTACTTTTCATATCTCCAAAGTCAAAAATTGATTTTGGGACATACTTGTAACTTCAAAAAAACCCTCCCAAATTTAAGGTAGTCTAAAATCACTATTTTGTCAATTAATCACTTTTAGAGGATACTACAAACCTTGGAATAACCCTCCCAAATCTAAAAGTTTTCAATGGGCTAATATTGAAGGTAGGTCTGACACTAGGATAATTACTCACAAATTTTGAAATATGTGTCTTTTTCGCAACTTTTTTGTGAATGAAGGTGGAGGAAATGATGCATGGTAGGAGCGCGTACATGCCGTCTGTGAAAAAATATAGATCCAAAACACATTATTAGACGAACAATATCATAGGCCAATTTGGTTGCACATCTAGAAATAGCTAGAAGATAGAAATCACTAGTTTATGCATGCTAGAACTTAGAAATGCACAAAGATTTGATTATAAACACTTAGATATGACTTATTTTTGTCCCTATCCATACAACAATAGTAACGTACAATACTTTACTTCACATGTGTGAAAGCTATATCAACCATAAAATTAACATTCTACATATAGAAACTCAAGATATCAAGAGATAAACACATGAGAGGGACATAGAATCAAAAGAGGAAATGTCTCCATAGAAAATTAGAACATGAAGATGATTTCTCGACATTTTCACAGCTATTTATAACATCCATAGTGTCACTTGGCCACTTGGCCACTTGCTCTAAAATAACAACTTCTAGGTACTTCACTAAGTTTCAATGTATCCAACTCACCAATAGTAGTAGCTCTAAATCTGACCTTATCCACTTATATACTCGCTAAATGAGGTGAAGACAGTATTTTTAGGCCTAAGTAAAACTATTGAAAATCAAAATATAGTAATCGAAGTCGTATACGTCAATTATATGGTATTTTACTATAAAATACGTATTATATGCAACTATGGATTCATCAACAGTATCAGCACAACAACATAGCAGCAAAGGAGGACAGTAGAACAGAATAGCAAAACCACATAAGATCAACACTCTTTACTTTTGTAGATTGGTTCAGGCCCACTCAGAAGCTACATTACATATCAGTACAACAAAGTAGCATAACACAGCAAAAGCAGCCACATTTTACCTCTCTAGGCCCTTCACTCTACATGGACTGGCATTTTTCTTTGGTCTTACAAAATATGACCTATGTCTAATATTTTCGATGGTTCTTTAAACCGTTTGTGTAGACTATTTTCCAATATCTAATAATGTGTTAGCCACTTTAAAGGCGGGCTAGGACCCCTTTTGGTCCAACATTTTGCTTCAACTTTCGTCAAATCCACAATGTTTTAGTGCTCATTAAATACTTTGTAACTACTTTTTGCTCAATAATAGTCCGATTTTTGCCGTAAAAAATTTGGCTAACATCTATAGCTAACTGCCTCATTTCAGTTAATGCATGTACAAAGTGGACGGACTGTCAACACCAAGTCGTTGGATCGGATTTTAGACCAACAATATTGAAATTAACAAGTATCAAAAACAACATACAATGACTCAAAAAATTATAATGAATCGGCAAATTATGGATTTTCCAAGTCAATCTCGTATCGAGAAATTCTGATTTTGGGTATAAAAAAATATAGGATTTTTCGAGTCGACACGTTATTGAAAAAGTATAGAAAGTTTGATTCTGAATTTTTTGATCTTTTGCTTAGAAATTCAAGCCTTCTATTTATGGTTTTTCAGGATGCTCATTAATGAACGGATTTGAGGTTGAGCATCAAATTCCAACAGGAGAGGCATCTCCATCATCACCATCCAAAGAACCATCTTTATCACCATAAAAAATGTTTGATTGATCGAAATGAAGATTCACATTCACTCTCATGGATTTAGCTCTTTCAAAAAGATTGTTTTTCCTCTCTTCCACAGCACGTAGAATCTTTGAGTTTGAAAGCTCCCTCTTGATCACATGTGCCATGCAAAGCTCTTGGAACTTTGGTGATAGACTTAGAATTTGCTTCGAATAGAAACACAGATCATGCTACACAGTAACACAGACAAAAAACACTCTCCACAACAAGCTCATGTAGCAACTGTATTTCTGAAAATGAGAATACACTATACATATAGTTCTTCACTCAAGCAACCCATGCATGACTCAAGCTGCCATTGGCAGGACGCGCGTCCTATCGACTCGCCTCATGGTGAGGCGAGCTGACAGGTTATGCACAGTAACACATTGATTCTATTTTAATTCTAACTCTCCCTTAAAGTAGAGTCTACTTTTTATACAGTCATATACATAGCTTTAAAGTCAACAAACTTTAAGTACATAAAGTTTTGATCTAAACTTATTAGTCTCTCGTGTATAAAGTGATACTGAATCTCAATGTGTTTGGTTCTTGCACGGAACACTGGATTATTTGCTAGCTGAATGCCACTCTGACTATCACTATGTATAGTTGTGGGATTTTTTTTGTTTCATGCCAACTTCTTCCGAGATCTGTCTCAACCATATAGCTTCCTGTGCTGCACTACACATTGCCTTATACTCTACTTCTGTTGTGGATACAACAACTATACTTTGCTTCTTACTAAACCAGGAAAAGAAACTGCCACAAAGTTGGAATACATACCTTGTGGTGGATCTACGATCGTCATAGTCACCTCCCCAATCTGCATCCACATAGCCACATAACTCAGGTAAACTCTCGTGCTTCCTGTAAATCAAGCCATAATCTAAAGTGCCTTTGACATAACGCAAAATGTGCTTAGCTGCCTTCCAATGCATTTCCGTAGGTGCTGCCAAAAACTGACTTACAATACCAACAACATAGCATATATTTGGTCTAGTCATGGTAAGGTAAATCAAGCTCCCTACTAACTGCCTATACAACATAGCATCAAATGGCAGTGACTCATCAAGCTTAGAAAGCTTTTTACCTGGTTCAATAAGAGTGTTCACTGGCTTGCAATCTTGCAACTTGAACCTGTGTAGCAACTCTCTGACATACTTCACCTGTGTTAAACCCACTTCGTGTCCTTTTTGCTCTACTCCAAGGCAATAATGCATTAGGCTGAGATCTGTCATCTCGAATTGTTCCATGAGTTCTTTCTTGATCATGTCTATCATCCCTTGATAATTCGCCGTAATAATCAAGTCATCAACATAAAGAGCAATCAAATTAATAGCTGAGTTTTACATGCTAGTTTTTGTACAATATTGTGAAAATCACTTTAAATAGAGCCCGATTTTTTGTGCGAAAATATCGGCTAACATTGGTGACTTCACTAGGGAGTGTGGTCCCTACATGAACGAAATTCTCTTGGTGGTGAATCCAGTATGGTGGGCTCAACACCCTTGCTGGGTGATGCTAACCACAAGGAAAGTGCTCTCTTCCCAAAGGCCATTGGTTGAGCCCTTAGGATCCATCTGCAACTAGTTGGTCTTTACTGCAACATCTTCAAGTAATCTGGTGCCTTCATACCTACATTAAAACCCACCTGTGACCTATATGGCAAATGCTTCCACACCCATCAGATTTAAAAGAATGCCCATTTTTCAAACCCATGCATGGAGGGATATGCAAATGCACTCTTAGTCTTATTGATGGGATGACATGGATGCAGGTCACTAGATTGTGTCTAATATTGTGTGCATCACAATTTACCAATTTCAACGATATGTGATTGATCATATCTAGACTTATGAAGACTTTAACATGTAATTTCTATTTCTGATCTGAATCATCAGGAGATCTATGAAGAATAGATTGTACACTACTCATAAAAAATTTTCATACAAGACAATAGTTGCACTCATAATACCATTGTGTCTCTCAAATAACACACTTCATCATAATGGATCTACATGAAAATCTAAAGTGTAGGGAGATCTAGCTGCAAATATTGGGGAGAAAGATATCGAACCTCTCAAATGGTTATGGATTCGATCTGGAGTAGGCATCGTCAAACTCTTTTTTTTTCTTCCAGTGCTTTATCCATTGGGCAATGGAGTCACTCCCCTCCCCCACTACAATGTTTTCATTCCCAAAATTTTCCTCTCTTAACCCCCATATGCTTCTATATCAATCAATTATATGCCCGCTAAAACAATGCACAATGCCCTATGTAGGTCAGAGTATATGTAGAGTGCATGGATATGGATGCATTCACTCAAGCTTGCAACAAATGTTTCAAACATATTGTGTCTAATATGATGCGGGTGTAGTGATGGTGGGTGCAAATGATTTTGACTTTTGGATATCTAATTCCTACACTTCAACAAGTGTTAGTGCATATAACAACTTTTTTTTTCCTTTTCCATAACATACAGAATGGAAAAGAAATTCACCAAACAACAAGATTAGAAAAGCAAAAAAATGAACAAATGAAAATAAAACGTAACTTCCTTTTTTTCCTTTGTCCCCTAGGTAAAACGTTAAAAATTGTAAAACATATCTATCATTTGTTGTTAATGTTTGAGGGATCCTACCCATGTAAATATTTTGTACATATCCAAGGTATGTGAATTGAGCACATATCCTTGTAGAATAGGGTGAGTTTGGGTTAGGTAGATCAAATTCCAGTGACATGCATAAAGTCTAGTTGGTCTAGTATGATATGCAATAATGTTGACAATGTCTAGTTTGACATGCATATAGAGATTCACATGGAATTGGTCAATTATGACCTTGTAGAAACTCGAGCCACAATAAATGCATAATGTCCTAAGTTTTTATAGTGACATGCAAAGCATGCAATCACTCTAATGGACACATGCATGTAGATTTGTACATGGCTAGTTGATAAATTGCCATTTGGAGAAAGTAGGTAGAAGTTAGGCGCAACCTATGCATGCTAGCAGTTAGGTGTCAAGTTAATAGTTGTTTGCACTTGAATAGGTGTAGGATGTGCATTGAATGCAAGGAGTACCACAAATTTTGGCTCTCCTATATATATACATATCATTCTCATTCACAAAGTAATGAAGAACCAAAGTTTTGTAGCTATCTCATGCTTGGTTGGATCTAAACTGTTTTTTCTTGTTATCTCTCTAGCTCTCTCTCTCTCTAACTCGTGTTGAGGCTAATGCTTATGCATTGTAATCTTGTACTTTTAATCATTCTTTGATTCATTGCTATCATAGTCTATTGATTAGCATGCTAGATTGTGAATTAGCCATATCTTCTGAACTAGATCTTGTTGAACAATCTAGAATCAGGGTACTGTGCCAATCACAAAGCTTAATCAAGATCAATCACTCTTGTAAACATTCCCCACACGTGTGAATTCTGGAATTTTCAACCTAGTATCAGAGCCTCATTAAGCTTTGCATGCTAATTTCCCTGAAAGTACAAGAAATTGAGAGATAAACAAGCAAAAAAAACAGTTTTTCACCTTTTCTAACATTTCTCTGAAGTGTAATTGGATCAAATTGGACCTGAACTGAATTTTCAGACCTGAATGGAGGTAGTACGGAATTCTGGAATTCCGCACATGTGAAAATCAGAGATGTTCAGTCCCTTTGTTTTCCTTGCTGATAGATCCAAAGATAGGAGTGTTATAGCTTGATAGAAAGCTTATGATCTGTTCTTTCCATGCAGATCGAAACCAAATCAATATGAAGTGTCTAGCAAGAGTTATAAGCTCTTAAAGAGGATTACGATAGGTCCAAAATCTGAGTGACAACATTTTGATTTGAATCGATTTTACTTTGTTCTGAATTCATGGTTTTGAGCATCCTACACAAGAAACTAAAGATCAAGACTGAGTTTGAAGTAATTGAACACCCTTTGAGCCTTCCGAGTGTCAGTAGTGTTTTCTTTTGTTGCATTTCACACGTGCCAAAAGTAGGATTCAAACTAACCAAAGTGTCTCAATCCACTTTGTGTATCTGATCTAGTGAGCTTGTCTTGTGGAATATTTGAGATCTGTTTCAAATACAGTTGCATGTGTTTCACATAGGAAGGTAGTACTTTTTTAAAAACACCTATAGTGAAAGAAAGCAGCAACTCTAAGTCAGATAGGAACAAGCTCAAACATATTGCAATCCAATTACAAGAGTCTTCACATTTATGGCATCTGTAGGAGATTGTCTCTTTCAAGCTAGTGAAAGACTACACACCTTTAACTATTCAGTTTGGAAGGATAGGATAGAATCCTTGTTGATTCTGTATGGTGTAATGGATATTGTAACTGGAACTGAAGTTGAACCTGCAGCTTTTGATGAGGCTCAGAGATTCAAGAAGAGAGCAAGAATTGCTCTACATATCATCAAATTGAACATCTCTGATGAGATGTTGAGAGAGATTAGTTCATGCACCTCAACAAAGGAGACTTGGGAGACTCTAAATAACCTTCAAGAAGCCAAGATCAAGTCAAGAAAGAGGAGTAAGAACCAGTACTCTCGTACCTTCACCAAGAAAAAAGCAAAGAACAAAGACTATGGTGGAGTAGAAGATGAGTCAGCTCATCCTTCTAACTTCAAGAAGAAGACACAAGAAGTTCAAACCAGTTGTATCATAGAAGACTCACATGCAAGTTGTGGAGAGGCATCTCTTTTGATGTATAGTTTTTTTTAGAATATCGTCAGCCGCACGACCACCATTGTTACATAACTAAGTGATCGAGCTAGATGAGGACCCTTTACCTAAAAACAATTGAATCTTTGTCTTGGTTATGGGGATTAGTACGAAGACGAGAAGTTTTACTGGGACCTCCTAGAGATCCTAATGACGAAGCGAGAGAACTAGTCAAAGAGTTAAGAGACTGCATCTTACATATGAATGGGAGGGTATCAACCATGGCTGTAGAACTAGGACAATTGAAATGCCAGTTGAACTTAGTCAACCAAAGGCCATGTACACCCACTAGGCATGCTTCTCGGTTCTGCCAAGGGGATCATTTGAATATGAATTGTCCCACCACTGTATGTGGGTATTGTAGGAAACATGGCCACCTGGAAGTATGTTATTGGAAACACCCAAGGGATGCACAATTAGGATTGGACCCATGCAAGCTCTGATCAGAAGAGATTGAACTTAGTAGATATTAGGATTAGGCCTATAAGAATAGCTAAGATGCGGTAGGATAGATCAATTGCACAAGACCAATTAGGGTACTTTTCCGGAATCACTTGAGTAGGTACCGTGTCAAGACATCCCGCATAACCAATCGTGGTGCCCTCAACTGTGGGCGTGCTACCTACACTAAGCAAATCTACACTAGAAATCCATGGCCTCTTCTCTGAGAGTGCCGAGGAGCACATTGATGCTTTTTGGACAGTATGCTTTATAAACCACATAATGGACCCACATCATGAGATGATGTTTTTCACAACTACCTTGATCGGGGTTGCCAGACGTTGGTATCATAGCTTGCAATGAGGGACCATCTACGACATCGATTATTTCCATAGACTTTTCCTGACTGAGTTCGGCCATCATAAGCCTATCGTGAGTAGCCTAAACCACAATAACAACATGTGGAAAACTAGTCCAGCTATAGCAAGGCATCCCTACTTATTTATGTTGAACCTCATCAAGTTATAGAAGACAAGTCCATCACCTATCCGCAAAGAAGTCCAGATAGACTCCCAGTGCAACAAGTTTCCCAAATCAGTCATATACCAATGAACATGGGGTATGAGCATACGAGACCCAAATCAGGCTTGGATGACGTGAGAGAAATGTTGGAAAACTATCTGGGTACAATGAACAAAAAAATCTCTACACTTGCTTCGGACATAAACATTCTAAAATGCCAACAACATACCCCATTAGACATACCTACACCACCAAGTTGCCAACATTGTCAAGGGACTCATCTTAGTTAGGATTGTCCAAACATGATCTACGGTTATTATCAAAATGATGGTTGTTTAGGACAAAAACATCAAGGGCAAGTGAAAGATCTAGATACATGTCTCATGCCTAGGCCCGTGGACCCCAAAATTCAAAATACAAACAAAACTATGCAACGCCCTCAAAAAATGCCTAGCAATACACCTTCAGAGGAAGGGATGAACAAAACCAGGAAGAGAGTGGGGGTAGAAACCCACAACAAGAGAGTTATTCCCCAGGGACAACCATTAGTTATAACGCCTTTAGAAAGAACTGTCTTGAGGGCTCTAACCAAGGTAACTCCACTTCCCAAAAGCATCATTGATTATGAATCTGCTAACAAAAGTATCTGGAAAAAAATGATTGGGAAATGACCTCCTAGGATCTGCTTGGGAAAGGAATCGCCAATACTTAGCTATCGCCTAGAGTCGCAAGAACCAAAGCAAAAAGACACCACCCTAGAAAAGGGGTGCATTTAAGTAGTCGCGTAGGAAGTGTAGACCTACCAAAAATTTCAGATGATCTGAACATAGAAGTAACTTTGTGTCAGTTGCTTAGACTATCCCCACTAATGAGAAAGACAGTCAAACAATTGATAGGGTAGTCTATTCTTCAAAAGCTAAACCAGCAAGGAAACAAGTCACTAGTTCCACCCAATGGCGAGCTAAACTATTACAATATCCAACATGAGGGTGATAGAGATTTACCACCTACAGATGCCAAAGTAACCCCTTACGATAGACGATATGAGAAGAATGACAAGAGGCCCCCGACACACTCTAAAAATACACTCATACCCAGAGAGGCTAGCGAGTGTACTGAAGATAACCCAAAGTGAGTCACGAACATACCCCCCTAGAGAAGAGTGGATGAAAGAGAGTGAATGACAAGTGAGTCTTGGGAAGTCCACTAAGTCTGAGGAGGCAATAGTAGCAATATTTAGCAATCAGCCAGTTGAAATTGTACCTCCAGACTTGGGTGACAGAAATGGTAGCTCAAATTGGGAGGAAATAGAAGAACCAGTGTGGACCGACCCTATGAATACCGATCCAGATTCCATGACTTTCGATAATGAACATGACCTATTCAACGATCACGTGACCATGGTGAGCATGAGTACGTTGATACACAATGGTGAGACTGAGTACCAAAACCCTACCCAAGGAACCCAAGAGATGCTATTTGATACTCTCTATTGGGTGGATGACATGTCGGCCTATGATTCTGAAGTTGAAAATGAAGATTTTGAGTATGGATTTAAAGGTAAAGTAAGAAATACCCCAACCATGGATAGGACCAAAGGTGAGGAAATCTATGATATGGCCGGAAGAATATTCCAAGCTACATATACGGATCTCTCATTTCTACTATGGAGTCCAGATATACATGAGAATCACATGCATCAGACGAGAGATCTGAGCTCTTTAGCACCCAATTTTATACATCATGATAGACCCAGACAACAAAATCGATGTTGGATAGATGATACGATGATAGACTATACCCTTATCCTTGACTTTGTTGAAAATTCCAGAATTCACACGTGTGGGGAATGTCCACAAGAGTGACTGATCTTGATTAAGCTTTATGATTGGCACAGTACCCTGATTCTAGACTGTTCAACAAGATCTAGTTCAGAAGATATGGCTAATTCACAATCTAGCATGCTAATCAATAGACTATGATAGCAATGAATAAAAGAATGATTAAAATTACTAGATTACAATGCATAAGCATTAGCCTCAACACGAGTTATAGAGAGAGAGCTAGAGAGATAACAAGAAAAAAACAGTTTAGATCCAACCAAGCATGAGATAGCTACAAAACTTTGGTTCTTCATTAGTTTGTGAATGAGAATGATATGTACATATATAGGAGAGCCAAAATTCATGGTACTCCTTGCATTCAATGCACATCCTACACCTATTCAAGTGCAAACAACTATTAACTTGACACCTAACTGCTAGCATGCATAGGTTGCACCTAACTTCTACCTACTTTCTCCAAATGGCAATTTCTCAACTAGCCATTCACAAATATACATGCATGTGTCCATTAGAGTGATTGCATGCTTTTC
>CM055101.1:26026597-26155096 GCA_029204225.1 Diphasiastrum complanatum
AAGACTAGACCCCCGTTCTACGATTTTATAGTAACTTTCATAATTGATATAGAGAATAGTGTCCACATTGGATGCGTCACAATTTCTTAGATCAATTTTACAAGTCAAGATTTGACTAGGCAATAGTTTGTGATATTCACTCTCCAGACGCCATCTCCATTGTTGTCTATTTTCTTCAGCCTCTCTGGATCGACTCTGATACTTGATCCACCTACGCATCCAGTATACGTACCTGCAAGTAAGACAAAGGGTGAGCCAAGAAGCATGAAGCAATATCGCAACTATACTCTATTTCGTACATGAGAGAAGATAAGAGACGTCGCAAGGTAAACAAATGCAACTAATTGAAGGGAAGCACATGATTCCGGAACTGTGGCACAGGTAGCACAGACAAGTGCACGAAAAATTAAGAGCTCAGCAGGCAAGAAATTCTTTCTTGCTATCAACCCCAACAATGGAGTTTGCGCCACACTGCTGTACTCATTCGTTTTGGTCACTACCCTGCTGTTGCTGTTGCTGTAATGGCGGAAACTGGGTAAGGGCCAGCCATAGCAAAAAGACTACGAACAGGTGTGTTCTTTTGCTTGTTACAGCTGCTGCCACCTTAAAAATACCGTATATTGAGCCATTGCCCTCGGCCTCTCTCTCTCTCTCTCTCACGCACTCTGTCTCTTCGCGACCGCGTACACCCTATATATAGCTTACGAACGCCACGGTATGTCTCTTCCCGACTACGTACACTCTATGTATAGCTTACGAACGTCACGCTAGGAGGACTCTCTCTCAGCCCTTCGTGTACATGGGTTCGTAGGTTCGTTGCAAAACCAATTTTTAGATTCAAATGTTGCTAAAAATCAAAATCCAATCCACTCGTCTGATTTGAAACGATGTAAATTCCCTTCAATGTTTCATTGGCATATTAGGTAATATATGATGTGGTTTTTACAATGAAGCACTGCGTGGGAAACCTATTGACACTTACCCTAACAAAATCTGGTATAAACTTGGAGTTCTGGGAATCATATTTTTTTTACCTTCAAAATCCTGAACTTCAAAAAGATGACCTCACTTTTCTTGCACATTTTTTTGAAAGTCTAAAATCCTACAACTTTCCTTTTGACAACTTAAATTTCCTACATACATTTCCTTTTGTCTTCCTTTATAAATGTCTTTATTTAGGAATTTGAATCCTTTAAGTTTCCATTTACACACTCATATTTCCTGTATATATGTACAGTTTACACAATCATTGAGTGCAAACCACACAGCTATCCTCTCATATTACTCTAAAATGAAACATACAAAAAACTCTCATATTTGCTTAAGCCTGTGTAGCAATGACTGCAAATTTGCAAAATGTACGAATTTTGTGAAGTGCAATTTGAAAGTGAAATGCATTGATAAAATCATACGAGGTAAAATTAACCAACATCAAACCACACCAACACATTATGCAACACATAAAATATTAAACACTATAAAGAAATGGTTCCATCAATGTCATAAATCCAGTAAGATTTACATTTGATGTTGATTCATGGCAAAACAGTACATGATAGGCATCTTCAAAATCACAGTATTGCTCAAAATCACATCACAAAAGTCACAAAACTGTCCTATTCAATATTGTCATTGATCAAACATTGAACAATATGGTTCTAGATTTACTTCACACAGGCAAGAGTGAACTCTTGTATGATTACATGATTTAGGAAGCACCATCCTTTGAGACTTGATAATAATTGGCACTCCCATGAGTTGCCTTTTTAAAGCTTACAAAATTATGCTAGTGTACGAGTAACTACTCCAAAAGCTTCATCAAAGCTTCTTAACAACATAGCAAACATAACAAAACAATATCATATATATCGGTGCCATACACTCGACCATCATGTACAATAGATGGTTTCCACTCTGCTTTACATATATAATCAACATCACATGATTCTAAATTATCAGTCCTCTCGCCTTCCCATCAGATTCGCTGAAATATTCACTTCACAGTCTGGAGACAAACGCTGAAATACACTTTACAATCAGGAGACAAAACCACAATTTAGTAATCCTTCTTTGAAGCATTTACATCATAACAAATTTAACTGAAAAAAAAAGTAATGGCAAAGCATTCTCAAGCAACTTCAATAAACTCACCCAATAAGCTTCTGACCCTCATAAAAAAGGGCTAACTGTCAAAAACAACATTTGGAATATAGTGATTGAGTCTTTAAAGCATCAAATACATGGCATATAAGCAGAGAAAGCCAACAAGTGAAACTATTCTTTTTCACCAAAAAAATTCAAACTACATTTGCAAACATCTACATACTAGCACATGTCATTGGCAACCTAATATTATACAACTTAGATATGCTAGTTGCCTTCTCGAAGACCTACAATGACCAAAAATTGAAATCACTACTTTTCAAGATGATTCTGAATCTGATTTTAACATCACTGAAATAGCAAGATGAGAGCATAGTTCCCAATTACGAACCAAATAATAGTATACATATATATTCAGAAGTGTAATACTGAATTTGTCCTCCTGCCTTTTCATCAATTGAGTTTCTGCCTTCCCATCAATAAAGAACTTCACATCTAAACCGAAAAAAATCAAAATTCATGATTATGTTCTTTGTCTAGCTGATCCCAAAACAAATTAATTTGCAAAGAAAAACATTAGAAAAGCACTCAAAAGTAGCAAATTCACATAACATGATTAGGCTTTTTAGGCTTCTAAAGTTCTTAGCAATAGCCCATGCCCCATACATAAATATTAGACGGGTCTAGTGAACATAGCTCTTGACACGTTCCAAAGTTTAGTCATGACTGACTACATAGTACGTAGTACATATTACAATTATAGTCTACAGTGACCATAAACTTCAAGTTTTTCAGCTTTAGAAAAAACAACCAACTATCAATCACATTTGGAAGATAGAATTTGAGTTTTCAATACTTAAATTACATGTCTCAAGCCAAACAAGCTAAAAAAACTAGCATTTTATTATTCTCCTGAATTTTTATGGAACAATCATAGTACATGTAGGCTATAGTCAAAACATGACCTAAAATGCATGCTATAATTATCAATATGCTATGATTTTTTTGAGAGTTAGAATTGGCATGTTCTCCTTCATGCACACTCACAAAAGTTGACCTTTTTAGCTCGATACTTATTTGTACTTCTGAATGCCTCAATGTTAGTCTTGCAAACCTGTGACATTTGCGACAACTTCAATATCTCAAAATAAACACATGCTACAAGGTTTTTGAAACATATCATGATACAGATAACAAGTAGCAATTTGAAACAACAAAATCCGAATAAAAGCCTAAAGAGCTGAAACAATCAAATGCTAATATTAGTAAGAAACTATAACAAATAGATAACCATTAATGTTGAAAAATATGAAAATCTACATTTACACTATTGCAAAATGAAAGTTGAGATGAAACTTACAAGATTATAAAAAGATCGCTACAACACTTTTTTGCTAGTGTTATAAAAAATATGTCTATATTCGGCTGATGTAGCCCATGATCGAATAGCAACAACAAAATCAATTGACATCAGCACTCCCCTCAATGGAGATGCGCATCAAAGCCTCCATTGCTTCCAAACTATTTCTTTTTCGGTCCTTGATAAGATTCATCCTGCTGAAGCCTCTCTCACAAGCAGCTGAGTTAGCACATTGCACGAGAGCAATGCATGCTAACATATGCAAACCCTTATACTTTTCTCTTAATTGTTCGTTGGACCCAATTATTGACCAAGTATCTCGAAAGGATCTCCCAGCCCAATCAGTCATTGCTTGAATTTTGAACGTCTTGTATTCTGCCCTTATGTCTTGTAAATCAATTATCGGAGGAATTGAAGTTCCAATGTTGTCGACTTTAGCTGTTGCATAAAATTCACCAAGTTTATTGATGTCGTTGTAACCATAGTCCTTCATTTCTCGCATGCACTTCAAAATGTTGATAGGGGATAGTACTTTGAAAGAGCCTAGATGACCCATGTCTTTGAATTGTTGTGACAAACATTCTACTACAGCATGAGCAAAACTCTTTGAAAAGCTATTGCCTCATCTAAATCAGATCCTAAAATACATCTTTTGATCTCAATATCATAATACATATTACCGCGAAGGCAAGCTTGCAACCATCTCAAATATCCCTTTTCAAGACCGTATTCCAGAAGAAGAGGATAGCCTTTGCTATCGCATGTTTGAGCGTCTAAGTTGGTGAGTGGTTCTTCAATGTACTCCAGTTGAATTGTGGCAATGTCGCTTGATACAATCCCCGATATGGCTCCCACCTCAATGTAATCTCTTTGAAAGATTAGGCTCAATATCAACAATCTTCCAAGAATGTCAACTAGAAAATGCAAGCTGTACAGATTCTTGAAATCACATAAATTTCTAAAAGCTTTTTTGCGGCAGCAGCTTGAATTGCTTGTTTTGACTTGCTATAGACGATAGGGCAGCTTCAAATGCATCCTCATCAACATCAAGGACTTCATCATATCGAAGTGAATTTCTTTGATTTTTTTTTTTTTTTTTGGATAGCTTGTTAAATTCATCTTTTATTGCATGTATGATAGGTTGGAGAACGTCACACAATCTTTTAAGGAAACCATGCCGACTCAGCCATCTAGTACTAATCACTCTTGTCAATTTCAAAACATCATTGGCCAATTCTATTTCTAATGATTGTAGAAGTGCTAGTCATTTGCAACTATTGGCAAAAAATGCGACAATTGAGTTAACAAGTGCATCAAGGAATTTAGCATAGGGTAGTTTAGAAGCTAGACCAGAACAAGCAAGGTTACATCTATGGGCAACACAATGTATACTTAATAAAAAAGGACAAACTGCTTTCAATCTAGTTGCAACTCCAGATTTTGAATCTACCATGACTCCAGCTCCGTCAGAACCAAAACCAACAAACTTCCGAATGTCAAGATTAGAAGTACTAATGATATCAATTATGGCATCATATAAGGCTTCATCATTTTCATTGGCTACGGAAGTGAGACATAAGTAAGAGGTCATAGGACCACAATTATCAAGGTAAGTTATGTACACTACTAATGACTTGGTATCAGATATATCAGTGGATTCATCTACCATAAGTCCAAAAACTGGACTTTGCTTCACTTTTTCCAATAAGCTTTCTCAGAGTGAGTCACCGATATATTTTACAAACTCTGCACATGCTTTATCATGTTGATAAAGGCTTTTGGTCATTGTTTTTACCCCGCATATTCTAAATAATTGCAGCAAAGACTGAAATTTACTATATGCAAGATTTTCTTTTGCGATATAATATGCAACTTTGAAAAGAGTCCAAAGTGTTCCTTCTTATTGGCCACGTATGGTCATATTGGCCACACGTAGAGCATTTCTTTCAGCCTCCATTTGATCTTTATAAATGTCTTTGTGCTGCTTAGACCTTCCATGGTCTAGCCATGCGCTAGCACGGATATTTGTGCTCCCTACAGAGCCAAAAACATTTTTTAGCCTGTTTGGCTGCTGCTTACACACTTTGCAGAATACTTTTCCCAAGTCGCGACTGAATTCCAGCCAAGGATAATCGATAAGCCAACGATCTTGCCATAAATCGCACGCTTTTTTTATTCTGGCAAATTCAAGACTTTCTTTCTCATTGGAAGGCTTAATTTGTTCGTTCACAATGCTAGTTTCACCTACATCATTGCATCCATCACAACCATGCATGGTATGCCTTCTCCTTTGAAAGCCAGGCATACTGAAAATATTGGACTGCTTTCGTTTAGAGCATTTTACTAGATTCTCATTTATGCTCTCCTTAGAAGCATCGAGTCGATTTTGAGTCATGCTCTCTTTAGAGGCATTTTGTGACATGATTTCCAAATGTGTTAGCCACAAAGATTAATTTTCAAGCACAAAATTATGTCAAGATGTGATTCACATCTGCTATCTTTTAGTCGCGTGGAGTGTGATTATAGCACAGTTGCGATATGTCGCAGCTGCACATGAAAAAGTTGTTTGTCAATTATTTTGTTATGAAGTTATCACACAATCTTTCAAGTCACTACTAACATAGTACAATTATGTTCATAAGACTTTGTATTATGTAGTTCAAGATGAATATTAAACAATAGGTACATTTTATATTTGTTAGAGATTCTCTCACCAAATTACAACTGTTGTCTAGGTTCTCTCACCCAGATTACAAATGCACAATAGACATCCTTTCAAATGTACCAGAGTAGAACTTCACAATATAGGAAACAAGCAGTCATTAACAAAGTGGCTATGATTTTCAAGAAAGTAAAAGGTGTAAGAACCATCAGAACATTGCTATTTCAAGAAACAAATATGATCAAGAGGATGAAAATAGCTCTTTGCTGAGCTCTCTAATCAAAAAGTTTGAATCATAAGCTTGGCTAAGTTTTCCAAGCTCATAAAAAGACATACACTAGATGAGAGACTTGGCTGATATGGGTAGAGGCCCAACCGATAGACAATCTTAAAGAAGTTAATAGCCATACCTGACAGAGATGTTGCATATACAGAGATGGCTTGTTGTGCAACCTTATTCACTAGACGGTGCTCTCATGTCTCATTATGGCTTGCTTTTCATGCCTCAACCGCTCATTTCTCAGCCCTCACTGCTTCAAGCTTCAAGAAATAGAAGAAAGCTCATGATTTATCATCCCTATTCATGATTCCCTAACTCTGCACATGCAATGAAACAAGACATCCCTACTCAAAATTGAATTTGATTGAACTGAAATGTCTTCTAACATTTGTGCATGCCAAAACACTGAAGCAGTCCTCATCTGGGACAATAGAAAGTGCATTTAGAAAGGTTTGGCAGCTGTGACTTCAAAAAGGAAGATTGCAATTGCCAATTTGCCCTCAACAACTGACCATATGGCATAATTTGTTCGTCGAGTAGCCAGAAGAGCTGAGCTGCCTAAATATAATTTCAACTTTCAACAAAACTAAAAAAAAATAGCTCAATACAACTGGTTAAGATCAATATGCATTTCTTTTATTTAAAACTTCTGAGTAAGGCCATTAATAAATGGAAAAACCAAACTTTGAGAGAGCTACCTATGCAGGTTATCATATTTATCAACAATAAGTTTAAAGATTAAAACCTCTGATGGGCATGCAAGCATATCAATCTAAATCATTGCTTCACTATTCTGGAATCTGCAGTCACACACAACAATAAAAAGTGGCAACGAATCAGCAATAGGAACAACAAAAACATCAACTATAGTCTATTCAGAGGGAAACCTACTTAATCAGGGTTTAGGGCCAAGTGAGGCATGGACCACTGATGAAAGATCTCAAAATTCAAACATCTTGGAGATGACTCCTCTGGCTGACAGGAAGGTAAATTTTTTTGCTTTTACTCCCTTCAAACGTTCCACAAGCCTTGCTCTAGCTGTTTCACTGCCAAGAAGAGACTAAACAAGGGATTATCAACTTATTGATTTCTCTAAGCTGGTTGAAATTTAGGTAATGCATATATAGCTTGCTTCTATAGCTTGCCTTTCCCCCCTCACTCACTCCTCCTAGTTCTACTCCCTTGCATCTCTTTCATTTGTTTTCACCTCGATCAGCTGGTGATGCTACTCCACCTACCTTCAGTGCCCATCTCCCATAGCAGACCAGCTTGGATCTGTTGCATGAGAAGCTCAAACATCTTAGCCGCTAGGACATGAGATTATTTTCTAATGCCAGAAGTGAATACGCAAGCTGGAATCACTCAAGAGGATCAAGCAGAACGACATCCCTAGAAGTTCCACAAATAGCTGCTGCATTTTGTAATACCTCTGACATTGGAAAGAGCATGATGAAGAGTCCATCTTACTTTGATATTTGCAACCCGAACATTGGACAGACCTCTGGCGCATCCATGTCCTCAAACAATGTATCGAAGTTACAACACTTGGATCAAATTCGAGTGCGATTTCCTAGAAGGAATCAGATCAGTATCCAAAAATTTTGGCAGAGCAATATTCCAACATACTGCAATGTGGGAATTTAAGGCAATGCAAGGTAGAACCATACGTAGAACCTGTGAACAAAGGTGTTCAACTTTTTCACAAAAGTCTTGATCACAGTGAATGGATAGGAAAAAACTTGGTTTAAGAAGTGCCTCATTTGTTGCACTCAAGCCTATCTTCAGACAATTCGATGACTAGGTCTAGGAGATGCCTGCAACATGAATATTATAAGTGGACTGTCTCTGGGGTTGTTGATCATTTCGAACATGGTTTTCATTCATGGTGCATAAATATTTTTTAAGGATGAGGTTGATTTCGATATATAGCTTGAGCGCAGTGACTTTTCTTGCATATTTAAAAGCCAAGGTTCCTTTGATTATGCTATAAAAGAGTTTCTTTCTGTTTTGATCCCTCCTACGAGTGAAAAATTTCTTCTACCGATTTTCTTCTTCACGTTTTCTGTAGACTTGGATTCTCTCACACTCATGATGACAGTCTGATGTTGGGAAAAAAAAATCGTTGCAAATAGTTGTGTTCATAGATTTATAGGGAGGTTAATATTAGAGGAGTAATTCACGGACCAGCTTTGCCTGAGACATATACTTGTGTTGATTTTTAAGCACAAATTCTAAATATACAAGTTGATATTTTGTGTTTGATGTGGACATGCGAATTGTAGATAAAAATTCCACTATTTCTAATATCAAGTCTTTGGCTTGCTAATCAATGACGATCAGCAAGCCAAAGACTTGATGTAGGTGCCGAAGTAATCTATGGAAAGCATTTGTTGTTCAGCCTCTTCTTCTCACACTCTTTGATCAAGAAGCCTCATCACCGTTGTTGCATACAACACTCACTCATCCGACCTTTTTAGTTTACGAATTTTCAACAGAATCATGAGCCTCTGGAGTCTGATCGCTTACAGTAGCTTATTCGAATGCTACAACGGTTGCCAGAATAGAAGACTAAATTATCTAGTTGAACAGATGGAAAAAACTTTGAGAGATGGGTAAGTACTAAATAGTACTAAATAGTCAGTCTCATTGCATCAATATCTCCCTTTCAGAAAATTTTCCGTTAATTAAAGTGTCATGCATTTAATAGCACATCAATCGTTTATAGAGAACATATGTTCCATGTAATAAGTAGAACACCTGCTCGGCTATAAAAGTACAAATAGTCTATTTCATGCTCATGCGTAGAAGCTTTATCTTCCACAATGTTTGAGCAAACATATTACAAAGGACATATTTGATTCACTGATAACAAACGATTCTCATTTTAGAAATCAAACAAGTTACAAATAAAGTCCATTTGAAGTTTTTCACACAAAAATATGTACAGAAAAATCCTCAAACGACCTGTGTATCACTTGTATTGTATTAGACAAAAAACAGCTTTCTTTAGCTAGATAGAACTGATTTGTGGAGTGCATTATGATGTCCAGTTCTAATCCATCAAATACAAACACTGAAAATTTTCGTGGTCTTGTGCCACTTGTGGGTCTGGTTAGCAGACAAGAGTTGGATCTTTTAAATAAAGATACTGAGCACTTTTGAAAATTGAAACAAGCTCACAAACATAACAATCATATATAGAATTTTTGAACACACCGTCTTTGCTCTCACCTGCACACAATAAGCCGCTGCCCGCATAACTTCTGATGGAACTAATGTTTTGAGTGATTAAGCTTATAAAAGAAGAGGACCAACCAAGGCAGAAACAGACCTTAAAGTAGTCTCGAGCAGATGGGTTTTGAATGCGCTAATGCACACTTGCCATAGTCTTCAATATTTGTCTTAAAACTCTCTCCTCCCTCCTTTTCAGTTGACCTGCTTGGAAAACTTTTTCCACAGTCATGATCGTGCCGATTTTGCTAGGGTAAGTGGAAACAGGTTTCCCGACCCGCGAGCGACAAGCACGCTGCACTGCTCCTTCTACTCTGCCACTGCATAATGCATTGTGGAAAAACTTGGAAGTTCAAACTTCGAAGATTAAACATGGATCTGGATTTTGGATTCTAGAATGTTCAAACTTGAATGAGAAATGACAAATGTCATTTCGCATTGAATCACAATAGCGGTGCATTAAATTAATTAGAGTCCCAAGGGCCAATGGCCACATGGAGGTGGCCGCGTGGCATGTCAATGGTCACTTTGTCATAGTCCAAACTACATCTCTGAAACTGCAGTTGAAATTTGGAGACTCAAATTTTGAATTGTCAAGGCTTCAAGCCTCAAAATTCAAATGAACTATGACATTGTGGACTTTGGACTCTGGAGTCTAGAGTGTGGCCCCAAGACCATTACCCATAATTCCAATTTCCATAGTACATACTATTTAATATTTACTATTTACATGCAGAAAAATTTCCTCCATAATTTGGAACAAGCCATTAAATAACCTGTACATTTTGAAAAACAATGTATATAATCCTCCAAGTCTTAAAGTAACCGTAGGTTTAAGATGTAAAAACTTAATGAAGGAGCTAAAATCCGGTACATTTTTAAAATTGTCAATTTTTAAGAAATTTACATCCTTTTAAAATATTCATATGCCAGTTTTTTATGAATTATGCCGGTTCCATTCCTTAACAATGCCGATTTTCCTGAGCACTGCAATGAAGCATAAAGATGCTAAGTATCATTTAGTTTGTGGTGATACCTAGCATTCATTATATAGTTTACTTGCTTAATAAACAATAAAAGC
Organism: Diphasiastrum complanatum; assembly: GCA_029204225.1. Taxonomy (NCBI): domain Eukaryota; kingdom Viridiplantae; phylum Streptophyta; class Lycopodiopsida; order Lycopodiales; family Lycopodiaceae; genus Diphasiastrum; species Diphasiastrum complanatum. Next base: position 26,037,315 of record CM055101.1, read on the forward strand.
TCACTTTAAGATTGTATTGAGACTATATTCATATTTTGAGACTTCTTACCACCTAAAATTAACCAGCTAGGGAGATTAAAAGTGATCGTGTTTAGTTAGATAAGCCTACTTTTTTAATACAAATTTAAGCTATGCCTACTTTGACTATGATTTGGAAGTCATTTGCCTATGGTTTTGGAATTGTTTTATTATTATTTTTTAAAAAATCCAATACTTATTGCTAAGAATTGGACACAAAATTATGCAGATTATATTCTTGATTTTAGACATTTTAGACCGAATTCAGTACAAATTAAAAATCCATTTTAATTATGAATTTATGTTATGATCTAGTGAAGACCAAATTGCACTTGATTTAAGGACCTTGGATGATTATGCCACACCTTCCATGAATCATTTTTTTTTTATGTATTCGAATTATGGCTTTTTGTCTTTGGAGAGTCATGTTTTCAAGTATCCATGTCGTCCATCACATTGTGGTGTATGGGTAGGGTTGTTGATTGCGACTGGCAAGGCCTAGGCTAGAATCCCAACTGTTGTGTAGTGACTTCTTAGGAGCTTGCTCCTCACTTGGCGTGCCCAGATGAGGTTGCTAGGTTGCATATGTTGTATAGGTAGAAGCAGAGCAATGGACGAGATCAATATCCTAGAGGAAGATTGTCTTCCTTCTTTGTTAAAATGAAAGTTTTTCCTTGTGCTTTCTTGATCGCGGTTTCATGAAGCTTAATGAGTTCTAATTTCTTGTGAATAAAGTGTTAATATCTTCAAAGAATACTTCAAATCAATGTATGGATTTATCTTCCATTTGATGTGAAAGCGAAGAGATGTGAAAAGATCAATCTATTGTCAATTACTTTGTAGAGTTTGGACACTATTCAACATATTTAAAATGTCACTACAAACTACTTGAAAAAAATCTCGTGATGGAACAAAGAACCTTGTCAACAATGAATATCAATTTGAAACCACCATAGATTTTTCTTATCAAATGATGTTTTAGCACCAAACTTGAGCATTGATAAACCTTGGTGGTCACTTAGAAAAGATCCAAGCTCCAGTCAGAAAAATAATAATTATGTGACTGGTCAAAATCTTGACACGAAGGCTTAAGGCTATGCTAGGTTCAATTTTTCTAGCTTACTCGAGAAGTGCTCACGTCTGAACAAATAGATTTGCTACCGATGAATTTTCAAAAAACCATCATAGGTATTTCACAAATGATTTTTGCCATCCTACTTGAACACCCATAAACTCTAAGATAATGTTTAATAATGCCTCCAAAAGAGATTACTGTCAAAAAATTTCATCAGCCAACAAAATCAAGTTTGATAGCCATAGAGCAAAGATGTAGACAACTCAACATGTATAGCAGTTCTTTGCCAAATAAATAGGGATAATCATTTGAATATGGATTTCATATCTAAAATCTTCTTTATGTTAATATTATGAGACTAATCACATTTTTGTATTCTCTTATAGGTGATGAAAGAAGGCGATGACATTCTCTCATGGATATTTAATAGAATGTCATATCCTGCCACCATAAAAAACATGGAGGGAGTTCCACTGAATATTCTTGGAATTGGAACTTTCAACATTGAATGGCATTTAGCGGGAGATCTGAAGATATTAAAATATATGTTCAATGTATCTCATGGCGCTAACTCTAAACACCCTTGTTTGTACTGCATGAAAACAACAAAAGACATGACACAAATATCAAGAGATCGAGAACATCCTAATTGGAAACCTGTACTACCGATTCCTCTACGAAATGTTCATATTTGTACATTGCATGCGGAGGTGCATGTTATAGAAAAAATAATATATCTTCACATCTTGTTTGCATGGAATTCTGAGCCAGATGCCTCTGCAAAGGAAGCTATTTCCATATTAGAGGATGTGTTGTCCAAAGCAGGCTTACATAAAGGTCACGTTAAAATAAAAAAAGATAACAAGTTATTAGGTAAAACAGGAAATATTACATGCAAGCCGAGCATTGGAGGATCTAATGCTCAAAGATATTTACCAAATTATTCTGGCAAACAATCCAAGGTTCAAAACACAGTTTGGAAAGAAATTATTGCAGCAACTCAAGATTTCGAAGAAGAAGGTTCTACTCGTATACACAAAGTAGAAGTTTGGAAAAAGTTAGAACACGGTGAAATACTTGAGAAAAGATAAATTTTCAAATACTGATGTTCAAATGATATAGAAAACAACCAATCAATTTGTGGATGCAGTTCAGAGTGCATGGGGTGTTGATCATATAACACATTTATGGTAAGATTTTGATTTTACACTACAATAGACAATTAAATATGTGCAATTAGATTAGATACTTTTGGGCTCATAGTTTTCATGGTTACTCGGATCAACGTAAGCAGCATACATTGCAAAATGAGATGATCTTAGCATGGAATTCACTAGTCTATATCCTAAAATGTTAACCGCAATAGTTTTCTTTACAAAAATTATTTTATGCACCTTATTAAAATTATGTCCTCCAAGAAAATGAGACAGTGCCTTGATTGCCATAATCATAGTTTCACCATGTTGATGAAACTTTCAATGGGCAATACTTATTTCATTATTCTTGAAGGACTTTAGATAGTGCCTGAGTGCATGATCTCTTAAAAATTCTCGCGCAGAAGATCTCTGCCCTCCTCGACGAATTGCAAAATCATCAAGGAAAATTGTTTCCTGAAATGATAAAAAACAAAGTAAGCTCCAATATATAATCTGACATAACAAATCTACTAGTACTTGATAAGAGACAAGAACTTATGCATTCGGCTTTGTCTTCTCTGATTACTATGAAAGATTTCAGATCCTTATGATCCAATCTACTTGAATGATCTTTGGTTAGAAAGAGAAATACACTACCAATTTCACCAATGTAGAAAAATCAGCATCTACACACAATTTCAGATGCAAACACTAATAGAACTTGATCAAACTTGAATGAAATGATTATGTACTGTTACTGTCCATATAAAACCAGCAAGCTACTGTATTTCACACGTGTGGATCCAAAAATAGCAAATATAGATCATTCTACACATAGAATTGCAAGCAATCACCAAGATAGTGCACCAATGGATAGTAGAACCCAAGAGAACCATGTATAATCATGAAATGAGATAGAGAAGAGAGAAGATGTGTCTCTCCACGAGTTACATCCTTTTATAGAGTTTCCAAACCCTATTTGGCCACTTGGCTTTCCCTCCAAAATGTAAACCCTACTATTTTTGGGTCTAGATTCAATGTACCCAAAGTTCCAATTTGAATCTCTCTCAAACTCGACTACCAACTTTTCCACACTTTCCAAATGTGTTTATTGAATGTATTTTAAACTAATATAACTTCAAAAAGTTTATCTCTAAGGCTAAAATGAGTTTTGGCCTCAATATGCCAAATATGAAAATATTGCAAAATGTGATGAAACTAGTTGAATCTTTCACACTCCCTCTTCAACTAGTTTTAGCATAGACTTTGATAATACTCCAAGTGAAGTCCTATGCTTCATGAACAAGTCTTTTCCCAATGCTTTGGTGAATATATCAGCTACACATTCCCTTGAAGACACATGTTTAAGCTCCACCTCCTTTGCAATGACTCGCTCCCTCACAAAATGATATTGTATCTCAATATGCTTGCTCCTAGCATGAAAGATAGGATTGGATGCCATTCTTTGGGCTGATTGATTGTCACAAAAGATGATTGGGCTCTCTGAAAAATGCATCAAGTGAAGATCCTTGATCATCCTCTTGATCCATACCATCTCCTTTGTGCAATGTGTAAGAGCTTTGTACTCGGCCTCACTAGTTGACAATGAGATAGTGGCTTGTTTCTTTGACATCCATGATATAGCTCCATCACCTATGAAAATACAATAAGAACTAATGGATTTCCTATCCATTATATCTCTAGCATAGTCCGAATCTGAAAATCCAAAAAGATTAGGTGATGATCCCTCATACAATATGCCAAAATCTCGAGTTCCAATGATGTACCTCAAAACTCGCTTTCCTAGCTTCCAATGCTCCTAGCATAGTTTTTGCCAATAGAACTTTGATTCATCATAAGAATGATCTTCTTCCTAAGAATATATCTCCTTTCAATGATTATGTAATGCTTAAAATAGAAACAACCATAATTGATATAGAGAATAGTGTCCACTTGGGATGCTTCACTATTTCTTACATCAATTTTGCATGTAAAAATGTGACTAGAACATGAAGAATCAATAGAATGTAAATGAAATGATTCCACCATGCTTCCAACTTTGAACTTTCTAGGAAAATACAGCAAACAAACAATAAATGTGAGTGATCAACTTTTGCTTGCATGTCTCCTCCTTCTTTGTCCTTTGTTGCCTTGTATCCACCATGATACTCCATGAATGAGCCTCCATCTTCATCTTGCCACAAGAAACCATCAAACCTTGGAAATCCATGAGTAGGTGAGTACATTAATGATGCCAATCCAGCACCACATGACTCCATAAACCAGGTAGTTTACACTAGTCCATCTTCAAGATCTACTTGACACAAGAAAATGACCATAAATTCACCAAAAATTGACAATCTCCAAGTATTGGCACCAAGTAGCTCAACACTTGAGAACTTAGCCATGGATGAGTGACATAATGAGCTCCAATAGCTTCATTTCCATCAGCAAAATCAGCCAAGAATGCTAGTATAGATCCAACATCAAAACAATGCCCACCAATGTAGCTAGTTTTACCATATCTTGACAATTTGCACACATCCACATGAAATTGCTCAAACATGAGATAGAACAAGTAAAGTAAACTTGAACAACACTTACTTGTTGCTCCTTTGACCTTACTTGAGTCTTCAATATGCTGCAAAAACAGATCCATAACACCTTTGCCAATTACCTTTCCTTTGATGCTCTTGAGTAGCTCCAAATTGCCAACTTCCCTTTGACTAGTTGAAGCGCTTTGAGATCAACCTCTTGATCTTCAACTTGACCCTCAAAGTCATTGAAAAAACTTCTTTTTCCAGATCCATTACTTGATTTTATAGCAAGATAACATCCATCCACTTACATAGCTCCATGTACACAAGAAGATCCTCCAAAAGATGTTCCACTCTTCATAAGAGATCGATACTCAAGATCCCTTGGTTGAATCCACTCCTATTCTTTCCTTGCTTGATCTACACTTGTAGGATCATCCAAAAAGGTTAGGAAAGCAACATAATTTCCAGAAACTACTTGCTTACCCTTTTGATCATATGTGAGCCTTGAAGGTACTTGTCTTCTCTTGATGTTCTCCTTGGCTTTTGACTTTTTGAAGGTCCATCATCACCACCATCCAAAGTAGGATCCTTCTCATAAAAATCAAGAATGTTAGATCCATCTACTTTACCATCAATCATGCTTGAAGACACCTTTGGAATGTTTCCCTCATCAAAAATGACATCTCTACCAATAATCACTTTGTTAGTAGAAGGAATGTAAACCTTGTAGGCTTTACTCACCTCACTGTATCCAACATAAATACCTCTTCTTGAAGATGGATCCTCCTTGGTCCTATCATCAAGAGTAATGTTGACATAGCATGTGCATCCAAAGGTTCTTAGAAAGTTGACACTCGGCCTCCTCTTGAATAGCATCTCAAAAGGTGTCCTTCCATCCAAAATAGCACTCGGCCACTTATTGCACAAGAAATTGGCACACAACAAAGCTTGATCCCAAAATGGTTTGTCAAGATTAGCACTTAGCCTCATAGCTTTATCACTTTCACATAAAGTCCTATTCTTCCTTTCAGCCACTCCATTTTGTTGTGGAGTCCTTGATGTTGTATACTCCCTCTTGATCCCATGCTCATCACAAAAGGCCTTGAACTTGTTAGATATGTACTCACCTCCATTGTCACCTCTCAAGCACTTGATCTTTGTAGAGAATTGGTTCTCCCTTGCATTCTTGAACTTGACAAAGACATCATACACTTCATCCTTGCTCTTTAGTAGATAGATCCAACAAAATCTACTAAAATCATCAATGAATGTTACCTACATCTTAGCTCCACTATTGCTAATTGTAGTAAATCCATGAATATCCGAATGTACAAGTTGAAAAGGCTTTGTAGATCTAGAAATAGATCTAGTATAAGGTAGTCTATGTGACTTAGACAAAGCACAAGACTCAGAAACATGCTTGTCATTACTTAAGGAACTTGGAAGACCAATAACAACCTTCTTCCTTGCCATTACCTCCAATGACATGAAGTTGAGGTGTCCCATCCTTTTGTGCCAAACCTCTTGAATAGAAATTTGCTCCCTTGCAACACATCCAACTTGGTTATCAATAACACAAGCATCAAGTTTGAACAACTTCCCTTGCCTTTTACCTTTTACAATCAAGACATCCTTCCTTTTGATCAAACAAGCATCTCCATCAAACTCCACCTTGAGGCCCTTACTTAGCATTTGACTCACACTAAGCAAATTCTTGGTAATAGATGGAATAAACAAGACATCCTCCAAATGAACATTCCTATTTGTAGAGAGAGAAATAGGAATTGTGCCAATCCCTTTGATTGCACACTCACCATCATTGGCCGTGTAGATCACCCTCTTGTCATCTCCATATGCCAACAAAGAGGTTAAGTACTCTTTGTGAAAGGTCATGTGTGAACTTGCTCCACTATCAATCCACCAAGGATCTAGATCTCCATCATTAGCAAGCATACATGAAGACATCACAAAAGCGTCATCATTTGCATCTTGCACATCCAAACCATCCTCATCAAGAGTAAGATTACCTTGCTTGTCTTCTTGATCTCTCTTTTTCTTGTAGCACTCACTTGCAAAGTGTCCTTTGATGCCACAATAGAAGCACTTGAGCTTTGATCTATCCTTCTTTTTGCCACTTGAAGAAGCATCCACTTGATCTTGCCCTTTAGACCACTTGCTTTTGGTTTTGCCCTTGAATTTTCCCTTTGTGAACATAGCATCCTCTTGAAGTGTCGATGTAGATCCACCTCTTGCTTGAAGCCTATATTCCTCATTGATCAAGATCTCTTGAAGATCCATCAAACTTGGCAAAGTCTTTTGAATAGCAATAATTTGAACAATTTTAGCATGAGCATCCAACAAGCCATTAAGAATCACTTGAATAAGCTCTCTTTCCTTAATGCTTTCATCTATGCAAGCTAACTCATCATTCAATGCTTTCATTCTCAAAACAAAAGTACTTGGACTTTCTTTATTGTTTTGCAAACAAGAAAAGATTTGCCCTCTTAGAGTCAACACTCTAGAAGTAGACTTGGATTCATAAAGCTTCTTCAATGAATTCCAAGCTTCCAAAGATGATGTGCACTTACCAACTTCCTTGAGAAGCTCATTGGTAACATTCATCTTTATCATCTGTAGAGCCTTCTTGGCCCTCTTGTCATACCTCAATTGAACTTGTTGTGTTGCTGGTCTCTCCTCCAAACCTACAACAATATCCAAAACATCATTCATCTCAAGAAGTGACTCCATCCTCACTTTCCATAATGAATAGTTACTTGAGGTAAGCCTATGATTGGCTTCCAACATGACTCCAATTGAGGTTGCCATGTAGCAATGACCTGATCTTCTCTTTCAACCTGTTTCAATGCACAAAGCACTCCTTTGAACAACAACAAATGCTTTCAAAAGAAATCACCAAGATTTGAAACTATCTCACAAATTCTCTTCTAGCACTTATCCAAGCAAATCGACACATTGAATCATGGAATCTTGATCAACCTATGATCTATCCTCAATCTAATGACTTTTGCCACTTCCTAAGATTGAAATACACTCAAATGAAGTCCAGCAACCTCACTATCTAGAGATCCAATCAAAATTAGGGTTTTGACAAAATCACAAAAAATTGACTATTCCAAATCTACATGCAAATGCTGAAAATTTGATATGCAATCTATAAGCCACCACTTAGGCTAAACCAATGATCCAAAAATAGGCCAAATCCTGCATTTGAATTCAAAAAAATGCAATTGAGCAAGTGTTTTGATCTACAAAAGGTCCAATCTACAAAAGCAAAAAATCCGATTTTGGTGTAGAATCCTCTCTAGCATGCTCTAGACTTGATATCTTCACCAAATCATTGATAGATCTGATTTCCTCCTTCATAACCTGAAACACAAGCTCTGATACCATGTAAAAGATTTCAGATCCTTAAGATCCAATCTACTTAAATGATCTTTGGTTAGAAAGAGAAATACACTACCAATTTCACCAATGTAGAAAAATCAGCATCTACACACAATTTCAAATGCAAACACTAATAGAACTTGATCAAACTTGAATGAAATGATTATGTATTGTTGCTGTCCATACAAAACCAGCAAGCTACTGTATTTCACACGTGTGGATCCAAAAATAGCAAATATAGATCATTCTACACATAGAATTGCAAGCAATCACCAAGATAGTGCACCAATGGATAGTAGAACCCAAGAGAACCATGTATAAGCATGAAATGAGATAGAGAAGAGAGAAGATGTGTCTCTCCACGAGTTACATCCTTTTATAGAGTTTCAAAACCCTATTTGGCCACTTGGCTTTCCTTCCAAAATGTAAATCCTACTATTTTTGGGTCTAGATTCAATGTACCCAAAGTTGAAATTTGAATCTCTCTCAAACTCGACTACCAGCTTTTTCACACTTTCCAAAAGTGTTTATTGAATGTATTTTAAACTAGTATAACTTCAAAAAGTTTATCTCTAAGTCTAAAATGAGTTTTGGCCTCAATATGCCAAATATGGAAATATTGCCAAATGTGATGAAACTAGTTGAATATTTCACAATTACTTTCTCTCCATCAATATTATGTCCACCTTTTGATGTCAATATTGTTGGTGAATAAATAGTTGGCTATGGAAAACCAAGTTGACTTTGGATTCTAAGAAACTCCTCCTCAGAAGGTAGATCATCTTCTTTGTTGCGCATTTCCTCCACAGCCATTTTCAAGCAATCTTTCCCTGAATAAAACTTATCATTATGTACATCGTCAACACCAAGGAGAAGATCATCAGCATCAAAATCAATAATATCCGAAAATTCATCAAGCTCTTTGCTCAAAATGCAAAGAGTCTCAGCTTTAGTGAAGTCAAAAAGATCCGAGATATCCGATATTGTCAAAAAGAGACTATTATCTATAATATAAGTAGGCAAAGTAATCAAAGATTTATCAGGAGAAAGGGTAGTGGGTGTTCTAGGGCCTATAAAAGTAGCCCTATTTTGAGCAGGATCAAAATTAGAACAATTATCTAAATGAACATTCGTGTCAATAAAAAGGTATCTATATCTACAATCTTTGGCTTTTCAGACTTTGTACCACTAGAAGAAGCGGCTTCAGAAGTGAAGAGCATACAGTCCGAATTGTCAGAGATATTTAACAAAAGGAAAAAAACAAAAGCAAACTGAAAATCAATAAATCCACATTTTTTATTGTGAATTGGGCACTCATCTACAGACTTAAAATCATTATGTAACTTGGTAAACATTCTGTCAAACTTAGCTTTGTAGATATGCGTGTCGAGTGCCACCAGGTCCTGATAATGAATCATGTCTTTATTCTGAGACCTGAATAATGGAGTACTGAGCATGGACTTAAATCTGAGATATATCCCAGAAAATGCATCCCACACCAGGGCCCTCTGTTTTAGAAGGCAAAATAAAAAGAAAAGGAGACAAAAGAGATTTGAAATAGTCCAACCTATCAATAATAGCAAATTCATTAAAAAAAAAAAAGCAAACTGGATTCAAAATTAGACATTTTAAACAAAAATAATAGAACTGAAGTTCCAAATATCGCTCTCAGGCGCAAACCCCAGGTCAGACAAGCACGTCAAGGCAACATGCATTCTCGAGAGATATTGGAAGCTGGAGTATCGGATCCGAGCGTAAGAACAATGAGCAAGAAAAAAAAGGGATACGAAACATGCTTGAATACGATACCAGAGGATGTAGTATCGGATCCAGGTGCATAATAGTCAACGAAACGTAATGAGAGCAAGCGACATGCTTGAAATCAATATCCGGCAAAGCATCGTAAATTCGCATGAAAATCCGAGCCAAAAAAGACCTATTTATATAAAAAAATTTGCACGTGTGGAGGAGTGGTGAAGGAACATGTGTCGACATGTGATTGGTCAAAATGAATGCGCCGTATCTTGAATGATTGATCTGACATCTGTCACATGCGAGAATGACACGTGTCAATAAGGGATTCGTGTACGTGTCTCAGCCCACATGTCCCCATAATTGGTTCATCATTATCGGTCGGAATTTCCACGTGGTCTAGTCATCTGACGACACGTATCTAGGCCGTCTTTTCACATGTGCAAAAATTTGCAAAATTCATTAAAAAGAGAAAGCAAACTGAATTCAAAATTAGACATTTTAAACAAAAATAACAGAAATGAAGTTCCAAATGTCGCTCTCAGGCGCAAACCCCAGGTCCGACAAGCACGTCAAATCAACGTGCGCTTGAGAGAGATATTTGAAGTTGGAGTATCGGATCCGAGCGCAAGGAAAACGAGCAAAAAAACAAAAAGGGTTGCGAGACATGCTCGAATGCGATACCGGACGATGCAGTATCGGATCCAAGCGCATATTAGCCAACGAGATGTAATGAGAGCAAGCGGCGCGCTTGAAATCAATATTCGGCAAAGAAATCTTGAATTTGTGTGAAAATTCGAGCCCAAAAAGACATATTCATAAACAAAAATTTGCACGTGTGGAGGATTGGCGAAGGAACACGTGTCGACTTGTGATTAGCAAATTAAATGCGTCATACCTAGTATGATTGATCTGACATCTGTCACGTGCGAGAATGACACGTGTCGATTAGTGATTCGCAGACGTGTCTTTGCCCACTTGGCCTCATAATTGGCTCATCATTGTCAATATGAACATTCCACGTGGTCTAATCATCTGACGACACGTGTCTCGACCCCCTTTTCACACGTGCAAAAATTTTGTATATATAAGTCCTCGGAATTTTCATTTCTTTTCGCAAAATTTTTGCCTTTAGCTCTCGATATCACTCTCAAGCACGCTCTTTCATCTTTCAAGCCTCCGCCCTCTCACAGTGCGCTCGAGTCCGATACCGCCTGTTGTGCAATATCACTTTCAAGCGCGCATCTCTTTTCTGCAAATAATCTCTGTAGGTCTTGTGCTCGAAACCGATATTCAGTTCTGGTATCGATCTCAAGCATCCTTTCATCGCAACTTTTTTTGTTTTGATCCACTTTTGTTTTGTTCAAACTTTTTTTTATTAATTTTTTTCTTCCGAGAATGATGGCCAGGACCAAATCCACCGCCCGTTCCATCACCACTGTACAGTCACCCCATTCTCGTGTTCCCCCTGGTACTGGTCGTAGGCATCGCAGGAAGCAGGTCTGGCTGAGGGAGATCATAAAACTCCAAAGATGAACTGAATTGTTGATCCTTAGAGCTCCTTTCGGCCGATGCAATAGTAGAGGTTGGAGTTTCTTTTTTGTAGAATAGTATTAGTTTTGATTCCCATGGTACAGTGTTTTTAGTTAGTCCATTTTTCATGGGAGTGGTAAAGGCAAAAGAAGCCAATTTTGAGAAGGCTGTCTATTTTATCGAGTGCAGTCCTATGGCGGAATTTTATTTGATTACATATGAAAATAAGTAAGGATTGCTCTTTTCTTTTTGTTGCTTTAATCTGGATTGTTGCATGCCTCATTGCTTTAATAAGAACAATTTTTTTTCATAAATATCAATTTAACAATATTTGTATCTTGGTTATTGCAGTCGGCATTGGAGCCTAAACATTCTTTTTGTAAAGATAAATAAGGAGGGAGTATCAAATTTTTTATGTGTAAAATTAAACTCAGTTGTTCTCCCTCCTTATTATATCATTCAAAAAATAGCTTCATATTGTACAGGATAAACCATGCACAACTAAAAGCGTCATTTTGCTGTACACACTGCATATATAGAACGAAAATTAGTAATATTATGATAGAAATTTTATTTATGCTATGACGATACATTTGAATTAAAAAAGAAATACATGCATATCATAGATATATTGAATATACCTCGAGAGATTTAATGGTTATATCTCCAATTGAAGTTGTCGTTGTCAGTATTTCCCGAATGACATCATGAAGTAGAGAACAGTTGTTTTTTTTGTGATCCTGACGGTTGAATCCTTGCACATTTATCTCTGAATGCATATATACATGTTGGACTAGAATTTCAGAAATAGATTTTCCTCCTGATGATGTTCTGAAATCCAAAATTATGGCATTCCAATAAGATCGAAATGATAGTTTTGACCTTTTCCTTTTCTGAAATGCTCCTCTTGATGATGGATGCATCAAAACCCAAGAGTTTTTTGAATATTTTCTTGGCACCTATAATCCATTATTATTTGTCTCGTTGAATAGAAGCACATAGTCGATTGAGGAGCAGGGCTTCTTTGATGGCGCCATTTGTAATTTGCATGCAAAAATCTGAAACAATGAACTATGAATCTAAAAATTTGCATAGACAAAAAGCCATGAATCTGAAAAAAAGTGTTGGCAAAAATTTGAAACACTGATCTATTTGGTGCCACAAATTAACTCTAGTTATCCCTATTAACCATGGTTTGACAATGCATATACATTAATGATACATCGATTTTCTCAGCTCAACCATTTGTCATATTCATTTTCAATATTTTTGGGTCTCTTCGGGCAGTGATGAGCTGGAAGGGCAGGCCTCATCAACCAATAGCATTTCCACATGCTGCCCGATGAAACAGAAATATATTTAAAAAGTTTTTATTTTATTTATATTTGGAAAATTCTACGTTACGTAGAACCCCGAAGCTAAGGTGTCAATTGGTCCACATGGCAACGAAAATAAGGAATAAAAAGACATCTTTTTTAAAGGCCCTTGTCGGGCTCTAAGTTTCTCTAATGTCTTCGTGAATGCCTCCTCATGTGCTAACTTTGGTATGGCAATGGTAGGACTTCTATTTTGAATATAGACTGCCGTACTATGCATGCTTCTGACAAAAAATCTTTTGGTAGCTTCATCTCAGCTAGCATAGATTTGGCACTTATCACAATAGTACGATTCTTGCGCTCAGCTACACCATTGAGTTCACAAGTATGAGCTTGCATAAATTGTGTTTTGATCCCACATTGATCACAAAGATCATTGAAGTCAGTAGACTTGTACTCACCTCCACTATCTGATTGTAGAACTTTGATCTTCGTACCTGTTTGATTTTCGACCAATGCTTTGAAGCTCTTGAAAGTGGCAAACGCGTCCGATTTTTTCTTCAAGAAGTAAATCCACGTTTTGCATGACATATCATCAATGAAGGTCATGAAATAGAAGAATTTACCTAAGGACATAGTCCTCATAGGCCGCATAGATCTATGTGGATTAAATTCAGGATGTTCTTTGCCCTTGCAATGCCACCTTTATTGAACTTCTCTTGATGCTGATTCCCATACACACATGACTCGCACATCATCTTCAAGTGGTCTTCTATCATAGGCAATCCTCTCACCATTTCCAATTTCCTCATCAAGCTAAGGCTTCCTAGGTTCAAATGAGCAAGCCTTTAATGCCACAGTTCAGTTTGCGATGGAATGGACGAGATAAGTCCATGTTGTCCCTTGATTGTAGCATTCAACCTATACAATTTAGTGTTGGGCTCCCTTATATCATCCGCAATGACTTTGAACTTTTGGTTCACATTCTTCACAAAGCAATGATCATGGGCAAATTCTACTTTCAACTTTTGACCAGTAATGACACCAACAGAAAGAAGATTTTTTTTCAAACCTGGTACATAAATACCTCATTGATCGTCCTGCTTTTGCCATCAGGTAGTTGGATGAGAACGGTGCTTATCCCCTTGATCTTGCAGACATCACCATTTGCTTGTGAAATATAAATTCCATTATCCAACTCTCTAAAGCTGCTGAACCAATCTTTGTTGCCTGTCATGTGTCTTGTGGCTCCTGAGTCAATGTACCATGCCTAATCATCTTGATTAGATGACAATGCTGATATGAAGAGCTATAGTGTTCAATCTCACCTTCATCGACAAGGTTACTTGCTTGCTTTGGTTTTTCCTTGCCAGATTTTGCCAAGAATTTCTGACATTCGCTCTTCCAATGGCCCTTGTTGCTGCAATGGAAGCATTTGCATTTCTTCTTGGTCTTGCTAGATGATCCCTCATCCTCCTGAGTCTTGGCTAATTGTTGATTAGAATTCTTCTTGCCCTTGCATTTGCCTTGTTTTTTGCATGTCGCAAGTGCTTGATGTCAGTATTTTGATTTGCTTTCACCATTTCTCATCATTGCTCCTCCTACATCAAGATTCTTGTGAGCTCGTCAAAGGTTGGCAATCTTTCTCTTGATGCTAACTCTCTCACAAGCATCTGATAAGGTTCTGCAATGTTGCACAATGCATTGTGCACTAGCTCAACATCACATATGCGTTCACCAATAGAATGCGGTTCATCCCTCATTGTCTTGATTCTGGTCATGTACGTCTGAATGTGCTCTCCTTGCTCTATTCGAGCACTATTCAATTTTGACTTCAAAAATATAATCCTTAGCATAAAGATATAATCACATTTACTATTGAGTCCACCACGTGGTGTGGTCCAATGATTGTAAATGTAGTTGATAAACCATCTTTTCTAATAATACCTACGAATTTATCGAGATTTTTCAAACTTTTATGTTCTTGCTCCGTTGAGCTCCCTTTCTCAAAATCTTGTGTGGCTGCTACAATTTCTTTCCATATTCTATTGCACAGTAGAAGATTTTCTTGTATGATTGGATAGAAATCTTCTTGCTTTAGCACTGCCAATTGATGGCTTATTGGAAATATTTTATGATTTTCCATATAATCTTTCAAATTTCCAACTTGACATTATCTTTATGTGATCTTGTCCTTGAAAGCAGTCCTCCAATTTTGTTATTGCCAATTTGGCCAAGGTGTTAGGCCATACTCTGGGCTAATGTAATATATTTGTGAATTGTAGGATGCGTTAAGGTTGAGATTCTCTGTTGTATTATGGTAGTCGAATAAATGAGCTAGAATAAGTGGTTATAGGAAGGTTTACGGATTGTTAATTATAGCAGGTAAGTAATGAAAAGATAGGACAATAGGAAGATGAAAAGGTTGGTTTCAAAGTAAATGTCGCATTCGAACGATGAATGGTAGAAATCGAACTGACCGCAAGGCAAAATAGCATACGAAGCATTTGCGGTCCTGGTGTAAATAGCATGCAGCCTATGAGTCTTTTGAATGTGGTACAACCCTTCCTTGTGATTAATTTTCTATTTCATTAAGAAGTAAAAGAAAACGATTTGTATTTCAGAGAAAATCAAAAGTTTGTAAAAGTAAACTATAACGAGCTAATGCCATACACGTAACATGCACAACCATATAACTCCTCAAAGATTCTTCATACTAGTATTAAAATTTGAAAGTGAGATAAAGAAACACATTTACGAGATTCGTAGGTTTTCGTCTAGCTCTAGCTAACATGAAAGCAAAGACCGACTATGTGTGCATGAACGGATTAACTTCTCAAGTTCACTTATCACAATAGTACGATTCTTGCACTCAGCTACACCATTGAGTTCACAAGTATGAGCTTGCGTAGATTGTGTTTTGATCCCACATTGATCACAAAGATCATTGAAGTTAGTAGACTTGTACTCACCTCCACTATCTGATTGTAGAACTTTGATCTTCGTACCTGTTTGATTTTCGACCAATGCTTTGAAGCTCTTGAAAGTGGCAAACACATCTAATTTCTTCTTCAAGAATTAAATCCACGTTTTGTGTGACATATCATCAATAAAGGTCGTGAAATAGAAGACTTTACCTAAGGACATAGTCCTCATAGGCCACATAGATATGTGTGGATCAAATCTAGGATGTTCTTGGCCCTTGCAACACCACCTCTATTGAACTTCTCTCAATGCTGCTTTCCATATACACATGACTCGCACATCATCTTCAAGTGGTATTCTAACATAGGCAATCCTCTTAGCATTTGCAATTTTCTCTTCATGCTAAGGCTTCCTAGGTTAAAATGACCAAGCCTTTTATGCCACAATTCAGTTTGCGATGGAATGGACGAGATAAGTCCATGTTGCCCCTTCATTGTGGCATTGAACCTCTACAATTTCGTGTTGGGCTCCCATATACCATTCGCAATGACTTTGAACTTTTGGTTCACATCCTTCACAAAACAACGATCATGGCCAAATTATACTTTCAACTTTTGATCAGTAATGACACCAACAGAAAGTGGACTTTTTTACAAACCTGGTACGTAAAGTACCTCCTTGATCGTCCTGCTTTTGCCATCAGGTAATTGGATGAAAATGGTGCCTATCCCCTTGATCTTGCACACATCACCATTTTCTTGTGAAACAGATGTTCCATTATCCAACTCTCTGAAGCTGCTGAACCAATACAATCTTTGACTTTTCAGACTTTGTACCATTGGAAGAAGTAGCTTTCGAAGTGGAAGATATAGCTTTCTAATCGTCATAAATATTTAACAAAAAACAAATGCAGACTGAAAATCAACAAATCTACATTTTTTATTGTGAATTGGGCACTCATCTGCAGACTTGAAATCATTATGTAACTTGGTGAACATTCTGTCAAGCTTAGCTTTATAGCTATGCTTGTCGAGTGCCACCATGTCCTGGTAATGAATCATATCCTTATTATGAGATATGAATAACGAAGTACTGAGTAGAGACTTAAATCTAAGATATATCTCAGAAAATGCCTCCACACCAGAACCTTCTTCAATCTCTCACAAATAAATAAATTCTTTCTCCTAGTGTGTGAGACTGAATTGTGTCTTCCATATATTTCCTATGGAACGAACAAACACACCTCTGAAGATTACAGGTGCGTCGCTCCAATAGCTTTAACATATGTACAATATTCCGTGAAAGGTATATTTAACTATGAGTTCAAATTACTCTAGTTTAATATGGTGATTAAAATCTAGTCGATTCATGTAAGTGACATGATTAAGGTTGTTCGAGGCATCGTTTCACTTCTGGAGGTCTTGTCCTTTACTACAAGACAAGTCTTTAACCATTATATCCCGAAAATGATATGGGCCTCTTCATAATATATAATTGTCCAGCGCATATCTTCATATTCGAGTATATATTGCCATATTCGAGTAGATATTTGTTATTTACATATAGATGGCATCAGAATTATATGGGTTAGTTCACATTTCTAGGGATGTTTTTGAAGAGGAGAATGTGCATAAGCTTGATGTTGTTGATATTGATCAATCTAACATTTTTTATGGTGATAAAGATGGTTCTTTGGATGGTGATGGTGCAGATGCCTCTCTTGTTGGAAATTGATGCTCAGCCTTTAACGAGCATCATGAAAAACTAGAAACAGAAGGCTCAAATTTCAGAGCAGAAGGTCGAAAAATTCAGATCAAACTTTCTAGACTTTTTTGATACCGTATCGACTCGAAAAATCCATAATTTCTCGAGTCATTATAATTTTTTGAGTCATTGTATGTTTTTTTCGATACTTGTAAATTTCGATATTGTCGGCCGATCCAACGACTTGGTGTTGACAGTCCACCCACTTTGTACGTGCATTAACTGAAATGAGGCGGTTATAATAATTGCAATAAAACGGATGTAGATAATTTGATGTATATCAATCCTAGAATCTTCATTAGAAAACTTCTTCTGATAATTCTTATTCTGATCAATCTTTTTGTAGCCAGTGTTAACACGCTCAATGACTGTAAGTTGAAGTTATCACTTCAGGCATTGTACTCACTATTTGATATTAATCAGAGTGCAAATTCTCAGTCTCACTACTGTATTGTTTCATTGAGCATTTGTCTGAATCATTCAATTTGAAATGTATGTAACCTCGGGTTTTTAAATATAGAAAGATATCTGAGATTTTGCAAGACGTCCTTTTCCTTGAGACCCAAAAAAAAATCTGAGAGCGAAGAATTGGAAGAAAACCAGAGAATACCTACTGCCCATCGCAATTGGAAGGTTTTATCAACAAAACAGAGAATGTATAGCCACTATCCATCACATTTGAGATGAACGCATAATCACCAATCTAACGCAAAATGCCTACTGCTCATTATATTTGAGAGTAATGATACATCAATAATTCTGAAAGAAGGTTCCCTGCTGATTCCATCTTACTAACTGTCACCTGTATTGCTGTTCTGAGCATCATTCTGAACTGATCCATCGCTGCTATAGACACATACAATTGTTTCTGATCCATCGCTACCAGAGAGGCATTTGGAATCAACTTTCCTTCTATGAGTATCACTCTTCTGCCCATTCATCGCAAACAGAGGAGGTTCTTTTGAGAAGTTTTTGCCTTCCATGGCTGTCAGAGATAGACAGTTACAACATCTGTGAAAGCTGCTTGATTTCTGCCAGAAGAATAGCAGTTTGTCTTCATCATTCTGATTTCTAAAGGAGCTGCAGAATGAAACGATGTAGAGCTCTGAGTGTTGAATGCTGCTCTTAAGGCATGCACAACTACTACATAAGCAAATCTATTGAAGAAGCATTGTCTGTGGCAACCAGAAGATACTCTGAGATCATATGGTATCTCTATAAATCGCATTTTCATCTCTAAGCCTACAGAGAGTTCAAAGAGAGCTTCTCATAAATGCACCCATTCCATCGCACTTCAGAGGGATGAAGGAAGAGAGTGTTTCTACAATCTGACCCTGCATTCCATCGCACTTCAGAGAGATGAAGGAAGAGATAAATTGATGACTTGTCCCTGAATTCCGTCACACTTCAGAGAGTTGAAAGAAAAGATACATTGTCAATCATTTTTTACCATCATACCTTGAGCACGGTTTGGTTGATAAAACATGTCAGGGATCGCGACTCTAGAATCAAGTTGAGACATGTACAGCCATCCTCGTAGCAGCACGATACCGGAAGTGTTGCACCCTGTTAAGTTACTCTTTCCCCTATGTTGATCCCATGGTGAGGAAAAAGCATAACAAATTTGGTGCGTCTGCTGGGAGTAACTTGATAAGAGAATGTTGGTTGAAAGGTAGTTATCATAACAATGGAATGTCTTGAGAATTTGCTGGTTGGATGAGTATGTTGCTCAGGTCGTCTGCCACATGCCTGATATCTTTTGACTTGTGTCACATGTCGCTTTGAAATACAATCCTATTAGTGAATGTTGAGGTGGTTAGCACCACACAAATCTATGTGCTGATCCCACAAACAGAGTGCCACGAGCATTCTTGGAGTTGATGACTGAATATCACATATTTTAGATGAGTCATTACTAAGAGGAATTGATAAAGATAATCATAGACGTGTTATTGATCTAGACTGGCTAGGGATACTCTTAAGTGGGTACCTACAGAGGCAAGGCTATTCAACAAACCCCAATGACAAGGTTAAGAATGAGCATCATGAATTAGTATAGATGGTCCAACAACATATGGGAGATATGCATGCAACGTTGCTAGGATTGACTCTAGATGTGAGACAACTTAGAAATCAACAAGAGTTGATCAATCAACACTATGCCCATGAGTCCATACCATTGTGTCGGTACTGCCAAGAGGATCATGCCACTAATGATTGTTGGAATACAATATGTGGATACTGCGATAGGGTAGGCCATCTAGAAGGAACTTGTCGAATTCAAAAGAGAGACGAAAAGCATAGGGAAAAACTAGTCCAAAGAGTTTTGGAGCAATAAACACCCTCACAATCTGCCTACTAAAGCATAGAATAGGATAGGAGTAGAAACAAGATAGCTTGAAGGCTACTAGACAAAGCCGAGATTCAATACTGATCACTCGAACTTGAAGTTAGACTTGCACTCGAGTAATGATGTCATATTTTTAGCATATGCAAATATGTACTCACCCCTGGTGGAGATAACTTTTTAGCATTTGCTTGTATAAACTGACAAAGTTGTGATTAGAATTCTAATAAATAAATAGATAATTTAAGTATTGCAAAAAAATTAAAACTAAAATTTGATTAATGTCAAATTCAACTTATGAGTACGACGAGATTACTAGAATGGAAAGCCAAACTTTGCAACAAACTTTTGTTGTTTTCAAGAAATATGAGAAGCAATTTTTATATGGCCTCATAGTTGAACAAAAATAGGTGTGATTTAGATCTATCTACTACCAGGTTGGTGAACGTTAATTCTAAAATTGAAGGTCAAACTAATCGTTCATCTAGAAAAGAGTAAAATTTTGTGAAGAGTTTAACACCTTTTTACAAAATTTCCAGTTTCAAAAAAGAACCTTCGCCAAAGTTTGTGTTGGTCTGATTTACCATTTTGGTTTATTAGTGAGTTCGACAAGTGTTAATTTTGTCAGAATCTAGAAAAATCTCTATTTTTATCATTGCCAAATTATAAAAATCATACTTTCGTGCAGAAGGAACCTTCGCCAGTTTTACCCTAGCCTTATATGAGTCAAATTCACTATATGAGAGTTTGGAGAAGGTTATTTCCACCAAATTTGTCAAAAAAAACCTAATCAGAGCTTTTTACCTAAAAAAGCACTGATGAACCTTCTTCGAGTCAACCTTCACCCAAGAAACATTCACAAGTACTGTTTTAGGTTCTACTTTTCTAGATCAAGCTTTTGTCAAATTTTGGACAATTCTGCTATAATTTGATTCTGATTCTGAGAATTCATCATTCTTAGAAGTGTCGATCACTTTATCATAGATCCTTTTAAAAAAAACAGAAATCTGATTATTGTCAAGGAATAGAAATTTTGCAGATCTGAACTGAGATAGACTTTGATTGAAAAACTATAGAAATTTCTTGAAATCTGCTTGGATGACCTCGGAGTTCATAGTGCAGATATAGACCACCTGGATCGTTTGGAAAGAGTATTTGAACGTTGTCGCAAGTATCAAATCTCCTTAGATCTAGAAAAGTGTCAGATATGGGTTTCTCACGGAGATTTTTGCTTGGTTTGAGTGGATTTTCTTGTTTGGAATCTAATCTGATTATTGAATAGAAATATTCAGATCACCATTCTTAAAATTCATTTGGATTTGAAAAAAAAAAAACACACAAATCGGTCAAATCTGCCACATCTCGGTCAGAAGAAGACAAAAATTGTCATTATAATCAATAACTTTTAGCCTTTTCCAAGAAACATTCATGGAGTTGCAGGCACCTCCGGTTTTGATCACAGAACCTACAGTTTGAAGGGTGAACATCCCTTCTCTACAGATTTCCAAAAACAGAAAACACCATAAAACACCCAAAACCCTAAAAAATACAAAAAAGAGAACATTCGTCTGATTCACTGTAGGTGTGATTCAGATCTATCTATTGTCAGGTTGGCGAACAATGATTTGGTGAAGATATCAGGGCTAGAGCATGCCAGAGAGAATTCTACACCAAAAACGAGTTTTTTGCTTTTGTGGATTGGATCTTTTGTAGATCAAAATCCTATATAGGTTCACAAACTTGATCAATTCTGATTTTTGATTTCACATACTGGATTTGGCCGATTTTTGGATCATTGGATCAGCCTAAGTGGTGGCTAATAGATTGCATATCAAATTTTCAGCATTTACATATAGATTTGGAATAGTCAATTTTTTGTGATTTTGTCAAAACCCTAATTTTGATTGGACCTCTAGATAGTGAGGTTGTTGGACTTCATTTGAGTGTGTTTCAATCTTAGGAAGTGGCAAAAGTAATTAGATTGAGGATAGATCATAGGTTGATCAAGATTCCATGAATCTATGTGTTGATTTGCTTGATATAAGTGCCAGAAGAGAGTTTTTGAGATAGTTTCAAATCTTTGTGATTTCTTTTGAAAAAATTTGTTGTTGTTCAAAGGAGTGCACATTGCAACATATTTAAAAGGAAGATCAGGTCATTCCTACATGGCAACCTCAAGTGGAGTCATGTTGGAAGCCAATGACAGGCTTACCTCGAGTAACTATTCCTTGTGGAAAGTGAGGATGAAATCACTTCTTGAGATGAATGATGTTTTGGATATTGTTGTAGGTTTGGAGGAGAGACCAGCAACACAACAAGATCAAATGAGGTATGATAAGAGGGCCAAAAAGGCTCTACACATTATCAAGATGAATGTTACCATTGAGCTTTTCAAGGACGTTGGTAAGTGTACTTCATCTAAGGATGCTTGGGATTCATTGAAGAAGCTTTATGAATCAAAGTCTATGAAAGCATTGAATGATGAGTTGGCTTGCATTGATGAGAGCATTAAGGAAGGCGAGCTTGTTCAAGTGATTCTTAATGGATTGTTGGATGCTCATTCTAACATTGTTGAAAGTATTGCTATTCAAAAGACTTTGCCAAGTTTGATGGATCTTCAAGAGATCTTGATCAATAAAGAATATAGGCTTCAAGCAAGAGGTGGATCTACATCGACACTTCAAGAGGAGGCTATGTTCATAAAGGGCAAATTCAAGGGCAGAATCAAAAGTAAGTGGTCTAAGGAGCAAGATCAAGTGGATGCTTCTTCAAGTGGCAAAAAGAAGGATAGATCAAAGCTCAAGTGCTTCTATTGTGGCATCAAAGGACACTTTGCAAGTGAGTGCTACAAGAAGAAGAGAGATCAAGGAGACAAGCAAGGTAATCTTACTCTTGATGAGGATGGTTTGGATGTGCAAGATGCAAATGATGATGCTTTTGTGATGTCTTCATGTATGCTTGCTAATGATGGAGATCTAGATCCTTGGTGGATTGATAGTGGAGCAAGTTCGCAAAGAGTACTTCACTTCTTTGTTGCCATATGGAGATGACAAGAGGGTGATCTACACGCCCAATGATGGTGAGTGTGCGATCAAAGGGATTGGCACAATTCCTATTTCTCTCTCTACAAATAGGAATGTTCATTCGGAGGATGTCTTGTTTATTCCATCTATTACCAAAAATTTGCTTAGTGTGAGTCAAATGCTAAGTAACGGCCTCAAGGTTGAGTTTGATGGAGATGCTTGTATGATGAAAAGGAAGGATGTCTTGGTTGGAAAAGGTAAAAGAACAGTGATCACTCTAGCACTATAAGAGTAACAAGGTCAAAAATTCTTTCATAGATATTCTCACAAATAGTACTATAAGAGGTGCAAGGTCAAAAATCTACTGTGAAAAATCATGAAAGTTTTCAAGTTGAATGGCACCTTGCAAGTGATTTGAAACCATAATGTATGTAGGTATACATCGAAGACATGATGCTTTGCCATTTCACAAGTTGCAACTAAAAAGAGTCCATGTCTTAATTGTATGAGAGATTGTTATAACATGAATGTGGAATGATGAAGTAATGCTCCCATATGAGATCTAGAATATTTGAAATTCAAAAGTGTTCTACTGATTCCACTTAAGAAAGTCCACATTTTCACATTGCACTAAGAAGTACAAATGATGAAAGGGTTGTTATATCTTTATATCTTTTTTTTTTTCGAATACTAAATCTAAATTAAAAAAGGTGTTAGGGGATAAAATGTGCACCTAACTACCTAACGCTAAACTATTCATAAAGTGTCCACGTTAACCTAGCATTCAAGATTGAACCGTCCTACACTACAGATAGTAATAAAATGGCAAGGTAAGCCCATCCCATAAAATAGTACCAATATTGAACCCATAATGCCACATTAAGATTGGTGTCCAAGCTATCACTTATACCATACCGTGATTGAAATTGTAGAGTAAACACATCCCATTCAACTATAAATGACATTACATCAACAATGACACAATGGAAATGATATACTACAATTATATTCCATGTAGTCCCAACAACTATACAATCCTACACAACAGAGTCTGCCACACAATCCTATGTCGCAATTGCTTAAAAGGTCTTAGGCAAGGCTAATTCTTCTTGTAGCTGACAATTTTACTACAAAAGTTGCAAAACGGAGCTCATGGTTGGCTCTCACCCTTCTGACTCATGGCTACACTCGCATCTTAAGTGTAAACCAGTAGTCTTCTCTTTCGAATAGAATCCTACTATTTATACACTCTCCAACCTATTGCAAAACAATGCCAGGACCGCAAATGCTTCGTATGTTGTTTTGCCTTGCGGTTGGTTCAATTTCTACTATTCATCGTCTGAATGTGACCTTTACTTTGAAACCAACCTTTTCATCTTCCTATTGTCCTATCTTTTCAATACTTACCTTCTCTAATTAACAATTCGTAAACCTTTCTATAACCACTTATCCTAACCCGTTTATTCGACCACCATAAAACAATAGAGAATCTCAATCTTAACGCATCCTATAATTTACAAATATATTACATTAGCCTAGAATTGGCCTAACACCTTGGCCAAATTCACAATAACAAAATTGGAGAAGTGCTTTCAAAGACAAGATCACATAAAGATAATGTTAAGTTGGAAATTCGAAAGACTATATGGAAAATCATAAAATATTCCCAATCTAAAGCAAGAAGATTTCTATCCAATCATACAAGAAAACCTTCTACTATGCAATAGAATAATGAAAGAAATTGTAGCAGCCACACAAGATTTTGAGAAAGGAAGTTCAACGGAGCAAGAACATAAAAGTTTGAAAAAACCTTGATAAATTCATAGGTATTATTAGAAAAGATGGTTTATCAGCTACATTTACAATGAATTTCTTGTTGTTGGGGCGAGGATCACATTTCATATTACATGGTACCTTTCATATAAAAGTTTATTTGATACAATCTTAGAAAGGTATGTATAATGTTTCATATTTTGGTTGTATTGTATAATAACAATTTTTTCTTTGCAGCATATCATACTACAACATCATGCTACATTTTTGGCAAAAGAGTATGTGAGCTTAAGTAGGTGGTCATCACAAGGCATGAAAAAGTCACATTGGTAAGCAAGAGTAGCATTTCATTGAGATACAAATCATGATCATAAAAGTTCACAAATTAGTCTAAATCTCTCTCAAAACATAATTTCTCTCTTTCAGTCTACAAATTAGTTTCTTTATTTATCTCACATAAACCAAAGTAAGACACAAAATAGTCGCTCTCTCATTTATTTGAAAATTCAATGTATAAATCATGTAAATTTGTAAATCTTTCACATTCACACTATTCAAGATTCTCTCTTCTTCGCGCACACATGGTAACAAAATTTGTCACACAAAATCTCTCTCTCTCTCTCTCTCTCTCTCTCTCTCTCTCTCTCTCTCTCTCTCTCTCTCTCTCTCTCTCTCTCTCTCTCTCTCTCTCTCTCTCTCTCTCTCTCTGTGAAGGTAGGCTTGAAGAGAAAACCATGGGAGAGAAAAATAGAGCAAAGTCGGAATCCGACAGACTAATTATGCATCAGAATCCGACATTCTAGGCTTTACTGCAAAGCTCACAAATAAAAAAGTGTCCAACAAGATAATATTCAAATAAGCCTTTTCAGTTGCAACTTGTGAAACTGTAAAGCATCATGTCTTCAATGTATACCTGCATACATTTCAATGGTCTCAAATCACTTGCAAGGTGTCATTCAACTTGAAAACTTTCATGATTTTTCACAGTAGATTTTTGACCTTGCACCTCTTATAGTACTATTTGTGAGAATATCTATGAAAGAATTTTTGACCTTGTTACTCTTATAGTGCTATAATGATCCCTGGTATTTTTTAATAGAGGTGATGGCCCTCACATGCATCAATCTTAATGTATATGCAAGATCTTTTCATAAAAGAGGATCAAGATGCACATCTCTGGTTCTAGCATACTCAAGCATGGGTTGGATGCAAGGTTCTGTGCTTGCGAAGATTTCTCCTAATCTACTGACTCCAAGGATGGAAACTATCTACTGTACATTATTTTGACCGTGTCATGATTCCTACGTTTAAGTAGGGTGTAGCAACATAGGGGATGTATGGTCCTATAGGGAGGCTGCGATGAAAGTTTTTACATGCTCATATAATCACTATGTAATGGCACATATGTTGTATACTTCATGTGATTCTCTCAAAGGTATCTCATTGTGATATTGTTAGGCTCTCAAAACGATAGGGTATTTACTATAAGAGCATTTCATTTAGAAAATTTAAAATCAAATATAGTGGGAGTAATTTGGTTGATTGCCTACAGTTGATGATAGAACTTAGTGCTCAACGTTAGCTTAGTTCCTAGATGATTCACTGAATCTCATGTACAATGACTTCCATCATGACTTGATTATAAAAAATATCAACTAGTTTAGTTAAGTCATGTTGAGGTTATTTAGTATATGCATTTCCAACTTAGAGATGGGCTTTATAAAGTGAATAAGGCCATAGAATAGTGGATTCGCTATTTTTTTAACATTGTATCAGAGCTTTGTTGTAGACTATAACTAGAGAAGAAGCCATTTCTAGTAAGTGATCTATGAGTGCCAACAATTCTAGACTGTGCTAGAGTGATTTCTTCTCAAAATCAAGCATTTTCAAGAGTAGAATGGGGATTTTTGTAATCAAAACTCAATTTAGGTCAAAATACATGTAGTAGGTCAATTTCCATCCCTATATGTTGGATTGTGGCAAGTTTTGATGCATGCATGGAAACTATCTACTGTACATTATTTTGACCCTGTCATAATTCCTACATCTAAGTAGGGTGTAGCAATACAGGGGATGTATGGTCCTATAGGGAGGCTGCGATGAAAATTTTTTCATGCTCATATAATCACTATGTAATGGAGTAGATGTTGTATGCTTCATGTGATTCTCTCAAAGGTATCTCATTGTGATACTGTTAGGCTCTCAAAATGATAGGCAATTTACTCTAAGAGCATTTCATTTAGAAAATTTCAAATCAAACATAAGGACATTACAACGAGATGATTCTCGTAGAACAAAACGTATTCTTGCTCTTGTTGCTTTCTTATATATGTCATTCAAGATTCTCTCAGTTTTGGCCTCGCGTACTATCTCCCTTAAAGCAAGTTTGATAGATTAGTCTCTCTCACATCCATTCTTCTCAGTGTCAACCCCCTAGTCTATCTAGTTAGAAGATAGTTGTATGTACATAGTTGCAAATCTTGTGTTCCAAGGAATTATCCTAACTATTGTGATCCTATATGAGAAAAGATTGGATTGACTTTTGGGATGTGGCAATGTGTTCAGTATGGCCACATGTATAATCCCCACTGCTATGTTCCAAAGAGATGAGGTTCATTTGCATTAACTCAAAGACACATTTACCTCATGCACTCATCAAATTCTCAATTAGGAAAATTTTCTTTAATACTTTCATGCACATTTGATTGCTTGAAGTTTAGACAATGATGACTTCTAAGCATGCCAATAAGAAGTGCGAGTTAAACTTGTCATTTCTTTAGAACATATGCATTATGTACTCAGCTTTCTGAAAGACACATAACAATTGTTAATAGCATGCAGCCTATGAGTCTTTTGAATGTGGTATAGCCCTTCCCTATGATTAATTTTCTATTTCATTAAGAAGTAAAGAAAATGATTTGTATTTCAGAGAGAATCAAAAGTTTTTAAAAGTAAACAGTAACGAGCTAATGTCATACACGTAACATGCACAACCATATAACTCAAAGATTCTTCATACTAGTATTAAAATTTGAAAGTGAATTCGCAGGTTTTCATCTAGCTCTAGCTCACATGAAATCAAAGACTGACCATGTGTGCATGAATGGGTTAACTTCTCAAGTTCACAACTCTAGCTCTTGTGTACTTTACTAGTAAGTGCTCAAAAATCAACAAGAGAAATTACACCTCAAACTTTCATGCTTATGCAATTGTATCCTATCTCAGCATCTAAGAGTCCGCTGGAAAATAGCACTCATAAAGCAGATTCTATGATGTAACCAACAATCGGATGTAGAACTACCACTCTGACGAAGTATACTGAAGTGGGAGTAATTTGGTTGTTTGCCTCTGTTGATGATAGAAGTTAGAGCTCAACTTTAGCTTAGTTCCTAGATGATTTACTGAATCTCAGGTACAATGACTTCCATCATGACTTGATTGTGAAAAACATCAACTAGTTTAGTTTAGTCATGCTGAGGTTATTTAGTATTTTTTAGGCCAATATGCATTTCCAACTTAGAGATAGGCTTTATAAAGTGAATAAGGCCTAAGAATAGTGGATTTACTATTTTTTTAACATTGTATCAAAGCTTTGTTGTAGGATATAACTGGAGAAGAAGCCATTTCTAGAAAGTGATCTACGAGTGTCATCAATTCTTGATTGTGGTAGAGTGATTCCTTCTCAAAATCAAGCATTTTCAAGAGTAGAATGGGGATTTTTGTAATCCAAACTCAATTTAGGTCAAAATACATGTAGTAGGTCAATTTCCATTCCTACATGTTGGATTGTGGCGAGTTTTGATGCATAAGAAAGGCTTTATAACATTCTTCAATATTCTAATTTAAGTTCATAGCCTTTGCATGTAGAATGTGAATGATTTAATTTGTATACTTTTGTGGAAAACTTGAAATCAATAGGATTTCTTGTGTTTGAAGTTGCAGGAATTTTCAAGCGATTTGCTAGTTTCTATGCCAAAAAGAGATTTGAGAGGTTCCATATCTTTGTGATTTCTTCTTTGATTCATTTTTTGGCATTCAAGATGGTCCTAAGTGCATTGGAATAGTGTGAAAGAGAAGATTGAATCATTGCAACATGGCTGGAGGCTCAAAATTGGAGAGCAATGATAGGCTTACCTAAAGCAACTATTCAACCTGGAACGTGAGAATGGAGGCTTTCCTTGAGATGAATGAGTTGATGGATATTGTTTTAAGTGTGGAGGAAAGACCTTTGGCACCTCAAGGATAATTGAGGTATGATAGGAGGGCAAAGAAAGCTCTTGACGTGATCAAGATGAATGTGACTAATGAATTTCTCAAGGAAGTGTGAAGAAAATCAGATCATGAAGATCTAATTATGCCCTTTTACTTAGAATTTGCTTCCAACAAGAACACAGATCATGCTACACAGTATCACAGACAGAAAGCACTCTCCACACCAAGCTCACATAGCAACTGTATTTCTCAAAACCAAAATACACTATAGATATAGTTCTTCACTATGGCAACCCATGCATGGCCCAGGTTGCCGTCAATGGGACACGTGTCCCATCGACTCGCCTCATGGCGAGGCCAACTAGTCCTTATCCACTGATAGGACCTACAATATAGTAACACAATAGTTCTACTTTAATTCTAACTCTCTCCCTTAAAGTGGAGTCTACTTTTTTTTCTTTGCCAGTTGAATGCCACTCTTTTTTTTCGTCACTATGTATAGTCGTGGGATTTTCCTGTTTCATGTCAACTTCATCCAAGATTTGCCTCAACCATATAGCTTCCTGTGCTGCACTACACATTGCCTTATACTATACTTCCGTTGTGGATACAACAACTATACTTTGCTTCTTACTAAACCAGGAAAAGAAACTGCCACAAAGCTGGAATACATACCCAATGGTAAAACTACGATCATCATAGTCACCTCTCCAATCCGCATCCACATAGCCACATAACTCAGGTAAACACTCATGCTTCATGTACACAAAGCCATAATCAGAAGTGCCTTTGACATAACGAAAAATGTGCTTGGCTGCCTTCCAATGCGTTTCTGTAGGTTCTGTCATAAACTGACTTACAATACCAACATCATAGCATATATCTAGTCTAGTTGTGGTAAGATAAATCAAGATCCCTACTAACTGTCTAGACAGTGTAACATCAAATGGCTGTGATTCGTCAAGCTTAGAAATCTTTTCTCAATATGAGTGTTCACTAGCTTGCAATCCCGTAACCTGAACCCGTGTAGCAACTCTCTTACTCTACTTCACCTGTGTTAAACCCACTTCGTGTCCTTTTTGCCACACCTCCATTCCAAGGCAATAATGCATTAGGTTGAGATCTCTCATCTCGAATTGTTCCATGAGGTCTTTCTTGATCATGTCTATCATCATCAATATAAAGAGCAATAAAAGCCACCATACCATCAAAGCATAAGACATAAGATTTTGGATCAAAATGTGTTCTCACCATCCCCTTAGAACGAAGGTAGGCATCAATCATGTTGTACCACGCACGTGGTGCCTGTTTAAGATTATAAAGTGCTTTCTTCAAGTAACATACTTTATTCTCTTGTCCTTTCGCTACAAAGCCTTCAAGTTGATCCATGAACACCTCTTCTTCTAACTCACCATTCAGAAAAGCAGATTTTACATCCATCTGATGCAAAGGCCAACAAAGCTAAAGCAATAAATAGATGTAGAGTATTCCACTTATATACTGGTGCAAAGGTCTCCTCATAGTCGATCCCTTTACTTTGTGCATATGTTGGAGGGTTTGCAGATCCCAAGGCAATCCTGCAAGGCCTAAATGTCAAGCTAGTGAATAAAGTTGGGTTTTCCTCCAAATTGGATGGTTCCCGCTATTTTTTAAGTTTGAATAGTTAGGGAGGCAGAAATGGACCAATAAGATTTTGAGGCCAGGGTCCTCCTCTCAACTATAACTAATCTGAAGCAATTCTCCCAATTGGGTCTCTCTCTCTCTAGCTCTCTCTCATATTTCTCTCTAACCTCCATCTCTTTTGGTGTCTCTCTCTCTCTCTCACAGGTTCACTCTTCCATTCTCTTACTACAGGTTGAAGGTGAGGTCGTGCTCCCTTGGGAACGCAACTACTACAAGTCATGACATGCAAGAGCACTACAATTTTGGCGCCATTGTCGGGAAGCTACACCAATTTGTCACTTTGCAGGATGTTTGTTGGATGGTTATCTTGCATTAGGCATCTTGTCGTGGCATAAGTAGTGTTAGGTCTGCATTTAGGATCAGTTTGGGCATTGATTTTGGTTGATTTGAGTGGATTTGCTTGTTTGAAATCTAATTCGATTGTTCAACAAAGAAAGCTATTCAGATCACCAATCTTAAGATCCATTTGGATCTGAGATATCAGAAAAAAACAACAAAAATCGGTCAAATCTACCAGATTTTGGTCAAAAGGAGGCAAAAAGCATCATCAGAGCTTATAACTTTTTGCCCTCTTTTAGGAAACCTTCGCCGAGTTGTAGACACCTTTGGTTTTGTTCACAGAAACTTCAGTCTGAAGGGCGAAGATTCATTCCCAGCAAATTTCCAGAAGCATCAGAAAAATCGCAAAAAAACACCAAAAAATCACCAAAACCCTAAAAAACAAAAAAAGAACCTTCGCCCGATTCAATATGCATAGGTGTGATTCAGATCTGTCTACTGCCAGGTTGGCAGAGAATAATACCAGAAATAGAAGGGTTTTCAGAGGATCAGTTGTCATATTGCCATATTTTTGCCAAAAAAAGTCACTTTTTTGCAAAAATACTAGTATTACTCTTGATCCTTCGCCAAAACCTACATCGAGTTTCCATAACATTCTATTTATAGTAAAATACTATTTCTGAGTTCGGTGAAGATTCTTCTTGTTCAGATCATAGAAAATCTTGATTTTTATTCTCGCCAAAATATAGAAACTATATTTTCTTGTTTCAAAACTCTTCCATAGTTTTATTTGTGTCAGATATTTCATTTGAGAGGTCGGTGAAGGTTATTTTCCAAGAAATTGTCAAAAAAGTTGATCAGAGAGTTTTTTTTTTAAAAATAGCACTGTTGAACCTTCGCCAGTCTTTTTCTAGGTTCTGATTTTCCAAATCAAGTCTTTGTCAAAATTTGGATCAAATCTGATATGTTCTGATTTGGATTCTGAGATATTTTTCATTTTTGAGAAGTATCAGTTGATTGAATTTCGAAATCTTTTTCACGATATCGCAATCAGTTTTTTGGAAAGTGGAATAGATATAGCAGATCTGATCTGAGATAGTTTTTGATTTAAAAATCTAGATCCAATCTCATTGTCTGCTTGATCTGAATTTGTAAAGATGGATGCCCCTGGAGCTGCTTTTGGAGGTGCTCCACAGGAAGTCAATCCAATTATTGTTAGAAGAGCATCCCATTTGGATCTATCCAAATATAATGGAATAACAGATCCAGTTAGATTTCTTCAGATCTATGCTGAATCCTATGGAGTCTATGGCGAGATTTTTCCTCAAGATAAACTTAAGCTGTTTCCTATGGTCTTAACTGGCGCATCACAAGATTGGTACTATAATCAAGATGAAACTGAGCGTACAGATTGGGAGGTTGTTAAACGAGCCCTTATCACACGGTTCAAACCACGGAAGTTTATGGAAGACCCTTTCCTACTTTTAAGTAGAATTAAAATGGGAAAGCGGGAAATGGTTCGTGATTACATTGAATGGGTGAAACGCCTTAGATTTGAGTGCGAACTTGAGCTAATTAACGAAAATGCCATGATTATGTGGTTTTTGTCAGGTCTACCTAAACGGATCAGACGTGAGTTGAAACGCCATAATGAGTATGCACTCTTGCAAAATGCTATGGACGATGCAATTCGGGAGGAGGATGAAGATTCAGATGATGAGTCGAATATCAGTACGTTTTCTTATATAGCAGGGCAGACTACTGCAACATCCACCACTATTGCATCAACGAATGCTAACGCTACTACAGAAATGATGCTCAATGAATTTGAGAAACTTGGGAAGAACCAGTAGATGGAAAAGTTGTAGTCGCAATTTGATGAGAAGATCAAAGCATTGGAAAATTTTCACAGACAAGCGAACAAGGAACCTGAAAAGTTTGTGAAGACTTTTCCTACTAGGGAGAATGCTTCTATTTGTATAGGAAATCACACGGTGAATGAGTGTCCTCAATTGAAAAAACGAATGGAAATTAGTATTTGCCATTTGTGTAATTCGCCTGATCATGAGACTACTTTTTGCAACTTCAACCCTCGGATAATTCAGCAGCGGTATGCCCAAATGGGATATGGAGAACCATAGTATGGAGGAAATCTAGTAGCTATACCGTGACAATCTACTCTTGGACACCCAGAACGTTTAGCCTTACCTGCCCCACCAAAGCAGTCCGCTCCTCCTGCCAATTTGATGGAACCAGCACCGTACATAAGTGCTGAGCAATGGAACTATGGTACTGATCAAGAAGGTGGATCTTCAGGAGGATCTTCAAAACAGTACGCTATTTATGATGCCACTCAACAACAAGACTCTAGAAATTGGACCAGAGCATCACTTGGTGCTTTTCATGTGGAGAAAATCACAGAGTTATAGAATGTCCAAATAAAGGAAAATTTGTACCATTTTGTCATGACTGTGGTTATGGGCATTACTATAAAGACTGTCCAGCAAGACCAAAGCCACCACCAGCTACAGCTCTTGTAAATTTGATAACAATCAAGCGAAGGCCAATAGCTCAGAATAAATCAAGTGCACTCTTGATGGTGGTCACCAGAGCACAGAAATAGAAAGAACCAGTAGCGGATCTAGTACCTGCTGATTCTATACCATTGAACGATACACCAACAACATCAGGAGTCTATCCAAATCTTCATGCAGAAAAACAATGATATCAGATTATGAGGCAATGGATTAAACATCTGCAAGAAGAAGAGGAGCTTGAAGCTGCTAAAGCGACAAAAGAAGTTCGTTCTTCACCATTGCAGCCACCAAAAAATTCATGTACAAATATGAATGACCAGTTGCATCATCACGAAGAACCCTTCAAGATGATTGAACCGGAAGCACCGCAAACAGAACTGCTCATGAACATTTTGTCTAGCAAGATCAATATTTCATTGGGAGAGTTCCTCAAGTTGGTGCCAAAAGCAAAAGAACTCTTAGTGCAAAAGTTAGTTCAAGTCGAACCAGAAGTCCATCAAGAGCCACTTTTTTGTGCTGGATTTGAAGAATCTAACGAGGTACTCCATGTTGGAGCCGCTTGGAAAAGTGAACAAAAGAATATCACTCTATCGATACAACATAGACAATTTCCTAAGTGATAGATGGCGGTTCAGGAGTTAACCTGATTTCTACAAAGCTATGTGCAAAATGGGGCCTTACAAAGATCAAGCCTACTACTTTTGCTATTATGCTAGCTGATCAAATGACAGTTCGTCCATGAGGAATGGTTGAAGATATACCTGTCAGAATTGCGGGAGTACAATTCGTCATTACTTTTGTAGTGATGGACTTACCAGAAGCACCAAATGTCTATCGAGTTCTATTGGGAGTCCATGGTTACGAGTTGCGCAAGTAATTCATAACTGGGGTACCGAAAAAATCACTTTTGAAAATCGTGAACATGCAGTTAAAGTTGATCCTACAACTTGGACTATGAAACCAATGGTTCA
Source organism: Diphasiastrum complanatum (assembly GCA_029204225.1). Lineage (NCBI taxonomy): Eukaryota > Viridiplantae > Streptophyta > Lycopodiopsida > Lycopodiales > Lycopodiaceae > Diphasiastrum > Diphasiastrum complanatum. The sequence goes on from CM055101.1 coordinate 26,071,604, forward strand.
AAAAGAAGATGATGATTCGTCAACAACGGATCACACTTGTGATTGTCCAGAGAAAAAATTGGGAGTTCATTACGATTCTGAAACGGATACCGTCAGCTGGAATGAAGCTCTTGCAATGATTGATTGTACCGCATGATATATGTGTCAACAAGATAATCAATCAGATTTGAGTGAGATTTCATTATTAGATCGAACTTTGGATACACAAATCATGTTTCCACTGAATATGCTGAATGTAGCCTGGATATCAACGGAACCTATACTAGATCCGATTGAGGATGATCTCATACTTGTGAGTCATGCCTTGACTTATGATGGTAATGCTGAACTTACGGATGAGCAGATTCTAAATCATATGGATCCGACCACATTTGGAGTGCGTTAGGTTCTTGATGAACCAACAATAAACCGCCTAAAGCCGTTATATTGAAAGAAGATAGGATCACAAGATCAATGACGAAGAAACAAGCTAAGCAACATTATAATACGGTCCCGAAATGGGAAAATCCCCCTCAAAAGATTGATTCAAAGAATGTGCCACCCTTACTAGATAAAGACAAAGGAAAAGTCGAGGATGATTCTACAAGTCAAAATTCTAGCAAGACATCATTGTCTCGGAAGTCATCACCTCCATGATCAATTCCTGCTAAGAAGGCTAAGCGAAGATCCAAGACAAGTCCTTTCGAAAAAGAACAAGCAGATGTAGTCCATCATGATATGCCCAAGCATTTTAAACGTTATACACTGGATTATGTTGGTCCTATTCACCCTGCCATGCAAGGATCTCAGGCCCGATACATTATCATAGCAACTGATTATATGACCAAGTGGGTTGAAGCCAAAGCTGTCAAAGTTGTTGATGCGAAATCTATGTCCAACTTTCTATATGAAAATATTATAATCAGATTTGGATGTCCGATCGAGATTGTTAGTGACCCAGGTACACACTTTGTTAATAAAACAATAAAGTGTTTACTGGAAGAATTTTTTGTTATACACAGATTTAGCACTCGCTACTATCCCAGAGGGAATGGCCAAGTTGAATCTTCCAATAAGATTCTCTGCACCATTATGACAAAGACAGTTGAAGAAAGTCGGGCTGATTGGGAACATAAACTGTATGCAGCGTTCTGGGCATTCAGAACCGCTTACAAAAATAGTACAAATCAAACACCTTTTCAACTGGTTTACGGTCAAGATGTTGTCATGCCACTTGAATTTTTACTTCCATCCTTACGCATAGCAGCAATGGAACGATTAAACGATGATAAGTCTATACAACTCCATCATGAAGCATTGCACAAATTATGTGAAACCCGATTGATGGCAGTTCATGCGTTAGCAGCAGAGAAAGCCCGCCGCAAGGCATGGCATGATCGTCGATTGCACAAAAAGGATCTGAAACCAGGAGATCTTGCATTGATGTACAAAACCAAGGTGATCAAGGGAAAGTTGAAGTTTATCGGGGAAGGCCCGTATAAAGTGAAGGAAATCCTGAACTATGGCGGAATAATTATTGAGCACTTGGATGGAAAACGATTTGATACTCTTGTGAATGACAGCCGATTACGCAAGTTTTGGTAGCCTGCCCCGCCAATTCAGCAAGCCTGATCTCAATGGTTTTTTAATTTTATTTGTTTTTCAATTTTTGTTTTCAGTATTTAAATTGCTGAGTTTTTTGAAAAAAGATAGTTAAAAAGAAATTAAAAAAAATTAAAAAAAATTTGAGAAAAGACTGATGAGCAAAAGTCAGAAAGTCATCAGCATGGGAAAAAGAAAAAACAGTATTTTTTGATGAAAAATGACTTGAAAATCATTGTTTTGGTCAGATTTGGCCTATACAGTATCAGAAACCTTTGCTGAGCTCTCGGACTGTACATCCACTTCAGATTTATCTAATTTGAATTGGGCAAAGATTCCTGTCCAGGAAAAATCCAGTGTTTGAGTCGGGTAAAGGATCAATAATATGCCATTTTGGGAACCTTCGCCGAGCAACTTAACCTCATTATGAACCTTTCCCGACCTGCTAGATGATCTTAAAATGTCAAAATTAGGAACCTTTGCCAAGCAACCTAACCTCATTATGAACCTTCGTCGACCTGCTAGATGATCTTAAAATGTCAAATTAGGCTATCCATAGGTTCAGGTTGTGAAAAAATGCATTTATGATAGTACCTGGGCGAAGGACCCTCCTAGGTGAAGGTTCATCCTTCGCCAAACCTGGAAAAATTCACTTGATAGGTTCAGATCCCCATAAACCTTTGTCAAGATTTTTATAGCCTATTTTCACAGTACTGTACATGCCTGCAAATTTTTGTTCATAACTAATCAACCAAACTTGTATTCAGTGTAATGGACCCACCAAATTCACCTATAAGTTGGCTGAATCCGATTCATTCCTCACTTGTGCTAGCGAAGCTCTTGCTAATTTTTCCCGCGACCAAAGCTTTCCAAACTTCTTGAACTGCTTTATGATATACTTTCATGCGTCTTACGTTTCATTTCTAATCACCATGTCTTCTACTAATACTTCCCAGTCTCCGCGTTATACTATCCATCGTGATGTCCCATCTGCAACAGACATCATGATGTCCCATCTGCAACGGACATATGATGCTTCCTAGCACAAGCATGGTCACTCAGTGGATGACCCTTACGGAACCTCTGCTTACCACGATGGGTATTCATGAGAGAGCCTTTTCTGGCAGAATCAACATGGATTCATCACTCTTGCCTTTAGTACGTGGAAGGAAGAGAAATCCAAATTTTAAATCACTTTGCAGCGTCACCCAATCATAAGCAGGACAAACAGGCCATCAAGCCTTACATTGACCTCACCAATGATCTGCACTGGACCAACGATGGATACCTCCTTGAAGCCATCACTGAGCCTTCCATACACGTTGTTGCTCAATTACTGAACAACTTTCTGATGGTTGGAAACCTCAAAAAGACCGCATCACTTCACATATCCTCCATAGGATAGTTGACTCGTATACTAAGTTGGCCAAAGCCCCTCTTGAACCATATAACTGGTTCAAGACTGTTTTTGGTGAGCTCAAGCGAGCTATTATGAGCAATACTAAGTAGCAGTTCGCTGCTGGCTCATTATTGTCTCTTCTAGATGTCTCTCACCTAGAAAACAAAATCCATGGCTTCCACTTGGATTCTGTGCTTTCTGTTTATGAAGAAGCATCGGCCGAGTCGTCTCACCAGGCCTCGAGTTCTCATATTCGACGTCGTCCATTCCTGACTCGCCTTTCACGTCATGATGTCGCACTAGGCATACATCATCAGCTGCGCTTTCACCCCTTGCTGTTGTTCGCACTGAACTTCCTATTCCCCCCTCGTCTGATGCTTCCCTCGCCTCTGCTTCCACTCAAAAATAGTTTGTCACCATTGGGGCTACCATTCCCATCACAGCTGCCTAGGCCGCCTCACCCTCCCACACCGAAGCTACTTCACCAAACACATAGTTTGTCATGGATATGTTCGATGATTCAGACCCCCTTGGGACCGTCAAAATTTTTAAAATGCCTTAGAGCCCTGTGCCCTTTGACCTCCAATCCCCTGGAAGAGGATTTGAACAGATCCATGACACTACTGTTAGTGTTAAAGATGTAAGCCAGCAACCTCACATTGATGATAGCCTAGCCACACTTCGGGTCGACCAAGCTATGAAATCACCGAAGCAGTTCGACGCCACCGTGCTTGAGGGTTTCGAGGAAGAAGATATTTTTGAAGTAGAAGAAGTATTGGCACCTATTCCACGCCAACCAAGGACAATACCATCGGGTCCTCCTGCTACTACCGCCTCCACGATAGTAGATTTTGGTTATGCTCTCGGTTTGGTCTCAAGCCTTGCGCAAGTGATCCAGTCTATGCTAGATAAGAAGAAAGAAATGGAGCACAGAATTTCAGATATGGGATTCGAAAACACTCTGATCAGCCAGAAGATTGTCTAGCTGGATCGAGAGTGGAAGATTGCCAAGCAGCATGAAGACAAGTTTGAAGCTGAAAAGAAGTTGGCCCAGCAACAGGCTGATCGCCTGGAAGAATACGTCAGCTCCCTGCAAAATGCCCTGACAACCGCACAGGATCGGGTGCATAAGGTCGTGCAAGATGCAAAACAACAAGTGCAACTGCTGAAGGGTCAATTGTAGATGGCGGAGCAAGATCGCACGCGTCTCCAAGGTGAATTGGATGTGACCACCCTTGAGCATGATGTGTATCTTCAGATGCAAATACCAAAACATCTGGTCACACCGACGAAGATCATGTATTTGTTTAAGAAAGTGAAAACATACAAAGTGTCCCTTCAAGAATTCCAAGGCAGCTTTGACAGGTTCAAAGGAGCAGCTTCAACCGAGTTGGCAAAGGCTAAAGAAACCATCACCGCCTATGAAAAAACAGTCGCTTGGGTATTGGAAGCTGGACCACAAATGCCCATACCGGTCATGCCGCAATTCTCCCCTATGCGCCAAGAAGATGTACCAATGGATACATGGTTAGATTCGGGCATGGACCAGGGGAGAGCTCCAGAAATACCAGAACAACTGCCAATTTTATCGGCAGTGCAAGCAGGTCCATCCTCATCAAGGGCCACACCTCTATTCAGAAGGCCCATCAGCATCGAGGACCACATCCAAACTTTCTTAAAGCAACATCCACATGAGTCCTCGTGTGGTGGTTGGGTTTTGAAGTTTGAGACCTCTGAGATAGAGACCGACAAAGATTTGGACAAAATACCTGCATTGGGAGACCAGTCAGCATGGAGAATTACCATTTTTTAGAAAACTCCGGAATCAATCGGGTGCTAACTTTGGTATGGCAATGGTAGGACTTCTATTTCGAAGATAGACTGTCGTACTGTGCATGCTTCTGACCAAAAATCTTTGTTAGCTTCATCTCAGCTAGCATAGATTTGGCACTTTTCACACTTGTACGATTCTTGCGCCCAGCTACATCATTGAGTTCAGGAGTATGAGCTTGCGTAAATTGTCTTTTGATCCCACATTGATCACAAAGATCATTGAAGTCAATAGACTTGTACTTGCCTCCACTATATGATCTTAGAACTTTGATCTTCCTACCTGTTTGATGTGTGACCAAAAGCTCTTGAAAGTGGCAAATGAATTTTTTCTTCAAGAAGTAAATCCACTTTTTGTGTGACATATCATCAATGAAGGTCATAAAATAGAAGACTTTACCTAAGGACATAGTCCTCATAGGCCCACATAGATCTGTGTGGATCAAATCCAGGATATTCTTTGCCCTTGCAACACCACCTTTATTGAACTTCTCTCAATGTTGCTTCCCATACAAACATGACTCGCACATTATCTTCAAGTGGTCTTCTATCATAAGCAATCCTCTCACCATTTCCAATTTCCTCATCAAGCTAAGGCTTCCTAGGTTCAAATGACCAAGCCTTTTATGCCACAATTTAGTTTGCGATGGAATGGATGAGATAAGTCCATGTTGCCCCTTGATTGTAGCATTCAACCTATACAATTTAGTGTTGGGCTCCCTTATATCATCCACAATCGCTTCATTTGGCGGTCTTCTCTCATCACCTGTGATGACATCCCACAATTCTTTCTCTATCAGTATGTTTTTCATTTTGAATTTCTACACTGCATAGTTGGAAATCCCATCCAATTTGCTATTTTTGGTCAAAATGGACTCTCCCATGTTTGCCATCCCAAAACTGCCTTAAACTGCAACCATGGGCTAAAAGACGTGTTTTGAGTACAATGGCAATGTCAATAGCTTGTTTTAATGACCTGTTAGAATTTCACACTAGGGCATCCCACCGCTTAGGTGGCATTTCGCAAGCCAAGTCACTTTTCAAACGTGAAATGCTTTTTACCTCACGCTCCTGACTACCTGCTCCCTAAAAGAGGCAAAAGAAATTTGATGTCCACTTAGCGCTTTCTCCACTGCAATCACTCTATTTTGCGGTACCGTACTTGCAGGTATAGTCCAGGTGCCCTTCGTTTGGAGGCTATAGCCTTTCGTTTGGGTCAAATAGGCTAAAGGACAAGAAAATAAGGACCTTTCTTGTTTTTAAGCTATTTCTTCTTCTTGAAATAACTTCAAACTTCACTCAATCCAATGGCTATCTTCAATCCAATGGCCCAAAACGATTATAATCTGGGAGATTCTATGCATTGATCTCTTGGATCCTCAATCCAATAACTAAGATATTTCGGGTGCCCTGAACCCTTCTCCTTGTGGCCGCTACACACTCAAATGCACAAAGTACCCACTCCCCTTCACTGCGTGTGACCTGTCCATGGACTCCTCCTTCACGAGCTCTCCCAGCTATGGAGGGTTTCTCCTACCCTATGAATCATGCTCCAGCTTCCTCCAGATCACACGTATCCTTCAATCTCTTAGTAAAGTAAAATATGAACTTGCTCTTATCTTATATAGGAACATCCCTTGGCTTTCTGGAGAACTTAAAAGTGACTTTCAACATGATCAATGTGACGATTGAATATATTGAAAAGGTTGCAAACGAAGAAAATCATACAAAATTAGAAAAATGATCATTCTATTTGAAAGTAAACTCTTTAATAATTTGCTTTTTCTAGACAAATTGAAGATTTTTCAATTTTAATTAGAGCAAAAAGGAAAAATTAACTATTATTTTTATTTGTCAATTTTAACAAATTTTGAGCATTAATTAAGTAATTTTATTAAAAGATGATTTATTGAATGTCTTCTATGCTGAGCATAGAAGTCCATGTTGAGCCTCGAGAGTTTATGCAGAGCATATAAGTCTATTCTCTGACTTCTATTGTCAGTCGAGACCGTTGAGACCTGGCTTGGACTTCTATGCTCGACATAGAAGTCTATGCTCAACATAGGCTTCCATGCCAAACAGAGAAGTCTGTGACGAGCCTCGAGAGTCTATGTTGAGCATAGGCTGCTATGCTCGACATAGACGTTTGCGTTGAGCATAGAAGTCTATCGGCATAGACTTCCATGCCGAGCAAAAAACTCTATGCTCGGCATGGAAGTCTATGTCGAGCATAGACTTCTATGTTGAGCATAGACTTATGTACTCAACATAGATTCCTATGCCACGTGTAGTGGCCTATTCCTGGCATAGAAGTGTATGGTCAGCATAGAAGTCTCGATTCATGGCATGGACTTCTATGATTAGCACTATGCTTAGCATGGACTTCTATTGTAAAACCAAGCTTCTCTACTAAGTCTAAGCACGTGGGCTGAACATTGAGGTCTCTCCTATTATGAATCCAATGCTAAGCATGGAATGTTGAGTACATGATTCTATATTGAGCACGGACAACTATGATGAGCATGGATTGAGAAAATAAAATAACAAAAATTAGAGAGAAGTAAATAAAGATAACTCACACGTTAGGAGGAAGTCTTGCAGGTGCCATGACAAAAACTATGCAACGATAGTTTTTCTTGCCCTAGCCATAGCACTACACGCTCCCACACTACCTGCGTGCCCACCATCAAGCCCGCCCCTGCCCTGCCACCCACACCCTGCCCTAGCCCGCACCCCGCCATCTGCCTGATGCCCATGTGTGCCCTTGCCATCGTGCCTCGTATTTAAGGACCTGTGGTTGCACAATACCAAATGACATTTTTAACATTCAGTGCGTGCATCAATGTGTTTTTGTCATTTTAGGAATTCGTCTATTGTAATGGGATAGTTCTTTTGTTGAGGTCTATGCTCAACATAGGCCCCATTTGCAAAGTTAGTTTAGATTCACATTTCTCTTGGTAAATGATCTAGACTTGGTTTTGTTTCTATGCCCATCACAACAGAAAAATAGTAAAAAAAATTCTAGCTCGTCTTCTTCCATCCCAAATGTATCTGCTCGTTATTATCAGTCTACAGAGAGCTCATCTGAGATTACCAATGTTGGCGTTTTTCAAGATATTACTCCTTATGGATCTCAATTCAACAATGGTAATCAAATATCGGCTTTTTTGGTTCACTCATCATCTAATATTCCCAAACTGTTTGTTTATCGTGAAATGACCACGTCCATACAAGCTACTAGAACTATTAGGTCATCGTCATTTTCTTTGGATTGGAAAGATTTGGCAGAAAATTCAGATAAAATAGAATTGGAAAGCAGTGTAGGTAGAGGTCCACTTGGTCACGGATTCAACCTCTGCGACAAGTGAGCAAGCTTCCACCTATTCGAAGAAGGCCCACATCCCATGTTAATCTTCGTCAGCCAATGTCCAAAAGAGCTATATTTAATGAATTTCAAGAGTCATTGCATGGTGCAGGATCAACTCAGGAGAATGAGACAAAGATTGAAGAGGTGAGGGATCCAAGTTAACCTGCACAAGAATTAAGTGGTTCTTTGTCACAGCTAGAAAATGTCGTTGGCACGTCCTCATATTACAAGTCAGAGCCAAAATCAAAAGGAAAATACAATAGAGACTCTCAATCAAACAAATCATCAAAAGCAATTGCTTACAAGATCTGAAATCCGAAAGGTACAAAATGTAGTTTGTTGCTCATCTTCCTGCTTACAAAAGATGAGCTTAAATGATATTGAGGAATTACGATAAAACATTGTTTCTACGTGCAAAGACGAAAAAATTATCATTTTTGTTCAACTATGAGGCCAAATAAAAATTGCTACTCATATTTCTGGAAAACAACAAAAGTTTGTCACAAAGTTTTTCTGCCCATTCTAGTAATCTCGTACTCATAAGTTGAATTTGATATCAATCAAATTTTAATTTTGATTTTTTTGCAATACTTAAATTATCTATTTATTTATTAGAACTCTAATCACAACTTTGTCAATTTATACAGAAAACCACTATATAGTTATCTCAACCAGGGTGAGTACATATTTGCATATGCTAAAAATATGAAATCATTACTCAAGTTATTGGAGAGGCAATGAGTCAAAATCGATTGGGATGTTGCTTCTTATATTTTAATTTTATTACATCTATATAGTGTTTGTGAAAAATGTCAATTAGTTAAGTTGAGTTAATTTGGCAATCTGGAGGCCAAAGTGAAGTTTCTACTTAGAGATACATTTTTTAATGTCAACAACGCCTACAAATAGTGTCCTTACTACTTTTAGGAAGTATATAAGTGGATACGGTCGGATTTAGGCCTGCTTAAAGTTCAAAGAGGTTTGTGTGGCACATGTGATCAAGAGGGAGCTTTCAAACTCAAAGATTCTACGTGGTGTGGAAGAGAGGAAAAACAATCTTTTTGAAAGAGCTAAATCCATGAGAGTGAATGTGAATCTCCATAAGTCATTTTGGGGTGAAGCTTTGATGTGTGCTAACTTTGTTTGCAACAGGTACTCAAATGATGACTTTGATGGTAAGATACTGACAAAACTGATCTAAGGGAAGAAGCAATAGTTCAGGCAGACATCACTCAAAGTGATATGGGGATCAAAGGATATGACCTTGATAGACAAGGTGCAACCCTCCAGAGACAAGGACAGTCCTAAATAGGTATGACCCACCACAAGTGCTATAAGATATTTCAACTTGACAAAATCAAAAGAGAAAAAAAAAAGCAAAATCAACAGTCTCCCCTTCCTTGTAAAAAAGACGAGGGGAGACCACAACCTTAAAGTCTCTTGACTTTGGTCAAGAGGTCTTGCCTTTCAAATAGAAAATAAAGAGTGGCAAAATGGGCAAGTCAACCCTTCCCCACCTTCCAAAAATGCAAAGTCTAAACATGGTCCAATAAGATACAAGGCCATGCACACTTAAATGGGAGTAAAAGATAAATGACGAAAGCACATGGGTGGTGAATAAAAAATTTTATGGCATGATTATGAGATAATCGTTTGTAAGCAGGAAGATGAGCAACAAACTACATTTTGTACCTTTCAGATTTCAGATCTTGTAAGCAATAGCTTTTGATGATTTGTTAGTAGTGGTTTGGATTGAAAGTCTCTATTGTATTTTCCTTTTGATTTTGGCTGTGACTTGTCATATGAGGACGTGCCAATGACATTTTCTAGCTGTGACAAAGAACCACTTAATTCTTGTGCAGGTTAACTTGGATTCCTCACCTCTTCAGTCTATGTTTCATTCTCTTGAGTAGATCCTGCACCATGCGATGACTCTTGAAATTCACTAAATATAGCTCTTTTGGACATTGGCTGACGAAGATTAACATGGGATGTGGGATGTCGGAGGGTTTGTGAACTCAAGACAACTCTAACCCTAGCTAATAAGTGAGAGAGATTTGGCACCCTGCATGTGTAAGTCCAACCCGATGATCACATAGTTATTTGATAATTAGAAAGTTAATAAAAGGACTTTAGGCCTTTTTGCCGGACTTTTAATGTCATAGGGCCTAAATGTTAAGTTAGTGAATAACGTTTGGACTCCCACCAGAATTGGTTCAAATTCAAATTCAAATTGGTTCCCTTTGATTATTGAATGAGTTCCCACTCTTTTTTAAGTTTGAATAGTTAGGGAGGTAGAAATGGGCCAATAGGATCTTGAGGCCAAGGCCCTCCTCTCCGCTATAAATAGTGCCAAACTCGAGTTTGGAAATCATGTTCATATTCTCATTTCAATACAAGCAGATTGGTTCTCTTATGAAATGGATTTGTGATTGTCCTTGCTCTCTAATTCTTTTCCTTCATCTCTCATGCTTTTGTTATATTTGCTAATTGTTGGATTTGAATGTTATAGAAATTGTTATTTTTTATACTTTTTATGAGAGAGAAAGGGAGATAGAGAAAGAGTAAGCTATCTTCATTGTGGATCGTAGTGTTAATTGTATAGTGTTAATGCTTAGGGTTAATGGATGTTAGAGTTAGATGTGGATCTTCCATTCATGCTGAAATATGAGATATGCTATTGCTCCCTTGGGAAAAAACCTATGGGTGACAACTGACTTCTTCTATCCCCCTGATGCTAGATTGCTTGGATCTTGGGTTGAGGGTAGGCTAGGAAAGAAACCCACTACAATTTTGGTGCTGTTGCTAGGGAGCAATGCCAAATTTTTAGTTTGCAGCATGTTTGTTGGATGGTTAGCTTGTATTAGGCATCATGTTGTGGCATGAATAGTGTTAAAATTGTATTTAGGGCTAGTTTGGAGGAGATTTTTTCTTGATTTGACTGGATTTTATTGTTTGAAATCTAATCTGGTTATTGAATAGAGGAAGCTATTCAGATCACCATTCTTAAGATCCATTTGGATCTGAGAAATCAAAAAAAAACAAAAATCGGTTAAATATGGAGGCAAAAATTGTCATCAAAGCTGATAGCTTTTTAACCTATTTCGAAAAATGTTTGCGGAGTTGCAAGCACCTCCGGTTTTGATCATTGAACCTACAATTTGAACGGTGAACATTTCTTCTCTACAGATTTCAGAAAATACAAAAAAACACCCAAAACCCTAAAAAATACAAAAAAAAGAACATTCGTCCGATTCATTGTAGGTGTGATTTAGATCTATCTATGCCAAGTCTGAAGAAAGAAAACGTTTCTAATTACAAAGCCTTGCTAGCTTTCAGCCCTCAGCCCGACAAAGACATTCGCGAACTCGAAGATCTAGAGACACGAAGCACGAAAAGTTTTGCGAACATGAAAGTCAAAGAAAACGAAGAAGAACGGTTCGTGAACACAAAAGTCAAAGTAGACGAAGACGAACGGTTCACAAACACGCAAGATTCATGAATGAGAATCTTTTGTGGTCAAGTACGAGAGAAGGCAAATGACCAAAACAAAACCAACGACGGAAACAAAACCTTCTCCTGCCTGCATGCTCCAAAGAGTACCAACAAGATCATGCAAGTACCCAGAAGTATAGATATCTGATCTGATGATATGACGTCAGTAGATACCTTTTAGGTCATGGCTAATCTGCCACTCTTATAATTTCCTAATTAGTAGTAGATGTTTAATCACTCTAATCTTAGATTGACATAGAGCCACCATACTTACTGGATGATACTTGACATATAGATCAATAGAATACACATACAATGTAATTAAGTAGTCTGATGCTAGTAGGCAATCAAGAGGAAATACAGACAACAAGTCCACTTGTGTGCGAGACGAGCTGTGATCAGGATCCATAGAGATCCAACTATCTGCTAGTAAAGTGGGACGATTACTCATAAGAGAACCGTGTTTCTCCCACGCCAACATACTGCGTGATTTGCATGCAGTGCTTGAAGAAAACATAGGAAGTTCAATATAGATAATTTCTCTTGTTGTGTCTGATCTCATATGCAAATGCTTTTGTTGTTAATCATGTGTCTGAGTTTTCTTGTTCATTTCAATTCCGCACCTTGGTTGAAACTATGTTGAATGATACATTAATTTTATAAACGTAGATCAGCTAGAGCCTAACTACATTCTGGAGGATTGTAGGAGTGATCCAGCGATCGCATCTGAACTCCATCCGAGTCGCAAGAGGATCATGGTTCCTATCGCGAAAGCTTCACGATTGCAAAATCCAAATCGCGATACATGAATTTGAACCCTCATCAGTGGTATCAAAGCCGGTCATCCTGTCATATTTTGACATAGCCAAGAAGCTAGCAGATCTAGGAGGCCAAGCATTCAAACAAGCAACCATCAACAAGGGAATAGACTCCAAGAAGCAATGGCTTCAAACAACAGCATGCAGAGCAAGAGCTGCACAATACTTGATTTCTCAGAATCTAACTTTCTATCATGGAAAGTTAAGACATCTTTGATACTCAAGGGTGAAGGACTATTCCCCTGGGTGGATGGCACAAAAGAAATGCCTACAACAACAGGCAAGGAGCTACGTGAATGGAGGGAGAAAAACGACAAGGTAGTAGCCTTGCTATTATCTTCCATCGAAGATAGTCTCACACTTGACCTGTCTACACTCTCCAAAGCTAAGGAGATGTGGGATGCATTACTCGCCAGATTTCAGACAAAATCAAGAAGTCAAATCATGATGCTAAAGATCAGTTGACAAATTTGCACTGGGATGGAAAAGACCTCACTTCTTTTGTAGGAAAGATGAAAGATCTGTTTCTGTCACTACATAACTCTAGAACAGTGAACGTTGTGTCCGTTGAGAAGCAGCTCACATACCTGTTGAGAGCCTTACCAGATCATTCCAGACGACAAGAACTTTGCTCGCGAAAGATCCCGCCATGAACCTCGAAAAGGCGATTGTTGAGATTTGAGAGGAAGTCGAGGCCAGAGAACATTTTGATCACAAGGATGGTTTTGACCAAGCCCTCTACGACAACAAAGAAAAATCAAAGAAGCAATTTAAGCCTAAGAGGGAGTCCAATCAGAGGCAGGATCATGACCAGCAAGCAGAGGGAACAAGCAAAGGCAACTGGAAGACCAAAGGGAGGTTGAAACAACAAGGTGCAGACAAGAAGACTTGTGTGAATATGCAGAAGAGATGGACATACAATAGATACATGCTGGCTCAATCCCAAGATTGAGTGTATCCATTACCACAAGAAGGGTCATGCAGCCATGGATTGCCACGCTCAAAAATGGGCGAACAAAGAACGAACGGAAACTGTTCGATCGCCTATATATGTGCAGACATGTGTGCAACATCAACATCTAACACACATGAGGTGAATCTAGATTCAGGAGCCACCTCACACTTAGTGACATCAAGACGAATCATGTCTGATTCCAGAAGTGCAGATCCCTCGAGATGCATAGTTCTTGGAGATGGATCTAGACATCAAGTGAACGACATTGGTTCACTATGGCTCAACACCAATGGCAGAGATAGACGACTCGAAGATGTTCTGTTCATGCCTACTCTGCAACAAGACTTGCTCTCTATAGCAAGAATAGTGAATCCAGGGATGCATGTGATGTTTTTTGACGAACATGCAATGTGATTGACGCCAGTACCAGTCTCTGATACTTTGCAGGAGTGAGCAGCTAATTGCTGAAGTAAAGGCAGACATGTCGAAACATTTTGAGATCGTGGATCTGGGAGAAGCCAGGTGTTACCTGGGCTTGCAAATTGAAAGGGACTACAAGGGAGGTAAGTTATACCTTCACCAATCCAGATACACCCAGAAGATCCTAGAGGACTTTGGGATGCTGAACTTCAAAGGAGCGAACCCTCCAATGCTTGCAGGGACGATGCTGACAAATGATGATTGTCCAAAGACCGAGGAAGAGAGAGAACATATGCATCTTACACCTTACATGAAGCTGATAGGATCACTGATGTACCTTGTTGACAATACATGCCCTAATATTGCTTATGCAGTATTCAAGATGACCAATTCTACATGAATCTAGGCTCGACACATTGGAAGATTGCAAAACGAATTTTGTATTATCTTCAATTAACGAGGGATTATGGCTTGTATAGAACAATGATTGAGTAGAACAATGCATATAGTATATTAAAAGATTGTTCTATTTTGCAGGTTTTTTTTTTCTCTTTATTCGTTCACCATTCAAGCACTCTTAGCAGCATCTGAGGGGAAAAATTTGTAGCTAACAAGGTACTGAAGATATCAAAAGGGACATCGAAATCTATTGATTTGTTAGTAGCAATATACCAACACTTATTCTGACATTCATGTGTTTGTAAATCTTGGGATTTTGTGAGATTTATGAGTGATATCATGAATTATGGATTTAGGGGAGAGCGAGAGAGAGAGAGAGAGAGAGAGAGAGAGAGAGAGAGAGAGAGAGAGAGAGAGAGAGAGAGAGAGAGAGAGAGAGAGAGAGAGAGAGAGAGAGAGAGAGAGAGAGAGAGAGAGAGAGAGAGAGAGAGAGAGAGAGAATTCTTACATTCATCATGAATTATGGATGAGAGAGATCTATAATTTATTGAAAGATTTTAGTTTAAGAAGATATGAATGTGTGATTAAAATCTGAATTTGTGTGTGTGTTATTAAAATTATGATGAGATTTGTAAATGTTGATAAAATGTTGGTGAATGAGAACACTGCTTATGAATGAAAACACGATTGTGAATTGAACAAGATCTACGATGAGGATTGTAAATGTTGATAAAAAGTTGCTGAATGAGATTAGTGATTATGAATGAAACCATGATTGTGAATTGAACTATGATCGAGATTAGTGATTATGAATGAAACCATGATTGTGAATTGAATAAAGTTACAAAAAATGAAAGTGAGAATAGACAAAGATAGTTTAAGGCTAGTAAAAAATCGTATTAGAGTGAAGGATTTTATAAAAACATGGGCAATAAATTATGAAATGAGATGTAAAAAAGAGTGAAAAGAATTTTGTAATGAGAAAGAGAAAGATTGTTGTATAAGAGTCTAGCTTAGAGAGATTTGTAGCTGAATGATAAAGAGGAGAGAGAGAGAGAGAGAGAGAGAGAGAGATGAGAATAAAATTTTATAATTAAAAATAAAAATATGATGCTAAAATGTGATGTAGATTATGACGGTAATTACGAATGAGATTGGAATGTGAATCTAGAATTAGATTGACATGTGAAATTAGAATGAAATTTTTAATGTGAAGTAAAATGTGAAATTAGAATGAAATATTTAATGTGACATTTGTGTCAGCATCCATGTAATTGGCGCGTTTCATGTCAAATTTTGACATATGAATATGCATCATATTTTGACAATTTCTTTTCATTGCTATTTTTATTTTTTGTTTGCAAAGAGTTGTTAGTGGTGTTTTTCAAGAGAAAAAATATGATCTGTTGAATTCGTATATGTTTTTAAATATAGGGTTGAAAAAATCTGATCTGTTGGATTCGTATATGTTTTTCAATTTAAGCTGATCTAAAGCCCATCTAAAAGATTGCGCATTTTGTTTCAATGTCTTTATCCATAGTAATTCGTAAAAAAGATTCCAAGCAATTTATTGAATCTCTCAATCTTTAATGTACCTGATAGGTGGTTTGCTAACTCTTGATGATCTTCTGGGAAATATAGAAAGTCGATCATTTTCATCATACTGTAGTTGCTGAACTGCAACATTATCATCTTTTGATTCGCCATTGATATGTTGTTCGTCGAAAGTAGATGAGCTTGGACTTTCAATGAGAATAGTTGACTGAGGATCTGGAAAGTTCAATATGTCAGGAGAATCTGACAGGTCGGGTACGTGGGCATTGCCTAGGTCGATGATATCATCTTCGATGAAGATGATATCCCGACTAGTGAATATCTTCGACTCAATGGGATCGAACAACTTGTAGGCTTGATCTGAAGTAGTGTAGTTGATGAAAATACATTTGGTACTCTGGATGTCGAGCTTCTTCTTGAGATCACGAGGAATCTGTGCATAAGCAGTGCATAATCATTACATCCAAAAACTCATAAGTTTGATAGAAAATGTTTGGTACTTGTCCAAACTTCGAATGGTGTTTTGTCTAAGAGACCTTTAGTAGGACATTTGTTCTGAATATAGATTATGTTGAAATAGCTCTAACCCAAAAGGACTTTGGAAGTGTCACATGTAATAACATTCAACTAAGGTTCTATTCTTTCTCTCAGCAAGACTATTTGACTGAGGCGAATAGGAGGTATTCAAATCCACAGAGACAGAAATCGAAAGTTGATCTACATTACTCAACAAAAGTACATCTACAATATGTTAGTCAGATATAATCTGATTTAGCCCTCTCACCAATGGAACCAGGTCTCAAATTGTCAAAGGGTCAGTGTCCTCAAACAATTCAAGAGGAGTAGATGCATGAATATTCTTATCATTCGATAATAGAATCTCTTATGTACGCAATGATCTGTACCAGGCCAGACATAGCTTTTGCAGTCAGCTCTTTATGTCAATATATGACCAACCTTGGTATAACACATTGGAAGGATCTTATCAGAGTCATGATATATCTTTGAGCTACTATGGACTTTTGCATTTGTTATGGAACAATCAACAACAACAAACTCAATTTACTCATTGGTTTTATAGATGCAAGTTGGGTAGGAGATGTAGACACTTGTAAATCCACTTCTGGATTTACATTTTTTCTCAACAATGGTCCAATTTCCTGCAATAGTCGCAAGCAATATTCGATAGCTCTATCTTCTACATAATCATAGTATATCGTAGCCTCACAAGCTACAAAGGAAGCAATTTGGTTGAGAAACATACTTTTAGATATCAATCTAAATCAATATGCTCCAACATTATTATTTTGTGAAAATCAAAGTGCCATTGCCTTATCAGCCAACCCTAGATTTCATTCTAGGAGTAAGCACATTGAACTGAAGTATCACTTTGTTAGAAGCAAAGTTCTTGCAGTATTGTCGAATGCAAGATATGACAGCAGATATTTTTACAAAAACATTAAGCTTGGGTACAAACAGAAAGTTCTAAGCAGAACTAAGTTTAAAGATCAAGGCACTCATGTATTCAGATTAAAGAGGAGTGTTGGATTATTCTCTTTTCTACTAATCGACTAATTGGTTTTTAATCTTCATCCAATTGTTTATCCAGTTCTGTGGATTCTCCCGTGTTTTACACAGTCTGCAGAATTACAAGTGTTTTTACACAGTCTGTAGAAATACACAGAGTTTGACAACAGTGTCAGGAATTTTCTTCTCACTACAAAACCCGAAACTATCACATTTTTGCTACAGTCAATTTTCTCTTAAAGTGACAATGTCAAGAATTGCAAGGAAAAATGCAGTGTCGCATTTTTTGCATTTTTTGCCTATAAGGAATTTTGAGTAAAAGTGCAATGTCGCATGTTTTGCATTTTTCGCCTGTCATGAATTGCAAAAAAAATGCAGTGTCGTCTTTTTCTGCATTTTTCAAAGTGCCTCAAATGTTAAGAAAATGACTTTGGCAAAGTGTGGGGCTACCTCCAATTTCAGGAAATGAGATTTTGTGACACTGTCGCATTTCTCACAAAAGTTGCATTTTTTGCTTTCTCCATGATGACAATTATGTTCATTTATGCAGAGTGACAATTATGTTCATTTCTGCAGACAGACTGTTTATGGCCAAAATGTCACCACTTATCAGCAAGCAACTTCTGAAAAGAACTGGATGAATGCCACCAGACTCCAGCCTAATTGCTTAGTATAAATAGTTGTTCATATTTCAACATTTTTTCAAAGATCAAGTATTGAATAGTTAGCTCTCTCAAGCCTGCGAGCTTGAACACTCTTGAGCATTCTAGATCAGTTCTTTAGAGTTGATTAGAGATTAATATTGCACTTACTGCTTATCAATAGTTGCACTTAATTCAGACTTATATTTTAGCCGCTTAGAGATAGCTTAGAGTACTCGGCTTCGATCCGCAACTTGTTTTACTCATTTACATTTGTATCGCTTTTACACTGAATCGATACAATTTCCTTATTGCATTTAGCTTAGTCTCGGAATGTATGCATTTTTGTAATTCTTCACAACTGACTATTTGTCTGATAATTCAATGTTTTAATGTTTGGCTATGTAATCATTGTAGTACTAATGATTTCAAAGTTGGTTACTAGAAGATTGAACGTGATTTTAATCACTATTGTTTTGTTCGAAATTGATAGGCGTAGTCATGCATGAAAAAAGAGAAAGATAGATTATTCCGCTGCACATGATAAGGTTTCTTTCTTGTCGTTCGAATTCTTTTTATTCGAATCTTATTCGAGCTACCTTTTATACACCTCTTTCCAAAACGTGGGCACACAAAAATTTGCATTTTGACACCTTTTAGGCCGTGAGGGACAGCACCGTACCAAACAAATTTCCATTTTTTGCCATGCATAGAAAAAAAATGTTGTGGCCTATTAACGCAAGCTTGAATTCCTAAAAGTTTTCATTGTTTTTGCTCACTATTTGCTTTCATTGTGTTAGTGATTAAGATTTTTTACAAACACACACACACACACACATTTTAAAGCTTTATTTCATGCTCTATCTTTTTGTTTACTTATCTCTCTTAAGCTCTCTCTTTTTCCAAGCTCTGTCTTTATACAATGGTTGTACTGCACCACCTTTCACACGTGTGGATCCAATACAGAAATAGATCACTTCCATATGCATGAATGAGAGCATAGAGAGAAAGATGAACTCTTGCCACACATGTACATTATATATAATAGGTCCTTGACCTATTTGGATGTGCTTGCCCAAGCTTATCAACATTAGGAAGCTTCTAGATCTATTCCAAACCATGGACTAGATTCAATGCACTTAAACCAATCAATTAGAGAAGGCCAAAATTTGACCTGATCAACTTGCCTAACATGCTAACAATATAAAATCAACTATTCTTGGGCCTTATTAACAATATAAAGTTTATCTCTAAGTCTAAAATGCATATTGGCCAAAATTTTTCAATTGAAATAGACATGATAAATCTCAAACTAGTTGACAATTTCTCAAACTCCCTCTTCAACTAGTTTTCACATTGAACTTTGATCCCTCTTAAGAATGATATTCACTATAAGACTAGCCCTCCATTCTATGGTTTTATAGTAACTTTCATAATTGATATAGAGAATAGTGTCAACATTTGATGCGTCACGATTTCTTACATCAATTTTACAAGTCAAGATTTAACTAGAACATAAAGAACCAAATAGAATGTAAATGCAATGATTCCTCTATTCTTCCGGCTTTGAACTCTCTGGAATATAATAGCAACCAAACAATAAATGTGAGTGATGACCACCTTCTTGCTTGTCTCCTCCATATTTGTCCTTTCTTGATATGTATCCTCCATAAAACTCCATGAATGAGCCTCCATCTCCATCTTGCCACAAGATATTATCATCACTTGATGACTTGACCATGAATAAGTGATATAATAAGCCTCATTTAGCTTCATTTCCATCAGCAAAACCAGCCAAGAATGCTACTACAAATCCAACATCCAAACGATGCAAAACAATGTAGCTAGTTTCACCATATCTTCACAATTTGCACACATTCACAAGAAATTACTCAAACATGAGATAGAAAAAGTAAAGTAAGCTTGAAAAATGTGAAAAATACAGATCCTAAGTGGATCTAAACTCCAAGATCATTGGCTTGAATGCTTGCACTCCAAACTACATAAGCTAGGAATTGGCAACACATTCTATGCTACCTAGAATGCAAAGAACTTGATCAAAAAGCATTTATCACAAATGGAAACTTCCATAAACATCAAGTGCGGCCCAAAATAGCATTATACAGTCCATAATACATCAGCCTACCACTTTTGGAAAGCACCTAAGATCATACACAATAGCTTGAAGACAATACACACAACAATGCTCTCAATGGAGGAAGAAACAATGACAATGATCTATTGATCTCAATGAAGCATACAAAAGGTTTCTCCAACCTGTTCTCCACGACTTCCCTACTATTTATGGATGAGGAAGATGACTCTCTCTCCTCTCTCTAGAAGGTACTTGACCCTAGATATTCCCTATATAGGAAAAATAGCTAAAAATGGCTTATATGACCAAAATACATCAAAATGGTCTCATTTTGAAGGGTATGAAGTTTGACACTTCATCATACTGAAAAAATACAGTAAATAAAAACATTGTGGCCTGGTTCACACGTGTGAAACTCCAGAACCAAAACTATTTACAATTTTAGCCAATTTAGGCCTCAAACTAGCTAGGAAATGTTGACAATTTTCACACTCCCTCTTCAACATTGGATGCTAGTTTCAACATAGTCTTTGAGCACATTCCAAGATTAGATCTATGCATTAAATATAGGTCCTTTCCCAACGGTTTGGTGAAGATATCAGCCACACACTCCTTTGAAGAGACATGTTGAAGCTCCACCTCTTTGGCAATGACTTGATTTCTCACAAAATGGTGAGCAATCTCAATGTGCTTGCTCCTTGCATGAAATACAGGATTGCTTGCCAAGCTTTGGGCTGAAAGGTTATCACAAAGTATGATTGGAGTCTTCTCTGGTTCCAGCAAGTGAAGATCCAATAACATCCTCTTGATCCAAAGAATCTCCTTGGTGCATGTTGTTAATGCCTTGTACTCGGCTTCGGTGGAAGATAGAGAGATAGTTGGTTGCTTCTTTGATAGCCATGAGACCACTCCATCTCCAAGATAGATTGCAAAGGCACTTGTTGACTTCCTATCCATTTGATCACCTGCAAAATCTGAATCTGAAAATCCACAAAGGTTAGGTGTAGTACCTCCATACAAGATGCCAAAATCTCTAGATCCCGAGATGTATCTAAGTACTCTCTTTCCTAGCTTCCAATGAGCCTCACTAGGATCTTGCATAAATTGACTTAGTTTACCAACCACAAAGCTTAGATCAGGTCTTGTGATGGCTAACCATATAAGAGATCCTATTAGCTTTCTATAGAGAGTAATGTCCTTGAAGGATCTTTCATTACTTCTTGTAGTTAGCTTTACATTTGATTCCATAGGAGTAGAAACAACTTTACAATCTTCCATATGAAACCTTTTTAGAATAGAGTTAACATACTTTTCTTGACATATGAATGTAGATTTAGAAGTTCTAATAATCTCTATTCCTAAGATATAATGAAGTTTACCAAGATCTTGAATTTCAAACTCTCTTTTGAGTGCCATCTTGATTTCATCTATATCTAGATTGTTACCACCACTTAAGATAATGTCATCAACATAGATCAAAAGTAAAGTGATATCATTTTCATTCAATCTAAAGTAGAGAGAATGATCATACTCACTCATAACAAAGTTTTGAGAAAGTAAGAAGGAATTGAGCTTAGCATACCAACTCCTTGGTGCTTGCTTTAGCCCATACAAACTCTTTTGGAGATAGCACACATGATTAGGCTCATCATGTGAAACATAGCCCTCGGGTTGCTCCATGTAAATATCTTCTTCAAGATCACCATTCAAGAAGGCATTAGTAACATCCATTTGCCACATATCCCAATCATAAAGAGTTGCAAGAGAGATTAGGATTCGAATAGTTACCATCTTTGCCACGGGTGCAAAGGTCTCATCATAGTCAATACCATATTCTTGAGCATACCCCTTTGCCACCAACCTTGCCTTGTACTTGTTGATTGATCCATCTTGATTTGTCTTGATCTTGAAGATCCACTTACAACCAATTGCCTTCTTGTCCTTTGGAAGCTTTACCAACCTCCACGTGTTGCTTTTGATGAGTGCTTGATGCTCATGATCCATGGCTTGGATCCATTCCTTCTTTTGAATTGCTTCATCTACACAAGTTGGTTCATCAAAAGAGGTAAGAAAAGCAAAGTTAGAGTTGTCCACCACTTGCTTTCCTTTTTCATCATAGGTTAGCCTTGATGGCTTAGCCCTTTGCCTTTGAGTCTTCCTTGAAGTTTGCTTTGGAGTGGCATCTCCATCTTCATCCAAGACATCTTGCACATCATGATGATTAGTAGGCACATCAACATCAACATCAACAACATTGGAAACATTCTCTTCATGAAAGATGACATCCCTACTTATGACAACTTTCTTTGTAGAAGGAATGTACACTTTGTAAGCCTTGCTTACTTCACTATAGCCAACAAACACACCCTTCTTTGATGAAGGATCTTCTTTAGTTCTATCATCAAGTGTGATATTGACAAAACATGTACATCCAAAGATCCTACAATGCTTGACACTCGGCCTTCTACCATAAAGAACCTCATGAGGAGTTTTACCATCCAAGGAAGCACTTGTCCATCTATTACATAGATAGTTAGCACATGCTAAAGCTTCCCCCCAAAAAGACTTAGCAAGATTAGCATGTAGTCTCATTGCCTTGGCACATTCACAAAGGGTTCTATTCTTCCTCTCGGCCACTCCATTCTGTTGTGGAGTCCTAGGACTAGACATCTCCCTCTTAATCCCATGTGCTATACAAAATTCTTTGAACCTATTTGAGGTGTATTCCCCTCCATTATCAGATCTTAAGCATTTGATCTTTGTATTGAATTGGTTTTCCATTTCATTCTTGAACTTGACAAATGCAGCAAACACTTCATCCTTACTTTTAAGAAGATAGATCCAAGTATACCTACTAAAGTCATCAATGAAAGTTGCATACATCTTTGCCCCACCATTGCTAGTTGTACTAGAAGAATGAATATCAGAATGCACAAGTTGAAAAGCTTCTTTAGATCTAGAAGTAGATCTAGAATAAGCAAGTCTATGAGATTTGGACAAGGCACAATGTTCACAAACACTATTGTTTGCAACAAGACTTTTAGGGAGACCAAGAACAAGCTCTTTCTTTGCCATTACCTCCAAAGATTTGAAGTTGGGATGGCCCAACCTCTTGTGCCAAACTTCTTGGTTTGTCAATTGCTCCCTAGCCATACATCCTTCATGATTAGAGATCACACATGCATCAAGCTTGAAAAGTTTACCATGCCTCCTACCTTGAGCAATCAAGGATCCACATTTACTTATCAAACATGCATCTCCAATGAACTCCACATCAAGTCCTTTGTCAATCATTTGACTTACACTAAGCAAATTCTTAGTGATTGAAGGAATGTACAAGACATTTTCAAGATTTGCTTTCCTATTTGTTGAAAGGGAAATAGGAATAGTGCCTATGCCTTTGATGTCACATTGACCATCATTTGCAGTGTAGATGATGTTACCTTCTCCCTCATAAGACAATAAGGATGTAAAGTATTCCTTATGTCTTGTCATGTGAGATGAGGCTCCACTATCAATCCACCAAGGATCATTATCATCTATGTTGGCTAACAAACTTGAAGTCATAACAAGTGATTCACATGTGTTATGTTCTTCCTCATCTATTGTAAGATTTCCTTGCCTCTCTCCTTGCTCTCTTTTCTTCTTATAACATTCATTTGCAAAATGACCTTTTATCCCACAATAAAAGCACTTGAACTTTGACTTATTGTTCTTAGTAGAAGAGGAAGAGGAAGAGTGATCATCATGATCAAAGTTACCACCTTTGGACCATTTCCCTTTGCCTTTACCTTTGCCCTTGAATTTGCCTTTTGTGAAGAAAGCCTCTTCACCTCCACCTTGCAAGGATGCACCATCAAGCTTTGATTGCAACCTATGTTCTTCAGCCAATAAGATTTCTTGCAAGTCAACCACACTTGGCAAGACTCTTTGAATGGCAAAACTTTGCACAAGGTTAGCATGTTCATTTAGCAAACCATTCAACATAACTTGGACTATTTCACCATCTTTTATGTTCTCATCAATGCATGCTAAATCATCACTTAGGGACTTAACTCTCAAGATAAATGCATGAGCACTTTCACCCTCTCTTTGCCTACTAGAAAATATTTGTCTCCTTAGGGTCAATACCCTAGATGTGGACTTTGATTCAAAGAGCTTCTTTAAGGCATTCCATGCCTCACTTGCACTTTGACACTTTCCAACTTCCTTGAGAAGTTCATTTGTAACATTCATTTTAATGATATGAAGAGCCCTTTTGGCCTTGTTATCAAACCTTTGTTGCTCTTGAAGTGTGAGAGGTCTCTCTTCAATTTCTGCAACTATGTCCATGAGTTCATTCAACTCAAGTAAGGACTCCATCCTCACTTTCCAAGTAGAGTAATTTGATGAACTCAACCTTTCACTAGACTCTAACATGATCCCACCATTGGAAGCCATGATTCTAATGTTTCTTCAACTTGTAGGTTCTGTCCTAAAGCACTTAGCACTCACTTTTCTCTCAACAAATGATAGATAAAGAGATCTATGAAGATTTAGGACCCTAAAACACTTCTATCTTGAACCTAGATGGTTTCCAAGCATAGAAAGGAAGATTGAAACACATGCAACACTTTGCACACACTAAGAATGGATTACAAAATCAAACCAACCTGAACACACTCTTGCTTAAGCTCTCAAACTTTCCAGCAAGTGACCAAATCAAGTTATGGTGTGAAGAGTTACTTGCATTCTTAGAAAATACCCAAAACTAGGATGCCAAGATTACCTAGTAATGAACAAACTTGATCAACATATGATCAACACACTAAGATATTGATTCAACCTGTAAAACCACATGTAAACCACACTTCTAAAAGTTTATAAACTCCAGCAAGTGATAAATACAAGATTTAGAGGTGAATGAATGAGCACACTTAGTGAATCACAAGACTAGCTTCACTATCTTGTCAAATCTTGGTGTTTAGATGTAGATCTAAGATCACTTCACATGAGAATGTTCCTCAACCTGTTAAGAACCTGAAAACACACTTGCATAATGGTTAACACCTTCCAGCAAATGCTCCAATCAAATTACATAAGGAGAGTTACTTACATGCTCAACAAAGTACACCAAAATTTATGCCAAAATTGATGACAATCTTTACAATATGCTCTTCACAATGGAGCTTACAATATGTTCACCCAAAAAAGGGGATCTTTCATCCAAATGGGAGCTTTGCTCAGCCTTTAGGAGAATTACAACTCACTCAAAAGAGCATTTGTCATCCACTTAAGGAGAAGTTTCATCCACTTAAGGAGAGTGTTCATCCAAGAATGGAGATTGTCAACAATAGGATTGAAAAGAACATTGTTAGTATTGAATATGCACAAGCCTCACAATCACAAATGATTAGGTGTTATGATCTGATCCAAAATAGTTTCTTTTCAGCCTCTGATCTTCAATAGACCTGAAATATGCTTTTGATCCACAAGTTCAACTCACAAAACAAAGGTTAGTAAGATTTGATCAACAAAGCAATGCAAAATCATGCTAGAACTTGATCAAACATCCAAATATCACCAAAAATGGAATACTTACTGTAAATAGAAGCCAACCAGCTCTGATACCATGTGAAAAATACAGATCCTAAGTGGATCTAAACTCCAAGATCATTGGCTTGAATGCTTGCACTCCAAACTACATAAGCTAGGAATTGGCAACACATTCTATGCTACCTAGAATGCAAAGAACTTGATCAAAAAGCATTTATCACAAATGGAAACTTCCATAAACATCAAGTGCGGCCCAAAATAGCATTATACAGTCCATAATACATCAGCCTACCACTTTTGGAAAGCACCTAAGATCATACACAATAGCTTGAAGACAATACACACAACAATGCTCTCAATGGAGGAAGAAACAATGACAATGATCTATTGATCTCAATGAAGCATACAAAAGGTTTCTCCAACCTGTTCTCCACGACTTCCCTACTATTTATGGATGAGGAAGATGACTCTCTCTCCTCTCTCTAGAAGGTACTTGACCCTAGATATTCCCTATATAGGAAAAATAGCTAAAAATGGCTTATATGACCAAAATACATCAAAATGGTCTCATTTTGAAGGGTATGAAGTTTGACACTTCATCATACTGAAAAAATACAGTAAATAAAAACATTGTGGCCTGGTTCACACGTGTGAAACTCCAGAACCAAAACTATTTACAATTTTAGCCAATTTAGGCCTCAAACTAGCTAGGAAATGTTGACAATTTTCACAAAAAACACTTCCTTGCTGCTACTTTGACCTTACTTAAATCTTCAAACACCTACAAAAATAGATCCAAAGTACCTTTGCCAATTGATTTCTCTTTCATGCTCTTGACTAGTTCCAAATTGCCAACTTTCCTTTTATGTTGTTGAACTCCTTTGAGATCAACATCTTGATCTTCCACTTGACCATCAAAGTTATTGAATAAGACCTCTTTTCCAGATCCATTAGTTGCTTCCAATTCTTGAAAACTATGATCCACTTGCATAGCATCATCTAGACAAGAAGATGAACCAAAACATGTGAGTAAATCAAAGTTTGTACCTTCAACTTCCTTAACCTTCTTAACATATGTAAGCCTAGTTGGATTTTTTCTTTCCCTTGAGGATCTTCTTAGAACTTTATTTGGAGAGGCATCTCCATCATCATCATCCAAAGAATCATGCTTATCACCACCAAAAATGTTAGATTGATCAACATCAACAACATCACTATAGCCAACAAATATTCCCTTCAAGAATCCCAAAAGATGAGTTGACATAGCAAGTATTACCAAATATGTTCACCAAAAATGACCTCATTATGAACTCTTACCATCCAAGTCTACATCTGGGTACCTATTGCAAACAAAGTTAGCACACATCAAAGCTTCACCTCAAAATGACTTAGGAAGATTTGCATTCACCCTCATGGATTTAGCTCTTTCAAAAAGAGTTGTCTTCCTCTCTCCCACACCATGTAGAACTTTGAGCTTGAAAGCTCTTTCTTTATCTCATGTTTTTCACAAACCTCTTTGAGGTTTTTTGGTAGGTCTTCATTTGCCAAATTTAAGCACTTGATCTTCATGTTGAATTGACTCTCCACAACATTCTTGAACTTGAGAAAGACATTTGAACTTGAAAGCCTTCAATTTTTGCTTAATAAAATAAATAGCTATTCTTCTCAAATATTTGTCAATAAAGGTAATGAAATACTTTGCATCAAGCAAGGGCAAAATTTGCATTGGACCACATATATTTGAATGAACACCATCTAGAAGACCTTTTGTTGCATGCCTATAACTTGATGTAAAATGAATCCTACTTTGTTTTACAAGGATGCAGCTTTGACAGACAAGGAGGTCGACTTTATTGGTTAAATAGTCAAAATCAAGTACCAGAGATTGTTTGGACATGTTTGAGATAAATGTATGATTCAAGTGTCCTAATCTACAATGCCAAAGTAATTCTTTATTGACAAGAACAGAGGTTTTTAATGTTTGACAATAACATAGGTTTTCAAGTCAGAATAACAACCCGCTAGTCTATATAAGTATCCATACCTCAAGAGGGATCTTATTTGTCCTATCGATAATTCGGCATTGATCAGACTCAAATTTGACCCATTGATCTAAATCAGTAATTCTACTTACCAATAACAGATTCGTAGAGGGTTTAGGTACATACAAAAAAATTGATAGTAGTTTGAATTGATCATGCTGGAACATCAATTTTACAATGCCTTCACCTTTGATAGTGTGTGTACTATTGTCGCCAAGAAGAATGAATTTCCTTGTAAGGCATTTAGGAATGAAAATACTCACGATGACTGGCCATATGTGGAGTAGCTCCAAAATCCAGAAATCAAGAATTAGTGATTCGCACCTTTTGGTCTTTGATAATAAACCCTCCTTTGTTCATGTTGAGTTCGGGATATAGAGATGATACTGCCTGTAGATCCGGTTGCTTGTTGACATTCTTTGTTTTTAATACCTTGCAATCCTGGATCTCAATATTATTGCGTTTGTAATACTTACATAACATCTTCTTCTTTGATTGTGGATTAATAAATGCTCTTGACTTTGTGTCATCTTTTGATTTGAAGCAGACTGCTTAGAGGTTTTCTTCTTATGTCGTTTTAAGACTTTATGACATATAGAGCATGAGATGATGAAGTCAAAGAGGTATCTTGACTTATTCGATTGTCTTCTTGCAGCAACATAGTGATAACTTTAGTGAGAGTTAAATCTAAGTTTGTCAATATGATCATCACCAAGTTCTCATATGTAGAAGGCAAGCTTGAAAGCCATGTCGTGATTGCTTATTGATTGTTAATGATGGATCCAACTGTTGCCATCTGTTGCAAGAAATTCTTAAATTGGTTAATGTGATTCTAAAGTGAATCAACATTCGACATCTTGAGTGTGAAGAATTTTCTTCTAAGATTTAACTTGGAAGTCATGTCCCTCACATCATATAGCGAGCTTGAGATGGACCGTACTTCTTTCAAAGTCTCAACTTTAAATATGTGGCCAATCTGAGTGTCTGATATATTGAGAATAATAAGCATGAAAGCTTTATCGTCCTCTGATTTCCACAGAGTCGGATGTGTCATCTTCAAGCTTCATTTCTATACATGTGACAACATCCCACAACTTCTTGGCGATTAGCAGGGTCTTCATCTTAAATTTTCACAAATAGTAATTGGAGCCATTGAGTTTGTCTACGATGAGACCAACTTTACTTTGATAATCCATTTGGAACTTTGGTCTGTTGATAAGTCGATGACTTTATGAATGATCTTGTGCAACGCTACAATTGAAAATTGATTATCAAATACTGAAATTGATACCACAAATTGAAGGTAAGAGCAAGTGTGTTCTGATAAGAATTTGATAATATGAAAAGTATCTAGTGATCCGCTTTGATACCTTGAAGGATATCTAATAATAGTGCTCTTATACCATGTTGGAAGAAGAAATGACAGTTCAAGAATCCAACGACTATGCACGAATTATTGAGCACAGTAGAATGAGTCTTCTTTTCCAATGCATGATTACACCTATCAATAGTTGGACAAAGCTATAATGATAGCCAAACTATTAGCAACTAATTTTGAAACCATTAGTACTAAAGTGATTTCGTAGCCAAACAATTTTAGAGCGCGAAGTGATGTATAGAAGGTAGAGTGACTGCATGATACTGAACACAATAAGAAGGTAGATTGATTCAGTAAGTAGCATGTACAAATCAGATGATAAGAGCACAAAGCAATAGCAGATACAAACTGAGTACTCTAAACTATCTTTGAGTAACTAAAAACTCTATCTGATGCACATCCGCGAGTAACTGGTAAGCACTAATAGCAATACTCTAATAGAGCGAGACTTATAGAAATCTTTAATGATCAACTATTTGTACTAAAGCAATTTAAGCCAATTCGGTAGGACAACTTATCAGATCGTAGATCACAATTGGTAGTTAGATGTAATGCATTGATATCTATCCAATTAGGACTTCCCAAAAATTACTTGCAAAGTAGTTAGGGCAAGTGGCAAGTCTTTAGCTTCATATCAAACGGAACAATAATGGCCATCCTTCAACATGTTCGACTCGTTCAACTTTCGTCGGAGTCATCCAATATGTCGGAGGTTGTCCGATATGTCAAAGCCACCTATTGAGCGATTCCTGAGTATTTCTGTAGACTGCAGATATGGATAATAAATGGATGTAGATTAGAGATCGATTATTTTGGCTGAATCACTCTCGATAGTAGAATAATCTAATAGTTGCTTCTGAGGCATGGCTTCATAATAGATTTTGACTTCATTGCATTCATAGAGTCTCACTCTCACTCTCACCACATTTCTCATAGCAGTAATTCATGTTTCTTGCATGCAGGTACCATAGTTCCCATCTCATGAATCGCAACATCGTGAGTCAGATGTTCGTGGCCAAGATGAGGACTCAATTGGTGGTTCTAGCTATTTTTTGTATTCTAGCCTATATATATATACATTTACTAATGTAGTATATGTACTTCTATACTTGGACTATTTTTGTTTTTGGACCATTCATGTATGGTTATTCCGTTAATCATAATTGTTTGTCATATGGCTTTCATTGCATGAAATTTAACTCTAATATTTGTAATTTTTAGGGTGAAATGAAGCCAATATTTTTGTTTTGGACTCCTTATTGAATGAAGCTCATTTATTTGGACAAAGCATTGAACGAAACTTTTAAATATAATTACTTATGGCCCTAAACAAGGTTGTAACGATAATTTGATTTTAGGTGAAAGTTGCTTAATTATGACCTAAATTTAGTATGAGTCAGATGTGTAACATCCTTCTAAGAGATTTCAAGAAACTATCTATCACCGTACTGATGGGGTAGGAGATATCGACATTAGAAAATCAATTACTGGCTTTCTATTCAACCAAGGCTCAATATCCTGGAACAACCAATGCAAAAACAGATCTCATTATCTTCAACAAAATAGAAATACATTGCTAGCACAAATGCTAAGAAGCCAATTTGGCTCAACAACACCCAACAATTCTTTATTGTGAGAATCAAAGCACAATAACACTATTCTTCAATCTGAGATTAGTTAAACATGTTGTGGCATCGGAGACTAGGACACCTTAGAGAAGATGCAATCAGGGCCATCATTTCAAAAGGAATGGTTGTAGGGCTAGAGAATGACTCAAATCTGAGAAGGGTGCATTGTCAAGCTTGCATGCATGGCAAACAACAAGGGATGACTTTCCCACAATTGCAAGGAGCTGTAAGAGGAAACAACCTCTTGAATTAGTACACACAGATATATGTGGACCAATGTACCAAATCTCAGTGGGTGGATCTAAGTATTTCATCATTGTCATTGATGGCAAGTACAATCAGGCAAGTACAATGTTAAATGCTTCAAGGCAAGAAGAAAGGAATTCCAACAAGCAAAGCTCACAATCCACTAGAAGAGGCCAAAGTTAAGTTAAAAGAGCATGTGCTGAGGTGTCAGTGTCACATGGCTATCACATGAAGTTCACATGGGTGCCCCTAGGCTATGGGTTTTCTATGTTTTGCTTTGTGGTTTGATTAGTGTTAACCCATGTATAGCCTCATTAGGGCCTTTTTTGGACTCAAAAAGGGCCTCTTCCTTGCCTAAATGTGTTTGCTAATTAGGATTAATTAACTCACTAATCGTCCTACGTGGTAGCTCACCATGGGTTTATCATGAGTTAACTCATACTTCAATAGCCTTCACTTAGACCTAGCATAATAATATAGCAAGTACAAGTGATTTAGGATCTAAAGAGATGGCGAGTATTTTTTGAAGGCCTTCAAAAAATCATTTTATGACTTGATTGAGGTAAAAAGGGGGCCCAATATTTCATTGGGCCCCGAAGTTGAAAAAAATAAAAAAATAAAAAGCATGGGAGGGGGCATGGGGTACACCCCCTCCCCTTCTCCTCCAGGGGTGCCCATACCCGCTCCCTCCCCTCTCCCGATCTCACTCCCTCACTCCCCGGGACGCTGGCCCAGTTGAGCACGCAGCACCCCAGGGTTGCCATTCAACGCTCCCTGTTCGGACAACAATTGGGGGGCAAAATTTTTTTGCCCAGAGGCCCGCACACTCACCCAAGTCAGCCACTGACCTGGGTGAGCATGCGGGCCTTTGGGCAAAAAATTTTTGGCCCCAACTTGTTGTCCAAACGGGGGGCGTTGAATGGTGACCTCGGGCTGCTGCGTGCTCAACTGGGCCAGCGGCTCGGGGAGTGAGGGAGTGAGATCGGGAGAGGGGAGGGAGCAGGTACATGCACCACAAGATGAGGGAGGAGGGGGACGAGACAATGACAAGGAGGGGGTATTGTACAAGGGGAGGGGGAGGGGTGTACCCCATGCCCCCTCCCACACTTTTTTTTTTTGATTTTTTTTTCAATTTGGGGGCCCAATGTCCCCTTTTTACCTCAATTCAAATCATAAAATGATTTTTTGAAGGCCTTCAAAAAATACTGGCCATCTTTCATGTAGATTTTAAATCACTTGTCCTTATCATGTCATCATTACAAGTAGAGTTAGAGGAGAGTTAGTGGGTGGGTTAGAATTTGTAAATCTAATTTACACCATTGGATGTGCCATGTCATATGGACCATTCCATTTCAATTGTCATTCTGTTATTGGTACACATGTCGTCATTAACACTAATTATAATTAGTAAAGAAGCCCTTTTTGAGTCCAAAAAGGGCCCTAATCTAGAACTTTTTGTAGATGAATGACACCTACCTTGCTTTCTTATGATTGTGAGTAGTGTTAATGGAAATTTGGTGCTGGGGATGTGTAAATTGATCTTGCAAGTAATGCAAATGTCATGATCGTATTAATCTCTAGTGTTAGAATTAATGATGATAGTGTTAGAATGCCTGGAATAGTGTCAATGGTGCCCTCCATTCCACCCACTTCTCCTCCACCCAATGCCACTCCCCTTGACACTCCCTTTGCTACCTCTTCACCAGCTCATGTCATGTGAGAAATTGCTAAAATTGGCAAATCTAGCTTGAACAAAACCATGTAGATTATGCGTAGGTGAGTCCCACACATGTGAGTCCATGTTTCCACGTGTGTAGGCTACTCTAGATATCATTCATAGGTTAATTAGATATCATTCATAGGGTTAGTTAGGGTTGTTTGGTCATAGTTTCTAGATTATAAGACCAAATTCCTCGAGGCATGGAGGCAGTGGATAACCAACGTAGCCACCAATTTGGCAAAACTCTAGGGTTAGATAAGAATAAGGTAAAAAATGGTCAATCATCTTCCTTATTACATGATGGATTTTCACCTGATTTGAGCTGGGGAAGAGCTTTTGTATATACTATTCACCATTCCATAGTGAAGATAAAGAATTTTTGGAGCAAATTGGCTACAAATGACCACACAGAAGCATACATTCTAACATGAAACTGAACCCCATAAGAAGATAGATTGATTCATTAAGTAACATATACAAATCAAATGATAAGAGCACAAAGCAATAGCAGATGAAAAGTTATGTATTCTAAACTATCTCTGAATAACTGAACACTTTGTCTGATGCACTTCCGCTGGTAAGCAACAAGTGCTAATAGCAATACTCTAATAGAGGGAGACTTATAGAAATCTCTATGATAAGCTATCTATACTAAAGTAGTTTAAGCTCATCCAGTAGGACAGCTAATCAGGTTGTAGATTTTAATTGGCACTTTTGTACTGTCACCCATCCAGTTAGGACTTCCCGAAAATCTACTTGCAAGGCAGTTAGGGCAATTCTTTAGCTTCATATCATGCATAATAGTAATTGTTATCCTTTGACATGTTCAAGATCTTCAACTTTCGTCGGAGTCATCCGATATGTTGTAGGTTGTCCAATATGTCGGAGCCACCTGTTGAGCAATTTTTGAGTATTTCTAGACTATATAGAAACACGAACAAAATTGCAAAACTGGATAATGAATGGATGTAGATTATAGATGAATAACTCGAATAATAAAAAACTTCCCCTTAATTTGAATCCATGAATGCCTTGACTTTCAAACTTAGCTTTGCACAAAACTTTCTATGTGCATCCATGCTTAGTGCCTTAGTAAAAACATCAACTGTCATATCTTGAATTCAACAGTTCTGCAAGTGTACCTCTCTGTCAAGAAGTTTGTTTCTAACATAGTGATACTTAATTTTAATGTGCCTAATCCTACTTTAAAATCTAGGTTGGCTGATAAAGCAATAGCAATTTGATTATCCCAAAATAAAGTTGTCGGAGTATATTGTTTTAGAAAAACATCTGAAAGTAAGTTTCTCAATCATACTACTTCCTTTCTAGCTTGAGAGGCTGCGATATACTTTGATTCAGTAGAAGATAGAGCTATCAAAGTTTTCTTGTGACTATTTCATGAAATAGGACTGTTGTTGAGGAAGAATGTAAATCCAGAAGTGGATTTACGAGTGTCTACATCTCCTGCCCAACTGGCATCTAAATAATCACTGAGAATATTGAGTTTGTCATTTCGAATGCTCCATAACAAATTCAAAAGTCCATAGTATGTGCAAAGCAGAGGAGTGTGCTAACTTTTTTTACAATAGGTACTCAAATGAAGACTTGCATGGGAAGAGTTCACTTGAAGTTCTTTTTGGTAAGAAGCCAAGGATGGAGCATTTGAAGATCTTTTCTAGTAATTGCTATTTCAACTCATCTTTTGGATTCTTGAAGGGAATATTTGTTGGCTATAGTGAAGTAAGGAAAGCTTATAGGGTTTACATTCCTAAGTCAAAGAAAGCTCAAATTTCTAAGGATGTTGTCTTTGAAGAGGAGAGTGTGGATAAGGTTGATGTTGTTGATGTCGATCAATTTAAAATTTTGGTGGTGAGGAAGATGGTTCCTTGGATGCTGATGGTGGAGATGCTTCTCCAAGTCAATTTCTAGGAATATCCTCAAGGGAAAAGACAAAAGCCATTTAGGCTTACATATGATGAGAAGGGTAAGCAAGTGGAAGTCACTCATTTTGCATTACTCACATGTATTGGTTCATCTTATTGTCTAGGTGATGCTATGCAAGTGCATGATGGTTTTCAAGGAGTGGATGCAAGTAATGGATCTAAAAACAAAAAAACATTTCAATGGCTTTTATGGTCAAGTGGAATATCAAGAGGTTGATTTCAAAGAGCTTCAACTACACAAAAGAGTCAAGTGGCAAAGATACTTTGGATGTATTTTTTCAGGTTATTGAAGACTCAGGTAAGGTCAAGGGGGCAGCAAGTAAGTGTCGGTCAAGTTTACTTTACTTGTTCTATCTTATGTTTGAGCTATTTCATGTCAAGGTGTGCAAATTGTCAAGATATGGTGAAACAAGCTATATTGTCTTGCAATATCTTGTTGTTAGAGTTGTACTAGCATTCTTGGCTGGTTTTGCTGATGGAAATAAATCTATTGGAGGCTTATTATATCACTCATTCATGATAAAGTCATCAAGTGTTGATGATAGCTTATGGCAAGATGGAAGTGGAAGCTCATTCATTGATTTTCATGGTGAAGACATATCAAGGAAGGACAAAAATAGAGGAGACAAGCAAGCATTGGATGAAAACTATCATGTTACTATTATTTTTCACAGAGTTCAAAGTTTGAAACATGGAGGAATCATTACATTTACATTCTAATTGGTTCTTCATGTTCTAGTTACATCTTGATGTGTAAAATTGATGTAAGAAATAGTGAAACATCCAATTTGGACACTATTCTTTGTATCAATGTAAGTTACTATAAAACCATAGAAAGGATGTCTATACTTAGGATGGAGATCATTCTTAAGATGGATCAAAGTTGTGTGATAAAACTAGTTGAAGAGGGAGTGTGAAAATTTGTCAATTAGTTTTGTTGGTTTATTGGCATTTTTGGAGGCCAAAGTGAAATTTCAACTTAGAGATACTTTTTTTAATGTAAATAAGGCCTAAAAATAGTGTTCTTACCATTTTTAACAAGTATATAAGTAGATAAGGTCGGATTTAGAGCTACTACTATTGGTTAGTTGAGATAAATTGAAACTAGTCAATTATTTCAGGGTTTTAAGTGAAGTACCTAGAAGTTGCTATTTTAGGGCAAGTTTAGGGCAAGTGGGCAAGTGGCACTATGGATACTATAAAACGCTGTAAAGACATGGAGAAACCATCTTCATATTCTCATTTTGTATGGAGAAATTTTCTCTTTTGATTATGTGTCCATCTCATGTGTTTATCTCTTGATATCTTGAGTTTCTATGTGTAGAATGTTGATTTTATGGTTGATCTAGCTTTCACACATGTGAAGTATAGTATTGTACTTTAGTGCACTAGTCGTACAGGGATAGTACTAAGTCATATCTAGCTGTTTATGATCAAATTTGCCACAGGTGGCACATGTTTGCAATCCTCACAATTCCCTTACATACCACTATCCTCAAAAAAATAAGAAACCTTGAAACATGTCACATTAGAGAAACTTAGAGCCCGACGTGGGTCTTTAAAAAATATGCGTTTTTATTTTTTTTCTTATTTTCATAGCCATGTGGACCAATTGAAACCTTGATATCGGAAATCTACGTAATGCAAATTTTTCCAAATATAAATAAAATAAAAACTTTTTAAATATATTACTGATTCGTCGAGCAGTATGTGGATTTTCTATTGGTTGTTGAGGCCTTCCCTTCCAGCTCATCATTGTCCAAAGAGACCCAAACAATATTGAAAATAAATATGACAAATGCTTTAAATGAGAAAATCGATGTACCATTAGTGTATATGCATTGTCAAATCATGGTTTAGAGGGTTAACTAGAGTTAAGTTGTAGCGCCAAATAGTTCAGTGTTTCAAATTTTTGCCTACACATATTTTCAAATTCATGGCTTTTTGCCTACGCATATTTTCAGATTCAAAGTTCAGTGTTTCAAATTTTTGCCTGCACATAATGAATGACACCATCAAGGAAGCCGTGCTCCTCAATTGACTCTATGCTTCTCTTCAACGAGAAAGATGACAAGGGTGCCCAAAAAATATTCAAAAAACTCTTGGGTTTTGATGCACCATCATCAAGAGGAATAGTTCGAAAAAGCAAAAGGTCAAACCTATCATTTCGATCTTATTGGAAGGCCAAAATTTTGTATTTCAAAACATCATCAGGAGGAAAATCTATTTCTAAAATTCTAGTCCAACATGTATATATGCATTCAGAGATAAATGTGCAAGGATTCAACAGTCAGGACAACAAAAAAAACAGATGTGATTATTGATATTTTACAATACTTTGATTTTTGTCATTCATCAATATCTATTAGCTTGCCAATCTGATCATTTTGCTCTTGCAGATTTATATCCATCCAACATAAATGAACGGGAGCCTAGTGGATCTCTAGCAGGTGTGTTAGATGTTATTCACACTGATATTGGACAGCTGCAATATCGAGGTAGAATCGCAAAAGGTCTAGCTGATAGTGGGATCTTTTTTTATGAATCAATGTACATTCTTGATACAAAAGGAGATTTTGGACAAATAGGCCCAATTCCATTACCTAGTTTTGGAAGTGATGAATGGATTGCTCTAGATGCTACAGTTTCAGAATCATTTCGTTGCAAGCTATATAATGATGTAAAAAATTCATTAAAAATAAGCACAGGATAAAAAATAGTTAGATTGAGTTGGTTTATTTATTCGAATATTTTTGTGGATTTCTTTTCAAGTGTCCATCTACACAAAACTCCAACGATGTTTGTATGCAAAAGTTTATCAGATAGTTTATTATATGAACTTATGGATGAAGGCTGGGACAAAAGGTCAGATGGAGAAATAGAATGCATAATTAAAATGTCTTCCATGTGCTTTCATTATCAAATAACAGGTTATGGGCCCACTATAAGTTTAGCTGCGTCACATATCCAAGGCTTTCCAAATTCATGCCCACTACTCGAGTCACTATTCAGATGAAGGCAAACATAATCATGTCCACAGTCAAGTCCATCAGTATTGAGTGGGCCATTTGAGAGGTTTAACTGCTCCAACTTCTCATTGTGACAATTGAGGATGGAACTTATCCTGAGGGGGCCTCTCGAAGATCGTGGAAGGTTCAGTCATACAACCAGAGAAGAGCTCAAGCAACTACAAGAAGCACAAAAGGAGTTTTGGCAAGGGAATAGCAAGCTTATGTCCTTATTTGTCCTTCCCTGGGAGACTCACCTGCAAGGCAAGTTAAATGTTCCCGGACCTCTCGGGAAGTATTGAACTCACCACAAGAGAGAGGACATGCAGAACTAAGGGGAGCAACTCCAAATCCAAGGCATGCTTTAATTTTGGGATTATTGGGAATTTCAAGAATGATTGTCCAAAGCGTGCATAGGACAGAAAGGGAAAACCACATCAGACAAACGTTGCAACAGAGCATGATAACTTTGTTGTGAATGATTATGCATTCACATCTAGTGAAAAACTTGCCACCCATGAGCCGTTGGATCACAGTTGGTACATTGACTCAGGGGAAACTAACCATATGACTCCTAACAGGGATATCCTCCATGAATATCAAGTATTTTCTCAAGGAAGATCAGTGTACATGGGGGACTATGGGGGGCTCAATGTAGCAAGGGTGGGAAGTGTGCAATTAATGTATGGCAAGGAAAAGCCAAGCTTTTGACAAGTTCATGGAATTTAAATCATATGTGGAACGTCAAAACATGAGGCAAGATCATCAAAATCAGGTCCTGACAATGGAGACGAGTACATGTCAAATGAGTTTGTCGCATTTTGTGAAAAGAAAGGAATAGAGAGGCAATACACACACTCCTACAGCCCACAAGTGAATG
Source organism: Diphasiastrum complanatum (assembly GCA_029204225.1). Lineage (NCBI taxonomy): Eukaryota > Viridiplantae > Streptophyta > Lycopodiopsida > Lycopodiales > Lycopodiaceae > Diphasiastrum > Diphasiastrum complanatum. Next base: position 26,110,065 of record CM055101.1, read on the forward strand.
GTGTGGCTGAACGCAAAAATCGTGTACTTGTGGAGATGGCACGAAGTATGCCCCAAGAGAAGGGACTAGGTCTTGACTTTTGGGTAGAAACAGTAAACACCGCAGCCTACTTGATCAGTCACCTACCAACGAAGGCATTAAAGGAGTGTACTCCAGAAGAGTTGTGGACAGGCAAGCCGCCATCTGTCAAGCATCTTCTCACTTTTGGGTGCATTGCCTATTGCCACATGCCCAAAGAGAAAAGAAAAAAAATGGAAATGAAATCAGAGCGCTGCATTTTTGTCGGATATAGTTGCCGTACCAAGGGCTACAGACTGTTCAAGATAGAAACTAAGAAAATTATTTGTAGTCGTGATATAATTTTTGAAGAAGATGTTGCCTTAGAGGATGCCGATAAAAATACACATCGGACTACAATTCTTGAAATTGAACATTTGGAAAACACTCAAGGAGATAGCAGAATGGATGAACAGGATGGCAGATCAGAATACTTGAATTTCAAAGAATACCAAGTGCAGCAACATGAAACTAAGCAGGCACAAGAGGTTGATCATCCATGTGAGTGCATGACCAGTGATGAGTTAGCAAAACAAGGAAGTGAGAAGAGGGCACGAATATCAGATCGAATTCGTAGGCCTGCAACTCGTTTTGATGATGCAGGGCTCATGGCAGTCCATGAGCCCAAGATAGGCATTCAAGAGCCTAAAACCTTACATGAAGCCACAACTGAGAGAGACACAAAACAACGGTGGAAAGTAATGAAGGAAGAAATATATACCATCACAACAAATCAAACATGGAGTTTGACACTGTTACCACCAGGACGCAAGGTGATTGGGTCCAAGTGGGTTTACAAAGTAAAACTTGCAGCAGACAGGGAGGTGGAATGCTAGAAAGCTTTGCCCCAGTAGCCAAAATGACGTCCATTTGGGCCTTGATCGCTATGGTAGTAGACTTGGGCTACACATAAAGCTTTGCCCCAGTAGCCAAAATAATGTCCATTCGGGCCTTGATCGCTATGGCAGCAGACTTGGACACGGATATCCACTAAATGGATGTCAAGGGGGCCTTCCCCCATGGAGAACTCGAGGAAGAGATACATATGAAACAACCACAAGGTTTTGAAGATAAGGAGAACCCTGAATTGGTGTGCAGACTGCACAAATCCCTCTATGGACTAAAGCAAGCATCCCGGACATGGTATGATACGATCAAAGGTCATTTTTTAGATAAGGGCTTTGTAAGATCATAAGCGGATCCTAGTGTCTACATTAAACAAGATAGAGGGCATATTATCATTGTAGCACTGCATGTGGATGATCTCATATGTAGTATATTCTGAAAGTGATTAATTGACAAAATAGTGATTTTAGACTACCTTAAATCTAGGAGGGTTATTTCTGATGTCACAAGTATGTCCCAAAATTGATTTTTGGCTTTGGAGATATGAAAAGTAACATACAAAATAGTGATTTCAGAATTGCTTGATTCTTCAAATACATTGAGGTTGCCCCCAGGACGTATCTTGTGCAAACCAATGTGGGACGGACATCGAAATTTTTGATACCAGCCAGGTTAGGGTATTGTAGTCCTTTAAAAAATTTAGTACTAGTTGGGTATCAATTTAAGGGATGCTAGACTTCTTTGTATGTGTTTCAAGACAAATTAAATGCCATGGGCCGAAATTGTCATCATGAGCACACAAGTGTCCGAAGCCTGCCATAGGTGGCACATGTTTGCAATCCCCGACAATTCCCTTACATACTACTATCCTCAAAAAAATTAGAAACCTTGAAACATGTCAAACTATTATTTAATCTTTTATTATTTCTAAGATTTTCTTTTAAATTATTTAAAGTTAATATCTTATCATTTTAATAGTTGTCCTTTAAAATAATTAATTTGAATGTCTTATCTCACTTTTACTTGTCCTTGAAAGAGTGAGACAAGACATTTAATTTATATTAGTTTGCAAATCAAATCTCATGCTTTTTAAATCAACTAAAATAATGATTTTTTCTTAGACACAATCATTTACATTTTTTCTTTCCACTTACGTTTCGACACCTTGTAGGCTGTGGGCACAAATAAATATGCATTTTGACATCTGGCAGGCCACGATGCGTAGGACCATACCAAAACAATTTCCATTTTTTGTCACGCAAAAAAAAAAAATCCGTGGCATATCCACGCAAACTTGAATTCCCAAAAAGCTATACATTGAGCATTTTTTAACACATTTTCTCACTTTTTTTTTGCTCACTAATAGTTTTCATTATTTTTGCTCACTATTTACTTTCATTATGTTAGTGATTAAGATCTTTCACACATACACACACACAAGTTTTTTAAAGCTTTCTTTCAAGCTTTATCTTTTTCTCTACTCATATCTCTTAAGCTCTCTTTTTTTCCAAGCTATCTCTTTTTATAGAGAGCACATCAGGATACCATCATCATTGCAGCTTCCAAAACAAAAGACATTAATGCGGGTCTTCTCAAGATTGTTTTGTCTATCACTTGTAGTCCCGTCAGAATTTGCAAAATCGAAAACCGGTCAGAGGCATTACCAAGAGAAAAATTGACAAAAATGGTATCGAAAAATATAAACATAGTGGGTTTCAAAATGTGGGCACCGTGGGTTTTGGAAAAATAAGAAAATGACAATTTACGGTATGGGAACCGCAACCATAGAGAAAAATCGGCAAGGCAAGTACCTGAGAGGCCAACCGGCCTAAGCAGTTTAACAGGGAAAATTTATGACCTTGTAAAAGTGAAGATTAAGAAGATTGGGTCAAAAAGGTTTTTTTTAAAGATGACCTCACCCAAGTGACACCACATTGGGTGATGTCACAAGACTTGCAAGTGGCTGATGTGATGGGCCCTACATATTTTACACATGTTGAAAAGCGGAGGGAAGTTTCTGAAGATTGACAAAAAAGCCAAATGAAGGGGGGCCCTCCAGCACCATCTATAAAAAAGGCCCCAATAGGTGATAGAAAAGGGCTGAATGAATTTTAGAAGAGTGAAGAGTGCCGCTCATAGGTGGTTCTACTATCATGATTTGCTGCAATGCTGCTATACTGAGATCATCCTGAGTTTTGTTCTTGAATTAGCTCTGATATTTGCTATGTTAGAATTGTGGACGCGAACATCTTGATGAAAAGACACGAATGTGAAATGTTTGCGAAAGGAAAATGCTCATGATACAATAGGAGAAAGTCAGTCGACGCGAAAGTCAAATGACTCAAAGCGACACAAAAATCTTCGCGACACTTTTCGACCTTCACGCTCCAAAGAATTAGGAAGATTATGCAAGTACCATGAAGTGTAAAAACCCTGATCTGATATCATAATGTCAGCGGAAGAGTGTTAGGACGTGCCTAACCCACCACTCTTGTAATCCATGATTAGTTATAGATTGTTTAGTCAATCTAATCAGATATGCTACTCTGAATGTATGCAATTACTAGATGTATAAAATACATATAGTAGCAGATGAAAATATACCAAATAGAAGTCCACCTGTGAGCGAGACAATTTTTGTATGCAGGATCTACAGAGATCGAAGAAGTCTGCTAGTAAGCGAGATGCTACTCGTGAGAGAACACTATTTTCTCTCACGCCAATGCGTTGTGTGGGTCTATCATACAACGCTCGAAATCAAGAGGATCAATAGATGATATTGTAGCTATTATGCACATATCATTCTCAATTTTTGTCTGATCTTGAATGAATTATTGTCTGCTATCGCTTGTGTATCTCATTCACTCGTTTATCAATTCTGCACACTTGTTCAGTTTTGTTGAATGATGTATTAATCTATAACGTAGATTAGTAGTGTCTGTCTACTTTCTGGAGGATTGTAAGAATGATATATCAGGTTGTGACTAGCAATCATATTCGAAATCCATCATAGCCGCAAAGCTATCAGATCTAGGAGCCTAGGCACTCAAATAAGGAACCATCAACAAGTGAAAACACATTTCACAACAATGGCTTCAATAGGCAGTATGCAATCGAAGATCTGTACAATCCTCAGCTCATCAAGATCTAACTTCCTAGCATGGAAAGTTAAGACCTCACTGATGCTAAAGGGAGAAGGATTATTTCCCTGGGTAGATGGCACCGAAGAGATGCCTACAACTACAAGCAAGGAGCTACGTGAATGGAGGGAGAAGAATGACAATGTAGTAGTCGTGTTGTCATCATCCATTGAGGATAGCCTGACTCTTGACCTAGCTACAATCTCTAAAGCAAATGAGATGTGGGATACATTACTCACAAGATTTCAGACAAGATTACGTAGTCAGATCATGCTGTTCAAAAATTAGCTGACAAATCTGCAGTGGGATGGCAAAGATCTCACTCCCTTTATCAGAAAGATGAAAGATCTTTTTCTTTTACTACACAATTCTAGAGCAGAAAATACAGTATTAGTTAAAATAGCAATGATCGACTTGTACAATGCTTTCTTATTTCGATGGCACCATGTGTGCTCAGTTCTAAAATTATCAGGCCGTCTTTCTTTTATGAGCCCTTTGAGTGCTTTTAAGCAACTTTATCTTTGTACTTACTTATCAGTTGAATATATAGTTTGTGGTGAGCTATTCTGTTATCTTGTCTTTTTGCACTTGACGTTGTGTTGTGGTGATTGATCCGGTTGGGTGTTTAAACTATTTTTTTTTAACTTGGTATCAGAGCCCTTGGTGGCTACAATCACCAGACAAGAATAGAGAGCTGCGAATTCACGACGGTTTGTTGGCTAGGAAGCACAAAACTAAGTGTGTGGAGATTCGTGGATTAGCTCAAAACTGTAAAAAGACTCAAAGGCAGGGGATTGTCGGCTGAATCAGAGGGCAAGCAAAGATTGAAGCTGGAAATTCTTCTGGAGGGTTGCTTGGCATTTGTGATTGGTTTGAATCCAATCGAACACTGTTTGAAGAGCGGTTTGGAGCATAATATTGCTTGTTGTAGGGCGACCTTAGAGGGATAGGTAGCTGATCAGATAGGTTCTCAAGAAGATCAGATAAAGCCCAAAAATGTCTTATTCTTTGACAGCTAGGGTTTCAAGAAGGGAAAAAGCATTTCTCTCTCAATACAAATCCGTTTTTTGAGTTGTAAAGAGCTAGAGGTGGGCACCCTAGTAGCGCGACCCTGCCTGTAAGAAGTCGTGGGCGGCCGTGATCTCTAGAAGATGCTGGAGCAGTTTGAATATGCATCAAAAGCATAACCCCAACAAGAACTCGCTGGAAGAGAGGGTGAAGAGAGCCGTGGAGAGCTCGGGATAGTCGCTCGCATCCAATCATGAGGATGCATAGTGCTTGCAGGGCGCTGGTGCATGGAAGAGCAAGTTTAGTAGCTCAAAGTTGCTGAGGATCATCAGATTAGCCCGAACTATGAGCACCGGCCACGATGAAATGCTTAGGGAATAGTTGTAGGCCTTTGGATGGTGAACCACCATTGGATGGTGTGATGAGGGCCTAAAGGGGCCTAAAGGGCAAAGGCACCCTTCTTTTCATTAAAGATTTTCAAACTAAAAAAATTGTTGGTTCCCAAGTTTTGTGAAAGGTGAAGTTTCTTCACACTGAAGAAACAGTTCAAAAACCCAAATTGCCCTTATTCTCACCTCCTTTAGCCTATTTTGGCCAAATGAAGGATGATAGCCTCCAAACGAAGGACACCCTGACTGTACCTGCAAGTACGGTACACCAAAACAGAGTGATTGCCATGAAGAAAGTATTTGGAATGTGCCAGAAGTGATTTCACCATTCCACTAGGCAGGTAGCTGGGAGTCGGTGACGCAAAGTATTTCGGAAAGTGACGCCAGTTTGGCTTTCAATTTGGCAAAAGAGCGGCAGGTGGCCTGGTAAGCCAAAAATTGCAGGTCATTATTATTGATTTCTGACATCACGGTTGGCTTCGGCATACACTTTATAGCGTACAGGTGGAGTTTCAATTGAGTTTAGTAATGGCAAACATCAATGAGGCAATTTTGGGCGATGCAAGCAAACTTGATGGGGCTTCTAACTACAACATCCGAAAATTCAAAATGAAGAGCATTTTGATGGAGAAAGAGTTATGGGAGATCGTGGCAGGAATTCAAGTCTGGCCAAATACCACTTCAAGTGACATGAGGGCCTTTGATAAAAAGGCGCAGAGAGCATTGTCCTTGATTAATCTTTCAGTGAAAGACCATGTGATCACTCATATAAGTGATGCCACGACGGCTAGGGGAGCTTGGGAAGCTCTTAGAATGCAATTTCAAACTTGCAATCCAGCTCGGGCCATGTTCTTGAAGTTGAGATTGAAGTAGCTAGGATGGAAGATGTGAATCGGTGGGATCTTTCTTCACCAGGATAAAGGAGCTGAGAGATCAACTTGTGGCAATTGGAGAACCAATTAGGGATGTTGAATTTCTACATACTACAATGAGCGGTGTCTCGGAAGGGCTACAGATGTTTGTGAGTGGCATTGCTTCGAGGGAAAGATTGTCTACTTTTGAAGACTTCCACCAAATCATGTTGCAAGAAGTGCAGCATCACGAAGTGGTGAAGTAAAGGCAAACCCCACAGGAGGATCAAGTCTTGCTTGCTAAAGGCAAGAAGAAAGGATGGAAAAGGATTCCCAAGATATCCAAAGATGATGATGATGAGGGAGAGTCGTCATCAAAGTCCAAAAAGAAGAAGAAAGGCAAATGTTACTACTGCCACAAACCAAGTCTTTTGGCACGCGAGTGTTACAAGAACAAAGCGGACATAAAGGCGGGAAAAGTGACTCAACAAGGCAACATTGCCGAAGATGATGGAGAAGATGACAAGACAAGTGTCTTCTCATCAGCATTGGCATCCCAGGTTGATGATGGTGCCAGATGGTTCATAGATTCAGACGCCACAAGGCATATGATCGGGAAACATGATTGGTTTAGGAAATTCTCACCAATCCATGATGGGGATAAGGTCACTCAAGCCAATGGAGAGGAATGCCAAATACAGGGTGCGGGCAATGTACCTGTGCAGTTTCTTGATGGTAAAATCAAGAATATCCTTAATGTGCTTTATGTTTCTAGACTCAAAAAGAGTTTGCTTTCTATTGGAGTAATGGCAAATGAACATCTTAAGGTTGAATCTGTCAAGGATGGATGCCTTATGAGAGATATGAACCACAACCATAAAGTGGTGGCGAAAGGTTATAGAAATAGTAAATGTGGCCTTTATAAATTGGATGCTGCAAAACCAGGAGAATATGGTTTGGCTTTCTCAACATCATCTCAATCTGAGTTGTGGCACTGAAGACTTGGTCATTTGAACTATGGGAGCTTGAGATTGATGGTGAAGCTGAAGATGGTAATAGGTTTACCGGCATTGTAGGATGATCAACAAGCAATATGTGAAGGATGCATCATGGGAAAGCATCACAAGGAGACATTCAAGAAAGGTGGAGCTGCAAGAGCTAAGAAACCGCTGGAGCAAATAATGAAGACCGTGTCGTTGGGGAAAGCATATTATTTTATGACTTTCATAGATGATTACTCTAGGAGGACATGGATGTATATCTTGAAGAAGAAATCTGACGCTTTTGCTCGCTTCAAGGAGTTCAAGACTTTAGTAGAGAACCAACTGGATGCATGCATCAAAGTGCTAAGATCGGATAGAGGGGGCGAATACAAATTTGATGACTTTGAGGAATTTTGAAAGGAACACGACATCAAAAGACAATTCACACAGTCACACATGCTCACTTTGGTCAGAAGCGTGCAGTGCGGCAACGTTCTTGCAAAACAAGAGCCCTACAGTTGCGGTTCCAAATGTGACTCCTGAAGAAGCATTTACAGGAATAAAGCCAAAAATCGACAAGTTTCATGTCATTGGATGTAAGGCCTATGTACATGTGCCAAAGGAAGAGCGAAAGAAACTTGATTCCAAAGTAATCAAGTGTATCTTCGTCGATTATGACAAGAGGACGAAGGCGTATAGGTGTTTTGATACTGTAATGAACAAGATTCCATAAGTAAAGATGTGATCTTGATGAGATGCATAGGTATGAAGATGAAGACCATGCAAGTGGTGAAAGAATCAAAAGACTTCCCACAATTTTGGAAGAAGATGAAGAAGATGCTCCACAAGATGATGCACATGAAGATGAGAGTTGAGAGGGCAAGTATGAGAGGACACCACCTATTCAAGAGCCTATGGGAAGGTACTTGCCAATAGGAGCAATAAAGGAGAAACCGGTTCGAAGTAAGAGACATTACTTGGACAATCCTTGGGATACATACTCTCCACGTAGTGTATTACCTGAATCTAAGATACCAAAATGGTATGAAAAGATCATGAAAGATGCAAAGCTAAATCAACCAAGATCTAGAACACAAGGAGAAGTGAGAAGGTCAATGCGGGAAAGGAAGTCTCCCGATCGTTATCATGTGAACTATGCCCTAATGAGTCACATTTTGAAGTGTCGAGAGTCATCAACCTTTGATGAGGCAAAAGATCAGACAAAGGGCAATGGAAGAGGAGATGGAATCCATCCACAGGCATGATACATGGGAGTTGGCTGATCTACCACAACATCATTGAGGGAGAGAGTCAAAATAGCAATGATCGACTTATACAGTGCTTTCTTATTTCAACGGCACCACGTGTGCTCAGTTCTAGAATTATCGGTCCATCTTTCTTTTACGAGCCCTTTGAGTGCTTTTAAGCAACTTTATCTTTGTACTTACTTATCAGCTGAATATACAGTTTGTGGTGAGCTATTCTGTTATCTTGTCTTGTTGCACTTGACGTTGTGCTGTGGTGATTGATCCGATCAGGTGTTTAAACTGTTTTTTCTTAACTGTATCAGCAAAGAAGCAGCTTACTTATTTGTTGAGAGCCTTACCAAGATCCTTCTAGACAACCAGAACGCTGCTAGCAAAAGATCCCACTATGACAAACAAAAAGGTTGTTGTCGAGATTCGAGAAGAAGTCAAAACTCGAGAGCATCTTGATCACAATGATGCTTCTAACCAAGCCCTCTACAACAACAAGGAGAAAGCAAAGAAACAATTCAAACCTGAGAGGGAGTCAGATCAAAAACATAATTGAGATTAGCAAGCAGAAGGGGCTAGCAAAGGAAAATGGAAGAACAAAAGAAGGTCGAAACAACAGAGTGGAGACAAAAAGACGTGCGTGAGATGCAAACGCAAAGGACATACTATTGTGTTGGCTTAATTCAAAAATTGAGTGTATCCACTGTCATAAGAAGGGTCATGCAACCATGGACTGCCACCAAAACTCAAATCTGCTCATCTGTAGGTCTGATTTTTTTAATTCTGTTGCTCGCTAATATAGCTCGTTGATGGTGACTACCTCATCCGTATTACTCTTCTACACTGTGAGGGAGGAGAAGAAAACAACGTGCACCCAATGGCTCATTCTCTAGAAGTACAACTGTAACTCATTGGTGCCAGATATGGCTTATAGAATGCTGTCACAGAATGAAAGAATGTAGCCACTCCATAAGCAATATGTGGATCAGTGATGGTGGATTGATAGCTCTTTGGGTCACGCTACTGATCCGTGAGGATACTGATTACATACACGTAGATAGCCTGCCTCGATGATTGGCGATAGCTACGGCCTCACTGCTATCATGACCACTCTCATCAGTTCTCCAACATCGGAGGCGCATGTATGGCCACAGACTGGCTGCATTCTAGTTGTCATATTTGAAATCCCTACTACATGCAGATCGTGCTCTTTGTTGTGGTGATGATATTGAAAAAAGAACTCAAAGTCATTTCATTCCATGATTTGAAAGAGAGAGAAGAGGTGGAGTGTAGATGTATGCTTGAAGATATTGAAAGATTTTGGGGTTTTTTTTTTGGTCTTTTTTTGAAAAATAAAATTTTAAGAGAGAGAGAGAGAGAGAGAGAGAGAGAGAGAGAGAGAGAGAGAGAGAGAGAGAGAGAGAGAGAGAGAGAGAGAGAGAGAGAGAGAGAGAGAGAGAGAGAGAGAGAGAGAGAGAGAGTGCTATAATAGATTGTGATAGTGTTTATAATAGATTGATTTATGATAGTGTTTATAATAGATTGTTGGAATTATTTAAGATAGTGGATGTGTGTGTTTGAGAGGATGTGTATGTGTTTTGAATTTTGCATTGATATATAATTTAGGTTAATAGACAAATAGATATAGATAGTGTTGGGTAGTAATAGATTGTTAAATTTATAATGTGTGTGTGTGAGAGAGAGAGAAAAGAAAATAGAGAAAGAGAAGATGTGTTGTGTGTTTAACATTTTGCATTGATTTGGAAATTTAAGATTATAGATAAATACATAGTCTATGGTATTAATAGATTGTTAGATTTATATTTATTTAGGACTAAGAATGATCAATGAGAGAGAGAGAGAGAGAGAGAGAGAGAGAGAGAGAGAGAGAGAGAGAGAGAGAGAGAGAGAGAGAGTGTGTTTTTGTGAGCATGTTTAGCATTTTACATTAATTTAAGATTTAAGATTTAAGATATGAGAGAGAGAGAGAGAGAGAGAGAGAGAGAGAGAGAGAGAGAGAGAGAAAGAGAGAAGGGGGGGGAGAGAAGAGGAAAGAAGTGTGTATGTGTTGTGTCTTGCATTTTGTATTTAAGATTATATATATATATATATAGAGAGAGAGAGAGAGAGAGAGTTTTGCATTAAGCATTAGTTTAGGGTATTTAAGAGTGATAAATAAATAAATGGTGTTTGATAGAAAATTTATATTAGATTTATAATGAGAGAGAGAGAGAGAGAGAGGTGGGAGTGGGAGGGAGGAAGTGTGTATGTGTTGTGTTTTTCATTTTGAATTTAAGATAATAGAGAGACAGAGACAAAGAGAGTTTTGTATTATGCATTAGTTTAGGGTATTTAAGAGTGATAGATAAATAAATAGTGTTTGATATAAAATTTATATTAGATTTATATTGAGAGAGAGAGAGAGAGATGCAGTGTGTATGTGTGTGTGTGTGTGTGTGTGTGTGTTTTGATTAAGATTTAGAGTAGTACATGACTAAATAGTGTTTGTTGGTAATTGTATGTTTGATTTGTATGTGAGAGAGAGAGAGAGAGAGAGATTTTTAGGGCAATAGATGAATAGATAATGTTTAATGATATTTAATGTATGTTAGATTTGTAATTTAAGAGAGAGAAAAAAAATGAACAAGCATAAAATGAGAGAATTTGAGGTGGATTAACAAAATTCGCTTATAATAATGGTTCAATTGTGTAATATATGTTATTTTTTGATTGCTTGTGCATGTGACAAAAATATTCAAAAAACAGAGATGAAGCATTTAAAGTGTGAGCAATTGCACGTTAGCACTTTAGCTTCGAGTGAGTTTACCGGTGAGTATGTGTTGCTTCAATTTTTATTATTATTGGAATACGTTATCTAACATAGTAAGAAATTAAATGTAATTCATCATTTTCATTTTGTTCAAAGTAATATCATATTTTACCGCATACACTAGCAATTAGTTAATATGCAAAGGTAAAATGTAGATAATTAAAATTCCCAATCCTACGAAAATGTGTAGCCCTTTTCTCCCATTAAAGGCGAGGTTCTAATCTTTCCAACTTGCATGGAAAAACCTACACGCCATAGGGAGGGAATATGTGGTGACATTCTGAAATAGGAGATAACCGCAAGGTTCGGGCATTGTAATTATCACATTCAACTCTATCCATAAAAGTATACATAAAAAATATTGCGATGAATATAAAAAAAAGTGAGTGCAAGTGAGTTTAAGTATTAATTATCATAGATCATTCTCATCATTTACGTCATTCTCGTCATCACACAATTCTTGGCACTCATCTGAATCTAGGTCTAGGTATAATCGTAAATTTCCAATCGTGTCTCTTTGATTATGTGAGGTACCCTCATATTCAATCTCCTCTTCTTCTAATTCTATCTCATCCAAACGTGGGGGCCTCAAATTACCCCGAATTTGGTCTTGTACGATCGTAGGAATCTCATCATTTCCATTTGTACCTTCTTCTCCCATCATTTCGACATCATTTGGAGTTTGGATGAGTGGTTCAAGTTCTTCCAAAACGTCGCCAAAATTGGGTGGTGATTCATTGTGTGTATCCAATTCAACAATATCTTTTCCTTCAAACACACGTCGTTTTCTTGCATTATGTCTAGTGAATGTCCAGATCTTCTATAGGTGCAAATAGATTGACGCTTTACCATTGGACTAAAGGTGTCAGTGTAATCTATTCCATATACTTGCTCAGATCCTTTAACCACTAAACAAGCTTCCCATTTGGATATTGATCCATCTGGCTTAAGCTTTAGCTTGAAGATCCATTTAGAATCAATAGGTTTAATACCTACAAGCGATGGGACACGCATCCCATCAACAGCAACCTGGGCCATGCATGGATTGCCATAGTGAAGAACTATATGTACAATGTATTTTGGTTTTGAGAAATACAGTTGCTACGTGAGTTTGGTATGGAGAGTGCTTTCTGTCTATGTTACTGTGTTGTGGAGTCTTATGATCTCACATTATCCAAATTTTGTCATATATTGTAAAAATTTTCAATTTCCATATATATAAAATGTACCATAGTGCCTAAATACATGTAAAGGCCTATTTCGCACTTTGTAAATTCATATCTTGAGTAGAAGTTGCGACGTTCTAAAGAGATGCAATAGAAGTTCAGAATCGACATTTTACCGTTTGTAAGCGACATTGAGGCTGAAGAACATTCCTATATCTACGCAGAGCTGAGTATCAATAGAGTGGTAATTCTACATCCGATTGTTGGTTACATCATCTAATCTGCTTTATAAGTGTTGTTTTCCAACAGACACTTGGATGCTGAGATTGGATACAATTGCATAAGCATGAAAGTTTGAGGTGTAATTTCTCTTGTTGATTTTTGAGCACTTACTAGTAAAGTACACAAGAGCTAGAGATGTGAACTTGAGAAGTTAACCCATTCATGCACACATAGTCGGTCTTTGATTTCATGTGAGCTAGAGCTAGAGAAAAACCTGCAAATCTCGTAAATGTGTTTCTTTATCTCACTTTCATATTTCAATACTAGTATGAAGAATCTTTTGAGGAGTTATATGGTTGTGCATGTTACGTGTATGACATTAGCTTGTTACTATAAGCTTTTACAAACTTTTGATTCTCTCTGAAATACAAATCATTTTCTTTTACTTCTTAATAAATTAGATTATTAATCATAGAGAAGGGTTGTACCACATTCAAAAGACATGCTATTAACAACTGTTATGTGTCTTTAAGAAAGCTAAGTACCTATATGTTCTAAAGAAATGACAACTTTAACTCGCCCTTCTTATTGGCATGCCTAGAAGTCATCATTGTCTGAACTTCAAGTGATCGAATGTGCATGAAAGTATTTAAGAAAATTTTCCTAATTGAGAATTTGATGAGTGCATGAGATAAATGTGTCTTTGAGTTAATGCAAATGACCCTCATCTCTTTGGAACATAGTAGTGGGGATTATACATGTGGCCATACTGAACACATTGCCACAAAAATCAACCCAATTGTTTCTCATATAGGATCAAGATAGTTAGAATAATTCCTTGGAACACAAGATTTGCAACTATGTACATACAACTATCTTCTAACTAGATAGACTGGGGGGTTGACACTGAGAAAAATGGATGTGAGACAGACTGATCTATTAAACTTGCTTTAAGGGAGATAGTAAGGCCAAAACTGAGTAAATCTTGAATGACATATATAAGAAAGCAACAAGAGTAAGGATACGTTTTGTTCTATGAGAATTATCTCATTGTTTTGTCCTTATGTTTGATTTGAAATTTTATGAAATGCTCGTAGAGTAAATACCCTATCATTTTGAGAGCCTACCAATATCACAATGAGATACCTTTGAGAGAATCACATGAAGTATACAACATCTTCTCCATTACATAGTAATTATATGAGCATGTAAAATTTTTCATCACAGCCTCCCTATAGGACCATACATCTCCTATGTTGCTACACCCTACTTAAACGTAGGAATTATGACAAGGTCAAAATAATGTACAGTAGATAGTTTCCATCCTTGGAGCCGGTTGATTAGGAGAAATCTTAGCAAGCCCAAAACCTTGCATCCTACCCATGCTTGAGTATGGTAGAACCAGAGATGTGCATCTTGATCCTCTTTTATGAAAAGATCCTGCATATACATTGAGATTGATGCATGTGAGGGCCATCACCTCTATTAAAAAATATCAGTGATCACTGTAGTACTATAAGAGTTACAAGGTCAAAAAAAATTTCATGGATATTCTCACAAATAGTACTATAAGAGTTGCAAGGTCAAAAATCTACTATGAGAAATCATGAAAGTTTTCAAGTTGAATGACACCTTGCAAGTGATTTGAAACCATTGAAATGTATGTAGGTATACATTGAAGACACGATGCTTTGCAGTTTCACAAGTTGCAACTGAAAAGAGTCCATGTCTTTATTGTATGAGAGATTGTTATAACATGAATGTGGAATGATGAAGTAAGGCTCCCATATGAGATCTAGAATATTTGAAATTCAAAAGTGTTCTACTGATTCCGCTTAAGAAACTCCACATTTTCAGATTGCACTAAGAGGTACAAATGATGGAAGGGTTGTTATATCTTTATATCATTTTTTTTTGGAATACTAAACCTAAGTCCAAAAAGGTGTTAGGGGATAAAATGTGCACCTAACTACCTAACGCTAAACTATTAATAAAATGTCCACGTTAACCTAGCATTCAAGATTGAACCGTCGTACACTACAGACAGTAATAAAATGGCAAGGTGAGCCCATCCATTAAACAATACCAACATGAACCCATAATGCCACATTAATATTGGTGTCCAAGCATCACTTATACCATACCGTAATTGAAATTGTAGAGTAAAAATATCCCATTCACCTGTAAATGACATTACATCAACAATGACACAATGGAAATGATATACTACAATTATATTTCATGTAGTCCCAACAACTATACAATCTTACACAACAGAGTCTGCCACACAATCCTATGTTGCAATTGCTTAAAAAGTCTTAGGCAAGGCTAATATTTCTTGTAGCTGACAATTTTGATGCAGAAGTTGTAAAGCAGAGCTCATGGTTGGCTCTCACCCTTCTAACCCATGGCTACACTCGTGTATTAAGTGTAAACCAATAGTCCCCTCCTTCGAACATAATCCTCCTATTTATACACTCTCTAACCTATTGCAAAACAACGCCAGGACCGCAAATGCTTCGTATGCTATTTTGCCTTGCGGTCGGTTCGACTTCTACCATTCACTTGAAACCAACATTTTCATCTCCCTATTGTCCTATCATTTCATTACTTACCTGCTCTAATTAACAATTCATAAACCTTCCTATAACCACTTATCCTAACTTATTTATTCAACTACCATAATAGAACAGAGAATCTCAACCTTCTTATAATTTACAAATAAATTTCATTAGCCCAAAATTGGCCTAACACCTTGGCCAAATTTGCAATAACAAAATTTGAGTGCCTTCAAAGACAAGATCACATAAAGATAATGTCAAGTTGGAAATATGGAAAATCATAAAATATTCCCAATAAGCCATCAATTGGCAGTGCTAAAGCAAGAAGATTTCTTTCCAATCATACAAGAAAATCTTGTACTGTGCAATAGAATATGGAATGAAATTGTAGTAGCCACACAAGATTTTGAGAAAGGGAGCTCAACGGAGCAAGAACATAAAAGTTTGAAAAAACCTTGATAAATTTGTAGGTATTATTGGAAAAGATGGTTTATCAGCTACATTTACAATGAATTTCTTGTTGCTGGGGCAAGGATCACATTTCATATTACATGATATTTTTTATTTAAAAGTTTATTTGACATAATCTTAGAAAAGTATTGTTTTTTTTCATTAATGTAATGTTTAATATTTTAGATGTAGTGTATGATAACAATTTTATTCTTTGCAGCATATCATACTACATCATCATGCTACATTTTTTGCAAAAGAGTATGTGAGCTTAAGTAGATGGTCTTCACAAGGCATGAAAGAGTCACATTGGTAACAAAGAGTAGCATTTCATTGAGATACAAATCATGATGATAAAACTTCACAAATTAGTCTATATCTCTCTCAAAACATAATTTCTCTCTTTCAATCTACAAATTAGTCTCTTTATTTCTCTCACATAAACCAAAGTAAGACAAAATAGTCACTCTCTCATCTATAAATCATGTATAAATTTAATGTATAAATCATGTAAATTTGTAAATCTTTCACATTCACACAATTCAAAATTATCTCTTCTTCACACACACATAATAACAAAATTCGTCACACAAAATCTCTCTCTCTCTCTCTCTCTCTCTCCCCCCCCCCCCCCCTCTCTCTCTCTCTCTCTCTCTCTCTTTGTGAAGGTAAGCTTGAAAAGAAAACCATGGGAGAGAAATAAAACAAAGTCGGAATCCGATAGACTAATTATGCATCAAAAATCTAACATTCTAGGCTTTACTGCAAAGGTGACAAATAAAAAAGTGTTGTTCCTATTAGCTAAATGGTCCATCAAGATAATTTTTAAATGAGACATCCCCATGTAATAATTTCATCAAGAAATGGAGTAAGATGAGCATTTTGAGTTTAGTATTTAGAATAGTTGTGAGCCAAGTAATAGGTTTCAAAAGTACTATTGGAATAAATCTCATATCACGTGACTTGTAGACATGCCATAGAGAGCAATGATGTCAATGGGCACGGAGCAACGTGTTCGTAATTAATAATAACACAAATCTCATTGTAAGTTTTAAAATCAAGCTTGAACCTCACATGAGCAAAAGGGTGGAATTAATATCATGAACGAAATGTGGTAATGCTTCAGATGTGTATGTAGCCACTTTTGTCCAAGTTCCTACAAGAAGAAATGTACTTGGGAGAGACTCGTCTACTAGGACTAAAGATTGAAACAAATTTAATTTGTAGAAAGGGTGGCACGAACGATAAGCATATCTTGTTCATCCACAAGCCACTCCACTTCCACTATGTGTCCATAATTCCGAACTGATGAGGTATATGTCATCTATGCCTTCAAGCTTTTCACTAGTCCCAAAGCAATGAAAAATGCAAGTACGCTTCGCTGGTACTGGTTGCATGCAGCTCCGTAATCCAAAGGCCTTATCGTAGCTTTTGAAGTTTGGAAATTTCTGGTTCTGAAGTTCGTCAATATGTCGCTGAAGCAATCATCTGGATTCTGTATCACAATATAACAATCCAAGAGTGAGGTGATTATATGGATTCTCTATCACAATATCCAACCATTACGTGCACAAGTTTAATGAACACGCAAGACTACCAACAGACAAATGACCAGTGATATGCCTCTCTCTCTCTCTCTCTCTCTCTCTCTCTCTCTCTCTCTCTCTCTCTCTCTCTCTCTCTCTCTCTCTCTCTCTCTCTCTCTCTCTCTCTCTCTCTCTCTCTCTCTCTCTCTCTCTCTCTCTCTCTCTCTCTCTCTCTCTCTCTCTCTCTCTCCCCCCCCTACACAAACACGAGATGATGCATTTTTGTAGATATGAGAGGCTTTTAAGAACATGATCTGGTCACCTTATCCTTCACTTAATAGCGGAGATAAAATAGTTGCAGCGGGTAGTTACCATGAAAAATAAAATCTTATATGTATTCAATCCTCTACTGTTTCTATTTACAAGAAATGGCATTAATTCTACTGCCAACACATGGTATTGATTCCAATCTATGATCAATTATTGCATCAATCAAAAACTAAGAATAATCATTGTTGTACCTGAATTAAGCTTGCAACGCTAAGTTCAAAGTTTATCAATGAGCAAATAGATATGTTGCCCTCAAATACATTGGTTCTTGCAGAGACATTTGATGTATACAATAAACCAAAGGATTATAATCCTCTCTTCACTCACTAAATTCTTCTTAGGCTTCTTAGATTGAGGAGAGCTAGCGACCATGTTGAAGTGTGTTATAGCTTACAATCCTCTATTCACTCACTAAATTCTTCTTAGGCTTCTTAGATCGAGGAGAGCTAGTGGCCATGTTGAAGTGTGTTATAGCTTACAGCTAAGACGTTTGATGGACTCTCATTCTACAACAACAACAAAAGTGCTACAGGGTGCAATCATGGTCATTGTAACCCATCGTCACACGGATCAAGTAAGATCGTCAAAGCTAAAGACACCTGATCTACTATTTCTATATAAATGTCTATGTATAAATGCAAGGTCATCTTGCAGGCTTGTAAATTGGCCTGGAACATTATCCAAAATGAGACATCGTCTTACAAAACTACTTCACCTTGTTTTTTTCCAAACGCTACATCCGAACTTACGGTTTTGTACTTTTGGAAAACTAGACTGGCATTTAGAGTATAAGTTGCTTAATGTACAACCAAGACAATCAAATATACCGCAACGCACGAACATACATCAAACATCTTCCCAAAAAGGTCTTGACTGCAAAAACATGAATGAAAGCATTTCTCTACCTTCGATTGCTAAACTAAGAACACACAAGATGGTGGTGCAGTCGCTCATCTCCTTCTCTACCATACCCTGTTTGCAGCTGAACTTTTTATGTAACATGAATTTCCATAGATGATATGCGATGCGCAACAACTCGTGTGCTTTTGATATGTTTTCATGGCAGCGTTGTTTGGCGCTTCTCGATGCATTTGACAAGCTCCAAATTGCCACTTTCCCTTCTGTTCCTTGAAGCCCTTTGAGATCAACCTCTTGATCTTCCACTTGACCACCAAATTCATTTACTAAGACCTCTTTCCTAGATCTATTAGTTGATTCCATTCCATGAAAACCACCATCCAATTGCATAGCCTCACCTTTACAAGAAGATGAACCAAAACATGTGAGTAAAGCAAAGTTTGTACCTTCAACTTGATTACCCTTCTCATCTAGTGTTTTTTATTTCAAAATATAAAATAGCAAAATTATCATACAGTTGGCGATTTATTTTTTGTTGAAATTTACAGGTATAGCAAAGCTAGGAAAAAAATTGTTTCATGTATAGGTAAATAGTCAAACTCTAAGGGTAAATGTTTTCAAATCTATCATAATCATATCAAAGTTGGGCTATAGAAGTTTTGGTTTTGATGATCAAATTTAAAAATTTTCAAACAAGAAAATAAAAATATAGCCAAATAGCGAAAATAGCCCAATTAAAAAACTCTGTTCTCATCATATGTAAGACTAGATGGCTTTTGCCTTTGCCTTGAGGATTTTCTTAGAACTTGACTTGGAGATGTTGGTGAATCAATTGTCTCTTTTGTACTTTTGTCATGGAGTCATTAGGTTGCCCTAACATCAGATACTCAATAAAAATAGTACTTGCTAATGTTTCTTGGGTGAAAGTTGACTCGGAGAAGGTTCATAAGTGCTTTTTTAGGTAAAAATATCTGATTAGATTTTGTTTTGACAAATTTGGTAGAAATAACCTTCGCCAAACTCTCATATAGTGAATTTGACTCAGATAAGACTTGGGTAAAACTGGCGAAAGTTTTTCTAGATTCTGACAAAATTAATATTCGTCGAACTCACTGATGAACCAAAATGGTAAATCAGGCTGACACTGACTTTGGCGAAGGTTCTTTTTGGAAACTAGAATTTCTGTAAAAGGGTCTTAAGCTCTTCACAAAATTGTACTCTTTTCCAGATGAACAATCAGTTTAATCTTCTATTTTTAGAATTAATGTTCGCCGACTTGGCAGTAGATAGATCTGAATCACACCTACAATGAATCAGATGAATGTTGTTTTTTTTGTATTTTTTAGGGTTTTAGGTATTTTCTGATATTTCTGATGGTTTTTTTGATGTTTTTGGAAGTCTGAGGTTCTGTGATCAAAATTGTAGGTGCTTTCAACTCCGCAAACGTTTCCTGGAAGAGGTTAAAAAGTTATCAGCTTTGATGACAATTTTTGCCTCCTTTTGATCAAGATCTTTGTAGATTTTACCGATTTTTCTTTTTTTTTAGATTTATCATATCCAAATGGATCTTAAGAATGGTGATATGAATAGCTTCCTCTGTTTAATAATTAGATTAGATTTCAAACATGAAAATCCACTCAAATTGAGCAAAAATCTCCTCCAAACTAACCCTAAATACAATTTTAACACTATTCATGCCACGACAAGATGCCTAATACAAGCTAACCATCCAACAAACATGCTACAAACTGGAAATTTGGCATAGCTCTCCGACAACGGCGCCAAAATTGTAGTGAGATTCTTTCCTAGCCTAACCTCAACTCAAGATCCAAGCAATCTAGCATCAGGGAGAAGGACTCAGTTGTCACGCATAGGTTGTTCCCAAGGGAGCAATAGCATATCTCATATTTCAGCAGGAATGGAAGATCTACATCTAACTCTAACATCCCATTAACCCTAAGCATTAACGCTACACCATTAAAACTATGATCCACAATGAAGATAACTTACTCTTTCTCTCTCTCCCTTTCTCTCTCATAGAAAGTATAAGAAATAACAATTCCCATAACATTCAAATCCAACAATTAGCAAATATAACAAAAGCATGAGAGATGGAGGAAAAGAGTTAGAGAGCAAGGACATTCACAAATCATTCCATAAGAGAACCAATCTACTTGTATTGAAATGAGAATATGAATATGATTTCCAAGCTCGAGTTTGGCACTATTTATAGCAGAGATGAGGGCCTTGGCCCCAAGATCCTATTGGCCCATTTCTACCTCCCTAGCTATTCAAACTTAAAATAATAGTGGGAACCCATTCAATAATCCGAGGGAACCAATTTGAATTTGAATTTGAACCAATTTTGGTGGGAGTCCCAACATGGTGTGAGAGATTTCAACTAGTTTAGTCAAATTTGCTACATTTGTTTATATGGCAATTGAGGCCAATTTTATATTACACTTAGAGTTTGACTTTTCAAAGCTATATTAGTCTAAAAGCATTTGAATAAACACTTTTGGAAAGTGTAGAGCACGAGTTTTTGGTAGATTCAATTTGAGTAGTAGAGACATTGAATCTAGTCACAATAATTGTAGGGCTTTTCATTATGGAGGGAAACCAAAGTTTGAACTTAGGTTTGGACCTGTTATAAAGGATGTAACTCATGGGAAGAGTAGTCTTCTCTCTCTCTCTCTCTTATCTCATTCATGCTTGTACATGGTTCTCTTGGATTCTACAATGTCATGAAGATATTTACATGTGTATGAAACTCGAGTTGGTCCCTTCTTATAGTAGAGAGGAGGACCCTGGCTTCTGAATCCTATTGGTCCATTTCTGCCTCCCCAACTATTCAAATTTAAAATAGAGTGGGAACTCATTCAAATTGGAGGGAAACCCAACTTTATTCACTAACTTGACATTTAGGCCCTACGACATTAAAAGTCCGGCAAAAAGGCTTGAAGTCCTTTCATTAACTTTCTAATTATCAAATAACTATGTGATCATCGGGTTGGACTTACACACGCAAAGTGCCAAATTTCTCTCACTTATTAGCTGGGGTTAGGGTTGCCTTGAGTTCGCAAACCCTCCAACAACCCGCATCCCATCTTAATCTGCGCCAGCCAATGTCCAAAAGAGCTATATTTAATGAATTTCAAGAGTCACCGCATGGTGCATGATCTACTCAAGTGAATGAGACAGAGATTGATGAGGTGAGGGATCCAAGTTAACCTGCACAAGAATTAAGTGGTTCTTTTTCACAGCTAGAAAATGTCATTGGCACGTCCTCATTTTACAAGTCAGAGCCAAAATCAAAAGGAAAATACAATAGAGACTTTTAGTCCAAGCAACTACTAACAAATCATCAAAAATAATTGCTTACGAGATTTGAAATCCGAAAGGTACAAAATGTAGTTTGTTGCTCATCTTCCTGCTTACAAAAGATGAGCTTAAAGGATATTGAGGAATTACGATGAAACGTTGTTTCTAGGAGCAAAAAGAAAAAAAATTATTATTTTTGTTCAAAACGTTATTTTTGTTCAAATATGAGGCCATATAAGAAATGCTTCTCGTATAGAGTAACTTTTGACGGTTCTTTCGAGTATACAAAATATCCTTCCACGGACTATCCTGATGGCTCATAAATCAAAAAGAAATTTTAAGGGCATAATGGAGCTTTTTTCTCTAGCTCCATTCCACACAACAGAATGACTCCATCCAACCCCATGAGTCCTTTCAACAATTTTTATGAAATTGGTGAGCAGTCATTGTTTAAAAAAATGTTACTAAAAAATTACAAATATTAATGTTAAATTTCGGGGAATTAAAGAAAATGAAAGACAATTATAATCAACAAATAATCATACATAAATGGTCCAAGGCCATGAATGAGTGATATAATGAGTCTCCATTTCCATCTTGTCATAAGATATCATCATCACTTGATGACTTGACCATGAATGAGTGATATAATGAGCTTTCCTTAGTTTAATTTTCATCAACAAAACCATCCAATAATGCTAGTACAACTCCAACAACAACACGATGTAAAACAGCATAACTAGTTTCACTATATCTTGACAATTTACACTCATTCACATGAAATCGTTTGAACATGAAATAAAATAAGTAAAGTAAAATTGAAAAACAATTCCTTGCCACTCCCTTGACCTTATTTGACTCTTCAATAGCCTACAAAGGCAAATCTAAAGTATCTTTTCCACTTGACTTCCCTTCGATGCTCTTGACAAGCTCCAAATTGCCACTTTCCCTTTTGTGTCCTTGAAGACCTTTGAGATCAACCTCTTGATCTTCCACTTAACCACCAAATTCATTGACTAAGACCTCTTTCCTAGATCTATTAGTTGATTCCATTCCATGAAAACCACCATCCACTTGCATAGCCTCACGTTTACAAGAAGATGAACCAAAACATGTGAGTAAAGCAAAGTTTGTACCTTCAACATGATTACCCTTCTCATCTAGTGTTTTTGATTTCAAAATATAAAATAGCAAAATTATCATACAGTTGGCGATTTATTTTTTGTTGAGATCTACAAGTATAGCATAGCTAGGAGATAAATTGTTTCATTTATTGCATATTTAATTAAAATCAAGGTAAATAGTCAAACTCTAAGGGTAAATGTTTTCAAATCTATCATAATCATATCAAAGTTGGGCTATAAAAGTTTTGGTTTTGATGGTCAAATTTAAAACTTTTCAGACAAGAAAATAAAAATATAGCCAAATAGCGAAAATAGCCCAATTAAAAAACTCTGTTCTCATCATATATAAGACTAGATGGCTTTTGCCTTTGCATTGAAGATTTTCTTAGAACTTGACTTGGAGATGTCGAAAATCGAGAGGTTAGTCAGTGGAAGTTTGAGTGGGTGCATGTAGGATCGGAAGCACCATAGTTAGCAGCAAAATATTCAAATTGAATGATTTAGACAAATGCTCAATGAAAAAATACAGTAGTGAGACTGAGAATTTTCACTCTTATTGATATCAAATAGTGAGAACAATGTTTGAAGTGATAACTTCAGGTTACAATCATTGAGCATGATAAGGCTGTCTTCAAAAAGATTGATCAGATTAAGAATTATCAGAAGAAGTTTTCTGATGAAGATTCTAGGATTGATATACAACACAATATCTACAACAACCGTTTTGTTGTAGTTATTACAATCGCCTCATTTTAGTAAATGCATGTACAATGTGGGCGGACTGTCAACGCCAAGTCGTTGGGTCGGATTTTAGAACAACAATATCGAAATTTACAAGTATCAAAAATCAGAACCTAACAATAGTACTTGATAATGTTTCTTGGGTGAAGGTTGACTCGGAGCAGATTCATCAGTGCTTTTTAAGGTAAAAATCTCTGATCAGGTTTTTTTTGACAAATATGGTGAAAATAACCTTCGCCAAACTCTCATATAGTGAATATGACTCAGGTAAGACTAGGGTAAAACTAGCGAAGGTTCCTTTTGCACAAAAGTATGATTTTTATAATTTGACGAGGGTAAAAATAGAGATTTTTATACATTATGACAAAATTAACATTCGTCGAACTCATTGATGAACTAAAATGATAAACCAGAATAACACAGATAAGAATTAATGTTCGCCAACTTGGCAGTAGATAGATCTGAATCACACCTACAGTGAATCGGACGAATGTTTTTTTTTGGAATTTTTTAGGGTTTTGGGTGTTTTTTTGGTGTTTTCTGATGGTTTTTTTGATGCTTCTGAAAATTTGTAAGCAAGGAATGTTCACCCTTCAAACTGTAGGTTCTTTGATTAAAACCAAAGGTGCCTGCAACTCCCTGAATGTTTCTTGGAAGAGGTTAAAAAGTTATCAGCTTTGATGACAATTTTTGCCTCCTTTTGACAAAGATCTGGCAGATTTGACCGATTTTTGTTTTTTTTTTTATTTCTCATATTCAAATGGTTCCTACGAATGGTGATTTGAATAGCTTCCTCCGTTCAATAATCAGATTAGATTTCAAACAAGAAAATCCACTCAAATCAAGTAAAAATCTCCTCTAAACTAGCCTCAAATACAATTTTAACACTATTCATGCCACGACAAGATACCTACCATCCAACAAACATGCTGCAAACTAGAAATTTGGCATAGCTCCCCATCAAGGGCACCAAAATTGTAATGGGTACCCAAGATCCAAGCAATCTAGCATCAGGGAGAAGAAGTCAATTGTCACGCATAGGCTCGTTCAGGGAGCGATAGTATATCTCATATTTCAACTTGAATGGAACATCCACATCTAACTCTAACATCCATTAATCCTAAGCATTAACATTATACCATTAACACTATGATCCACAATGAAGATAGCTTACTCTTTCTCTCTCATAAAAAGTATAAGACATAACAATTCCCATAACATTCAAAACCAACAATTAGCAAATATAACAAAAGCATGAGAGATGGAAAAAAAGAGTTAGAGAGCAAGGACATTTACAAATCCATTTCATAAGAGAACCAATATGCTTGTATTGAAATGAGAATATAGACATGATTTCCAAACTCGAGTTTGGCACTATTTATAGCAGAGAGGAGGGCCTTGGCCCCAAGATCCTATTCGCCCATTTCTACCTCCCTAACTATTCAAACTTAAAAAAGAGTGGGAACCCATTCAATAATCAGAGAGAACCAATTTGAATTTGAATTTAAATCTGAACCAATTTTGGTGGGAGTCCCAACATAATTCACTAACTTGACATTTAGGCCCTGCGAAATTAAAAGTTTGACAAAAAGGCATAAAGTCCTTTTACTAACTTTCTAATTATCAAATAACTATGTGATCATTGGGTTGGACTTACACACACAGGGTGCCAAATCCCTCTCACTTATTAGCTAGGGTTAGGATTGCCTTGAGTTCGCAAACCCTCCAACACCACACATCCCATGTTAATCTCTTTGTCAGCCCATGTCCAAAAGAGCTACATTTAATGAATTTCAAGAGTCAACGCATGGTGCAAGATCTACTCAAGAGAACGAGACAGAGATTGAAGAGGTCAGGTATCCAAGTTAACTTGCACAAGAATTAAGTGGTTCTTTGTCACAACTAGAAAATGTCGCAAGCATGTCCTCATATTACAAGTCAGAGCCTAAATCAAAAGGAAAATACAATAGAGACTTTCAATCCAAACCACTACTAACAAAACATCAAAACCAACTGCTTACAAGATCTGAAATCGGAAAGGTACAAAATGTAGTTTGTTGCTCATTTTCCTGCTTACAAAAGATGAGTTTAAAGGATATTGAGGAATTATGATGAAACGTTGTTTCTAGGAGCAAAGTTGAAAAAAATTATTCTTTTTGCTCAAAAAGTTATGGCCATATAAAAATTGCTTCTCATATTTCTTGAAAACAACAAAAGTTTGTCGCAAAGTTTTTCTTTCCATTCTAATAATCTCGTCGTACTCATAAGTTGAATTTGACATTAATCAAATTTTAATTTTAATTTTTTTGCAATACATAAATTATCTATTTATTTATTAGAATTCTAATCACAACTTTGTAAGTTTATACAAGAAAATGCTATTAGGTTATCTCCACTAGGGGTGACTACATATTTGCATATGCTAAACATATGACATCATTACTTGAGTGCAAGTCTAACTTCAAGTTCGAGTGATCAGTATTGAATCTCGGGTTTGTCGAGTAGCTTTCAAGCTATCTTGTTTCTACTCCTATCCTATTCCATGCTTTCGTAGGCAGATTTGTGAGGGTGTTTATCGCTCCAAAACTCTTTGGACTAGTTTTTTCCTACGCTTTTCGTCTCTCTTTTGAATTTGACAAGTTCCTTCTAGATGGCCTATCCTATCACAGTATCCACATATTGTAATCCAACAATCATTAGTGGCATGATCCTCTTGGCTATACCGAGACAATGGTATGGATTCATGGGCATAGTGTTGATTAATCAACTCTTGTTGATTTCTCACATCTAGAGTCAAACCTAGCAATGTTGCATGCATATCTCCCATATGTTGTTTGACCATCTCTACTAATTCATGATGCTCATCCTTAACCTTGTCATTAGGGTTCACTGAATAGCCTTGCCTCTATAGGTACCCACTTAAGAGTACCCCTAGCCAGGTGAAGAAGTCAATCGATCGTAGGCATAGGGTCCTCATCTGGTTCGCAGCTAGTCCCTATGAGAATTGTTGGAACGTAGGATGCCAACCATAATGAGTCTAGATCAATAACACGTCTATGATTATCTTTATCAATTCCTCTTAGTAATGACTCATCTAAAATATGTGATATTCAGTCATCAACTCCAAGAATGCTCGTGGCACTCTGTTTGTGGGATCAGCACATAGATTTGTGTGATGATAACCACCTCAACCTTCACTAATAGGATTGTATTTCAAAGCGACATGTGACACAAGTCAAAAGATATCAGGCATGTGGCAGACGACCTAAGCAACATACTTATCCAACCAACAAATTCTAGAGACATTCCATTGGTATGATAGCTACCTTTCAGCCAACATTCTCTTATCAAGTTACTACCAGTAGACTCACCAAATTTGTTAAGCTTTTTCCTCAACATTGGATCAACATAGGGGAAGGAATAACTTAACAGGGTGCAACGGTTCCATTATCGTGCTGTTACGAGGATGGCTATACATGTCTCAACTAGATTCTAGACTGG
Source organism: Diphasiastrum complanatum (assembly GCA_029204225.1). Lineage (NCBI taxonomy): Eukaryota > Viridiplantae > Streptophyta > Lycopodiopsida > Lycopodiales > Lycopodiaceae > Diphasiastrum > Diphasiastrum complanatum. The sequence continues at coordinate 26,137,225 of CM055101.1, forward strand.
CGATCCCTGACATGTTTTATAAACCAAACCATGCCCTCACAACTAATAGAGGGTTTCCAAGCCTCTAGAGATATAGTTGATGAAGGGATATACCATCGTTCTTAATTTCATTCATAAGATTTATTTTTCCACTCTCTAATGATTTAGTACACTCATCTCTCTGTGATAAATGGTAGATTCCTCAATTGCTAAAGAGGTTTTCTTCAAGTGCAGTCTCCAGTCCCTAAACATCTCGGTTTTCAGATGTTCGATAGTGAGAGACTAGGAACCATATATTCCAATGGAGTATCCTACCCACTGTGGTCCCAGGTGAATATGCCAGTAGGTTGAGTTTTTAGCTCTAAATGGTATATTCCAACCATGTCGAGTATAGACCTAGCTCCTGTATTCGGGATAGGGTGAGATTACCATTTTAACATACAGAGGCACATATACGATTCAAATCTCTATTTCAATGATGATTCACTTGAAGACTTTTCTTAGTTCATATCAAGATACCAAAGTACTCAATAACATTCTCAAGAGAAATGTAAAAGTCATCACCGAACTCAAACTGTATGCAAAAGGGTGATACCTGAACTAGTCCTTATCCACTGATAGGACCCATAGTACAGTAACACAATAGTTGTACTTTAATTCTAATTCTTTATCTTTGGCGAAAATGGAAAGCACATCTAGCATCATTAACAATGTAGAAATATTGCATCTACTACACATAGAAGATGTAAAATCAACAAGAACTTGTCAAAATCTCTTATGTCCAGTCTGTACAACATATGTACAACAACAGTACTCGCACGTGGGAACTCATACATATACAAAAAAATAGCATTCTATACACAAGAATCCACTATATCATCACCAAATTGCAAAAATGATTGGAAAACCCCAAAGAGATATCTTCGATAAGAATGAATGAGAGAAGATTGAGAGTGATGATTTCATCCCACGCTTGTAGCCTATTCATAATAGCCCTTTTTCTTAATTGGATGCTCTTCCTCAAGCTTATCAACTTATGGAAGGTTCTAGATCCCTTCCAAACCTTAGATCTTAAAGTGAACATGAATAAGCCAATTACATTAGGTCTATATGCAACCTTCTCAAGATGCCTAAGTTGTCAAAAATAGTAAATCCACTATTCTTAGGCCTTATTAACTTTTTTAAGTCTATCTCTAAGTTTAAAATGCATATTGGCCTCAAAATTGCCAAATAAACTCAACATGAAATCATAACGAGATAGTTGACAAATTTCCACAAGGAAGTTGGTAACTACACTACATCTAGTGCGGCTTGGGAATCTTTAAAGAAGATTTATGAGTCGAAGTCTACATCAAGGGTTCTAGCTCATAGGAGGCAAATATTCAAAGTTTGCAAAAGAAGGATGAAAGTGCTCATGCTTTTGTTTTGAGGGTTAAAGCACTCAATGACGAGTTATCAAGTAATGATGAAAGCATTAAGGAGATAGAACTTGTGAAGTAGTTCTTAATGGCTTGTTGGATGATCATGCTAATCTTGTTCAAAGTTTTTCTATTCAAAAGACATTGCCAAGTATGGAGGACTTGTAAGAAATCTTGGTGAATACCTCAAGTTGGAGAGGAGGAGGCTATGTTCTGAAAGGGGAAGTTCGATGGCAAGTACAAAGGCAAGTGCACTAAAGGATAAGATAAAGGTGAGCCTTCTACTTTTGTTGGCAAGAGGACCAAAATGCCAAAAGGAGTAGAAAGGGAATTTCAAATTGACCGTCGCCTCGATGGATATCCGTCCCTGTAAACGTTGCCAGGCGATGGATAATTGACATGAAAAAACTAGCGAGGAATAATTAGCAGTAGCGATGTTTGTCAAGAATTTAGCGACATTTATTAAGACTTTTTTACCAATTCTTATATTTATGGACAATATTTTAGGGTAATTCTTAGATTTGTGGACAATGATGAGTACTACGGTGACCTTGTACATTGCAACTCCTTGGATAGATATATATTATCGAGAATGCAATTAATATTAATGCAACAAAATTGAACATTTTGTGATGCAGGACCTTTGTAAATAAATAATTTTCCAGCATTCATGTCTTAGAAAAGATTCATTCTTCAACTTTTGTCGTTAGCTTTTGTCGTGTGTATGCTCCATAACGAATTTTAGAAGAAACTTGGAGAATTGGAAGCTGAAGTAATGAATTACAAGAAGGCACATAATTATATCTGTTTGAATAAGCACGACGATGTTGATCAGTGCTTCTTGAGAGTTTGATTTGAGGTGTGAGGAATGTGGGAAAGGTAGAGACTCCATTATATTTCACCTATTGTAATTTGGGATCTCTTTTAGAACTCATTCAATGGAAGACTTTTATCATTGTGAGCTTTGGAGCATTCTTGAAGCACCCTAGTTGAGAGCTCATTTTCAGTTCAGCCATACCTTCAAGAGTGTGTGAAGAGTAGAAGTCATCGGTAAAATCTTCACTATCTCTTTAAACTCCATCCTTAAGAGGGGTTCATTGGGAGCTTTGGCAAGCACTATGGGCGAAGACATAAGCATCATACTGGACTTCCATTGTCACTTTTGGGAAGTGGGAAAGTTGAGTTTAAATGTCTTAGTGAGCCAGCTATGAATTTGTTGGGAGAATGATAGTTCTTTGAAGATAGGAGACTCTCTTGAGAGTTACTTGAGAGATAAGAATATGAGTTTATTTGAGAGCAGAGACTTGCGTAACGTCTGTTCAGACTAGTACTACCAACTGTGGGCCTACCAAGAAGTCACTACGCTGTCACAAAGCTAGCAATGTCTCTCTTGAAGAATACCGTTCTTGGAGCTAATTGAGGAGCTAGTCCATCGCTGCATTCAGAGCCCTTTCTGAGAAAAAAACACTATCAAAAGGTCCGATAGAAACCTCTGCTGCCAATAGAGTGCTCTACCACTGCCCACCATCGCACTTGAGAATATTTAATCAATGATTCCAGAGGTAGAATACCTACTGCCCATCGCAATTGGAATGTTTTATCAACAAACCAGAGAATATATAGCCACTGTCCATCACATTTGAGATGAATGCATGATCACCAATCTAAGGCAGAATGCCTACTGCTCATTATATTTGAGAGTAATGATTCATCAATAATTCTGAAAGAAGGTTCGCTGCTGATTCCATCTTACACTGTCACCTCTATTGTTGTTCCCAGCATCATTCTGAACTGAGCCATCGCTGCTACAGACACATACAATTGTTTCTGGTTCTTTTGAGAAGTTTCTGCCTTCCATCGCTGTCAGAGATAGACAGTTATAACATCTGTGAAAGCTGCTTGATTTCTGCCAGAAGAAGAGCAGTTTACCTTCATCATTCTGATTTCTAAAGGAGCTGCAGAATGAAACGATGCAGAGCTCTGAGTGTTGAATGCTGCTCTTAAGGCATGCACAACTACTACCTAAGCAAATGTATTGAAGAAGCGTTGTCTGTGGCAACCAGAAGATACTTTGAGATCATATGGTATCTCTATAAATCGTGTTTTCATCTCTGAGCCTACAGAGAGTTCAAAGAGAGCTTCTCAGTAATGCGCCCATTCCATCGCACTTCAGAGAGATGAAGGAAGAGATAAATTGATGACTTGTCCCTGAATTCCATCCCACTTCAGAGAGTTGAAAGAAAAGGTACATTGTCAATCATTTTTTACCATCATACCTTGAGCCACATCAGTGTGAACAGATGGAGTCGTTGAAGAAAAGAACCCTCTCGGGTCTCAGATTTCTTGATGGGCCACATTTCTCTTGAGAATGTTATCGAGTACTTTGGTGTCTTGATATGAACTAAGAAAAGTTTTCAAGTGAATCATCATTGAAATAGAGATTTGAATCGTATATGTGCCTCTGTATGTTAAAATGGTAATCTCACCCTATCTCCTTGGAATAAAGGAGCTAGGTCTATACTCGACATGGTTGGTTTGGTTGATAAAACATGTCAAGGATCGCCAGTCTAGAATTAAGTTGAGACATGTACAGCCATCCTTGTAGCAGCACGGTACTGGAAGTGTTGCACCCTGTTAAGTTATTCCCTCCCCTATGTTGATCCCATGATGAGGAAAAAGCATAACAAATTTGGTGCGTCTGCTAGTAGTAAACTTGATAAGAGAATGTTGGCTGAAAGGTAGTTATCATACCAATGGAATGTCTTGAGAATTTGCTGGTTGGATGAGTTTGTTGCTTAGGTCGTCTGCCACATGCCTGATATCTTTTGACTTGTGTCACATGTGGCTTTGAAATACAATCCAATTAGAGAAGGTTGAGGTGGTTAGCATCACACAAATCTATGTGCTGATCCAACAAGCAGAGTGCCAGGAGAATTCTTGGAGTTGATGACTGAATATCACATATTTTAGATGAGTCATTACTAAGAGGAATTGATAAAGATAATCATAGACATGTTATTGATCTAGACTCATTATGGTTGGCCTACGGCCCCAACAATTACTTAGAATTTGCTTTGCACAGGAACACAGATCATGCTACACAGTAACATAGATAGAAAATCACTCTCCTCAGCAAGCTCACATAGCAACTGTATTTCTCAAAATGAAATTACACTGTACATATAGTTGTTCACTCAGGCAACCCATGCATGACCCAGGTTGCCATTGGCGGGACGCGTGTCCCGTCGACCTGCCTCGTGGCGAGGCCAACTGATCCTTATCCACTGATAGGACCCACAATACAGTAACACAGTGATTCTAACTTTAATTCTAACTCTCTCCCTTAAAGTAGAGTCACTTTTTATACAGTCATATACATAGTTTTAAAGTCAACAAACTTTAAATACAGAAAGTTTTGATCTAAACTTATCAAACTTTTCTCCAGTAAGTGGCTTAGTGAAAATATCAGCTAGTTGTTCTTCTGTGCTACAATGAACAACATGAATTTCACGACTTAGCAGCCTTTCACGTATGAAGTGATATTGGATCTCAATGTGTTTAGTTCTCGCATGGAACACTGGATTCTTTGCTAGCTGAATGCCACTCTGACTGTCGCTATGTAAAGTTGTGGGATTTTTCTGCTTTATGCCAATCTCTTCCAAGATTTGTCTCAACCATATAGCTTCTTGTGCTGCTAGCACTACACATTGCCTTGTACTCTACTTCTGTGGTGGAAAGAGCAATTGTACTTTGCTTCTTACTAGACCAAGAAAAGCAATTACCACAAAACTAGAATATATATCCTGTGGTGGATCTACAATCATCATAGTCAGCTCCCCAGTCCACATCCACATAGCCACACAACTCAGGTAAACCATCATGCTTCCTGTAAATCAAGCCATACTCTTATGTGCCTTTCACATAACGCAAAATGTGTTTAGCTGCTTTCCAATGCGTTTCCGTAAGTGCTGCCATAAACTGACTTACAATGCCAACAACATAGCATATATCTGGTCTAGTTGTGGTAAGGTAAATCAAGCTCCCTACTAACTGTCTATATAGTGTAGCATCAAATGACTATGATTCATCAAGCTTAGAAAGCTTTTTACCTGGTTCAATAGGAGTGTTTACTGGTTTGCAATCCTGCAACCTAAACTTGTGCAGCAACTCTTTGACATATTTCACCTGTGTTAAACCCACTTCATGTCCTTTTTGCCACACTTCTACTCCAAGGCAGTAATGCATCAGGCTGAGATCCGTCATCTCAAATTGTTTCATGAGGTCTTTTTTGATTATGTCTATCATCTCTTTGATTATTTCCCATAATAATCAAGTCATCAACATAAAGAGCAATCAAAGCAACCATACCATCAAAGCATAAGACATATAGATTTGGATCAGAATGTGTTCTCACCATCCCCTTTGAACGAAAGTAGGCATCAATCCTGCTATACCACGCACGTGGTGCTTGTTTAAGGCCATAAAGTGCTTTCTTCAAGCGACATACTTTATTTTCCCGTCCTTTCGTTACAAAGCCTTCAGGTTGATCCATGGACACTTCTTCTTCTAACTCACCATTTAGAAAAGCAGATTTCACATCCATCTGATGCAAAGGCCAACCAAAATGTGAAGCTAAAGCAATAAGTAGACGTAGAGTATTCCACTTACACACCGGCGCACAGGTCTCCTCATAGTCAATGCCTTTATTTTGTGCGTACCCTTTGATTACCAATCTTGCTTTGTGCTTTGCTATGTTTCCATCTCCATGGTACTTAGTTCTATATACCCATTTGCAACCAATGGGTTTCTTGCCAACTGGTGGTTCTACTAAGTCCCATGTGCTATGCTTAGCAATTGACTCCATCTCCTCTCCCATGGCTTTGATCCAAATGTCATCATCCTTCGCTTCACCATAAGTCGAAGGTCCTTTGCTTTGAATAATGCTGGATAATAGAGCATAATTTGCTTCATACCTTTTAGGTAGTATCTTCTCTCTTGTTGATCTTCGTAGCTCTCCCTGGTTGGATGATCCATGAAAGTCATCTATATCGCGGCTCTCCATCAATCTCTCAAACCACTTAGGGAGCTTTCTGTCAGGTGATCGGCTTCCTGGTGAAAATGTATCCCACGGTACATTCTTCTCCTTGCGTTTGTCACCTGCAATGTCAATCCTTCTTGCACCAAAAGGTTTGTCCCTACCTCTCCAACCTGTTTCATGAGGTTGAGTAGTAGTATCTTGAGATGTATCCTCATGTTCATCACTCTGAAGGTCAATGAATGGATCATCATTAGGTGGTATCCTCACTATACCATTTTTCCTACTGGATGTGTCTATCTTCTCAGCATTTTCGTCTTCATACATCTTGGATTCATCAAAGATAACATCTCGGCTTATATGGATTTTGTTTTCGACTAGATCAAAACATCTATAGCCCTTCACGCAATCATTATATCCTAGGAATATGCACTTGATAGCTTTTACATCAAGTTTACGTCTTTCTTCCTTAGGAATATGTACAAAGGCTTTACATCCAAAGATTCGTAAGTGGTTCACCTTTGGCTTCTTCTTTGTGAATGCTTCCTCATGTGTAATTACTGGTATGGCAATGGTAGGACTTCTATTTTGAAGATAGACTGCCGTGCTACATGCTTCTGACCAAAAATCTTTTGGTAATTTAATCTCAGCTAGCATAGATCTGGCACTTTCCACAATCGTACGATTTTTGCGCTTAGCTACACCATTGAGAGCAGGAGTATGAGCTTGCTTAAATTGTCTTTTAATCCCACATTGATCACAAAGATCATTGAAGTCATTAGACTTATACTCACCTCCACTACCAGATCTTAGGACTTTGATCTTCTTACCTGTCTGATTTTTGACCAAGTTTTTGAAGTTTTTGAAGTTATCAAAAGCATCTGATTTCTTCTTCAAGAAGTAGATCCATGTCTTACGTGACATATCATCAATAAAGGTCATGAAATAGAAGGCCTTTACTAAGGACATGGTCCTCATGGGCCCGCATAAAACTGTGTGGATTAAATCCAGGATGTTTTTTGCTCTTGCAACACCCCCTTTATTGAACTTCTCTTGATGCTGCTTCCCATATATACAAGATTCGCACATCAATTTCAAGTGATCTTCTATTGTAGGCAGTCCTGTTACCATCTCCAATTTTCTCATCAAAATGAGGCTTCCCAAGTTCAAGTGACCAAGCCTCTTGTGCCACAACTCAGTTTGCGAAGGAACAGATGACACAAGTCCATGTTGCCCCTTGATTGTGGCATTCAACCTGTACAATTTTGTATTGGGCTCTCTTACTCCATTCGCAATAACTTTGAACTTTTGGTTCGCATCCTTCACAAAGCAACGATCATGGGCAAATTCTACTTTCAACTTTTGATCAGTAATGACTCCAATAGAAAGTAGATTTTTCTTCAAACCTGGTACGTAAAGTACCTCCGTGATCATCCTGCTTTTGCCATCAGGCAGTTGGATTGAAACTGTGCCTATCCCCTTGATCATGCACACTTCACCATTTGCTTGTGAAACAGATGTCCCATTATCCAATGCCTTCAAACTACTAAACCAGTTCTTGTTACTTGTCATGTGTCTTGTGGCTCCTGAGTCAATATACCATGCTTGATCATCTTGATTAGATGACAATGCAGATATGAAGATGCTAGAGTCTTCAATTTCACCTTCATCGACAAGGTTACCTGCTTGTTTTGGTTTCCCCTTGCCTTGTTCCGCAAGGAATTTGCGACATTCACTCTTCCAGTGGCCCTTTTTACCAAAATGGAAGCACTTGCCTTTCTTTTTAGTTTTGCTGGAAGATCCCTCATCCTCCTGAGACTTGGCAAATTGCTATTTAGTCTTCTTCTTGCCCTTGCCCTTGCCTTGTTTTTGGCGTGTTGCAAGTGCCTGATCATCAGTATTTTGACGTCTAGCTTTTACCATTTCTCATCGTTGCTCTTCCTGCATCAAGATTCCTGTGAGCTCGTCAAAGCTTGGCAATCTTTCTCTTGATGCTATTCCGCTCACAAACATATGATAGGGTTCTGCAATGCCGCATACTACATTATACTCCAGCTCCACATCATGTATGTGCTCTCCAATAGAATGTAGTTCATCTCTCATTGTCTTGATTCTGGTCATGTACGTCTGAATGTGCTCTCCTTGCTCCATGCGGGCACTATTCAACTTTGCCTTCAGAAACATGATTCTTGATGGATTTGACGTCTCGAACTGCTCCTTTAGCACATCCCATGCCTGTCTGGGTGTAATAGCATCACAAATGTGGGTAATGATGTGATCCTTCACTGACAAGTTAATGAAGGTCAAAGCTTTCCTCATCTTTTTGTCGAACACTTTGATGTCTGCTTCAGTTGGCGGCCTTCTCTCATCACCTGTGACGACTTCCCACACATCTTTCTCCATCAATATGTTTTTCATTTTGAATTTCCACACTGCATAGTTGGAAATCCCGTCCAATTTGCTACTTTCACTCAAAATGGACTCTCCCATGTTTGCCATCGTAAATCTGCTTAAAACTTCTGCCTTAGGCTAAGAACAGTATGTTGAGGCCAACAGTGATGTCAGAAGTTGAAAATAATGACCTGCACTTTTTTTTCTTACCAGGCCACTCGCCGCTTTTCTACCAATTTGAAAGCCAAATCGGTGTCGCCTTCTGAAATGCACTCAGTCGTCAATTCCCAATAACGTGCCCAGTGGAATGGTGAAACTACTTCTGGCGTACTCCGAACACTTTCTCCGCTACAAACCGCTCTGTTTTGCTGTACCGTACTTGCAGGTACAGTCCGAGTGCCCTTCGTTTGGAGGTTATAGCCTTTCGTTTGGGTCAAAACGGGCAAAGGACCCAAAAATAGGGACTTTTTTAGCTTTTGAACTGTTTCTTCACTTTGAAAAAACTTCACTCTTCACTTGTGAAGGGACCCAACTCAGCTTTCAGTATGAAAATTTTTAATGAAGTTGAAGGCTAGAATGCACTGCAATTCTTCAGGACCCTCTTTTAAGCTCATCCAATGGCTGAACCAAATCTTGTGGTTCACATTTCTCTCCCATCACAGATGCTGGACCGTTGATTCATTTGACACCTCATCCACAGGTTCAAAGTACATCTGGGCATCGAACTAAACTCTTGCAGACGCTATGGTCTTCGATACACTAAGCTGAGTGTTGCAAGCGGGAACAGCCCGCGACTTCCCTGCCTACGGCCGCGCCTTCCTTCCCTGAAAAATATCGGATCAAGCTCTCCTGTAGATCGTTTTGAACACAATCTGAGGCCTGGATCAGGGTCGCCCTACTGAATCCATGACTGCAGAGTGCACAGTCAGGAAATTCCGTGGAGAAACGGTGATTTTAGCTCAACTTGACAAAGTGGCTTTTTCACCCTTTTATCGCAAATCTGCTAGGTTAACTGTCTGGAGACAAATCTCTGACACAAACCTCACAATCTCTCCATGGCTCATTGACAATGTGATTAGCTTCCTTCATGTCCTTACGACATCCAAAACGGTGCACAAACAGCGAAGAAATCACTAGTTATGTATAAAAACCGTAACCCCAAGTCCGGTTTCAATTTTCAGCTGGCTTCGAAATTGTCAAATTTTCACCAAATTTTTCCCTGTCTGATGCTATGCACAGGCTAATAATCCCTTTGCTGAGCTTAGCGCGCTCTATAAATTAGAAACCGTGCACCAGTGCTTCTCTTTCCATCTTCAACCCGCCGTAAAAACCCCGAACTCTCAGAAGACAGTTCTCCCGAAGCTCTCTTCAACGGCGACACTATACTGTGTACACTCCCTGTACGGCTCTGATACCAACTTAGAATTTGCTTTACACAGGAACACAGATCATGCTACATAGTAACACAGACAATCACTCTCCTCAGTAAACTCACATAGCAACTGTATTTCTCAAAATGAAATTACACTGTAGATATAGTTGTTCACTCAGGCAACCCATGCATGACCCAGGTTGCCGTTGGCGGGACGCGTATCCCGTCGACTTGCCTCGTGGCGAGGCCAACTGATCCTTATCCACTGATAGGACCCACAGTTTAGTAACACAGTGATTCTAACTTTAATTTAAACTCAATTCTCATAGGGACTAGCTGCGAACCAGATGAGGACCCTATGCTACGATCGATTGACTTCTTCACCTGGCTAGGGTACTCTTAAGTGGGTACCTACAGAGGCAAGGCTATTCAATGAACCCTAATGACAAGGTTAAGAATGAGCATCGTGAATTAGTAGAGATGGTCAAACAACATATGGGAGACATGCATGCAACATTGCTAGGTTTGACTCTAGATGTGAGACAGCTTAGAAATCAACAAGAGTTAATCAATCAACACTATGCCCATGAGTCCATACCATTGTGTCAGTACTGCCAAGAGGATCATACCACTAATAATTGTTGGATTACAATATGTGGATACTACGATAGGGTAGGCCATCTAGAAGGAACTTGTCGAATTAAAAAGTGAGACGAAAAGTGTAGGGAAAAACTGGTCCAAAGAGTTTTTGAGCGATAAACACCCTCTCAAATCTGCCTACTAAAGCATAGAATAGGATAGGAGTAGAAACAAGATAGCTTGAAAGCTACTAGACAAAGCCGAGATTCAATATTGATCACTTGAACTTGAAATTAGACTTGCACTCGAGTAATGATGTCATATTTTTAGCAAATGCAAATATGTACTCACCCCTGGTGGAGACAACTTTATAGAATTTTCTTGTATAAACTCACAAAGTTGTGATTAGAATTATAATAAATAAATAGATAATTTAAGTATTGCAAAAAAATTAAAACTAAAATTTGATTAATGTCAAATTCAACTTACGAGTACGACGAGATTATTAGAATGGAAAGAAAAACTTTGCAACAAACTTTTGTTATTTTCAAGAAATATGAGAAGCAATTCTTATGTGGCCTCATAGTTGAACAAACATAATAAATTTTTTCGTCTTTTCTCCTAGAAACAACATTTCATCATAATTCCTCAATATCCTATAAGCTCATCTTTTGTAAGCAAGAAGATGAGCAACAAACTACAATTTGTACCTTGCGGAGTTCAGATATTGTAAGCAATTGCTTCCAATGATTTGTTAGTAGTGGTATGATTGAAAGTCTCTATTGTATTTTCCTTTTGATTTTGGCTCAGACTTGTAATATGAGGACATGCCAATGACATTTTCTAGTTGTGACAAAGAACCACTTAATTCTCGTGCAAGTTAACTTGGATACCTGACCTCTTCAATCTCTGTCTCGTTCTCTTGAGTAGATCCTGCACCATGCGTTGACTCTTGAAATTCATTAAATATAGCTCTTTTGGACATGGGCGGACAAAGAGATTAACATGGGATGTGTGGTGTTGGAGGGTTTGCAAACTCAAGGCAATCCTAACCCTAGCTAATAAGTGAGAGGGATTTGGCACCCTGCGTGTGTAAGTCCAACCCAATGATCACATATTTATTTGATAATTAGAAAGTTAATAAAAAGGACTTTAGGCATTTTTGTCAGACTTTTAATGTCGCAGGGCCTAAATGTCAAGTTAGTGAATAACGTTGGGACTCCCACCAAAATTGGTTCAAATTCAAATTCAAATTCAAGTTGGTTCCCTCCGATTATTGAATGGGTTCTCACTCTTTTTTAAGTTTGAATAGTTAGGGAGGTAGAAATGGGCCAATAGGAACTTGAGGCAAAGGCCCTCCTCTCTGCTATAAATAGTGCCAAACTTGAGTTTGGAAATCATGTTCATATTCTCATTTCAATACAAGCAGATTGGTTCTCTTATGGAATGGATATGTGAATGTCCTTGCTCTCTAACTCTTTTCCTCCATCTCTCATGCTTTTGTTATATTTGCTAATTGTTGGATTTGAATGTTATGGAAATTGTTATTTCTTATACTGTTTATGAGAGAGAAAGGAGAGATAGAAAGAGTAAGCTCTTCATTGTGGATCGTAGGTTAATCAGCTAGCGCGCTTGGATCCGATATTGGTATGGATAAAAAAAAAGGATATAAGAACTTTCAGAGGAAATATTCTAGATTCCCTACTTCGGTGTAGTGTTAATGCTTAGGGTTAATGGATGTCAGAGTTAGATGTGGATCTTCCATTCATGCTGAAATATGAGATATGCTATCGCTCCCTTGGGAACGAACCTATGCGTGACAATTGACTTCTTCTCCCTGATGCTAGATTGCTTGGATCTTGGGTTGAGGTTAGGTTAGGAAAGAAATCCACCAAAATTTTGTCGTCGTTGCCAAGAGCTATGCCAAATTTTCAGTTTCCAGCATGTTTGTTGGATGGTTAGCTTGTATTAGGCATCTTGTCGTGGCATGAATAGTGTTGAAATTGTATTTAGGGATAGTTTGGAGGAGATTTTTGCTTGATTTGAGTGGATTTTCTTGTTTGAAATCTAATCTGATTATTGAACAAAGGAAGCTATTCAGATCACCATTCTTAAGATCCATTTGGATTTGAGAAATCAGAAAAAAAAAAAAAAAAATCGGTCAAATTTGCCAAATCTTGGTGAAAAGGAGGCAAAAATTTGTCATCAAAGCTGATAATTTTTTAACCTCTTCAAGGAAACATTTGCAGAGTTGCAAGCACCTCTGGTTTTCATCACAAAACTTATAGTTTGAAGGGTGAACATTGCTTCCCTTCAGATTTTCAAAAACATCAGAAAAACCATCAAAAAACACAAAAAAACACCCAAAACCCTAAAAAATACAAATAATTGAACATTCGTCTGATTCACAAGGTCAGCGAACGTTAATTCTAAAAAACAGAAGGTCAAATTGATTGTTCATCTAGAAAATTGTCAAATTTTGGACAATTCATGTTACAATTTGATTCTGGTTATGAGAATTCATTATTCTTAGAAGTGTCGATCGTTTGATCATAGACCTTTTTCCAAAGAACAGAAATCTGATTATTGTCATGTGTTAGATAAATTTTGCAGATCTGAACTAAGATAGACTTTGATTGAAAATCTATTATCTACAGAAATTTCTTGAAATCTACTTGGATGACCTCGGAGTCCATAGTGTAGATATAGACCACCTGGATCGTTTGGAAAGAGTATTTGAATGTGTCGCAAGTATCAAATCTCCTTAGATCTAGAAAAGTGTCAGATATGGGTTTCTCATGCAGTTGTTCTCAGGCATGCGGTATCAAGACATGACATTGCTATGGATTATTTCAAAATCAAAGTCATTGTGGAATTATCACCACCAGGAACAATTGGCGAAGTTTATGTTTTTTATGGGTCATGCGAATTATTATCGAATTTTCATTATATTCTTTCCTAATCTTGTGAGACCTATATACAAACTGACTATTGTTCCTATTGGAATAGTTGAGGTGTTAGAAGCCTTTGAAAAATTGAAAAAAGCATTAGCTTCAGCACCGATACTACATGCTCCAGATCAGACAATTAATTTCATGTTCACATTGATGCCTCGAAATATGTTATTGGATCAGTTTTGACGCAGCCATGTGAATACAAGAAAGACTATCCCATACGATTTGCAGAAAGACGACTTACAGATTCAAAAAAAAGTTATTCAACATTGAAACCGTGAAACGTTGGCCATGATTTTTTTTGTAAAACTTTTTTGACATTATGTTATGAAAACGCACTTTGCATTTTATATGGATGACCAACCGTTGCTTTATTTGGTAAACAAGACATATACTACAGGGCGTATTGCAAGATGCTTACTTTTATTAGCAGAATTTGACTTTCGAATATCTAGCCGACCATGTTCAATCTGTACCAGTCAATACTGAAGTGGATGATGAACTACCAAATGCTATTTTATGTTGACGTAGTACCTGAGAGTGGGTAGGGATATTGTTGAGAATCTAATGTTAGGGCAACCTAATGACTCCTTGACAAAAGTACAAAGAGACAATTGATTCATAAGGCTCAACCTTATCAATCGATTGCGGGACAATTGTATCATCGCGGAATGGATGATATTCTTCGAAGATGTGTTTTACCGCATTAAATACATGAATTAATCATGTTTTCACATGATGGAATGGGCGGAAGACAATTTTCTACAAATATCACTGTTTGCAAGCTTTTGCAATCAAGGTGTTTGTGGCCTACACTTCATAAAGACATCAAAAATTATATTCAGTCTTGTGATGTCTGCCAACAAGCACGACATCCTACGAGACAGAAACTATGAACCCTTACATCCGGTTTTTATCGCAAGCACCATTGAGAAATGGGCCTACATTATGTTGGTTCTATTCATCCTGCACAAGAGGATCTCAAGCCAGATATATCATCGTAGCAACCGATTATATGACCAAGTGGGTTGAAGCAAAGCTATTAAAGTTGCGGACGCAAAATCTATGACTAAATTACTCTATGAACACATCATTATTAGATACAAATGTTCTATCAAAATCGTCATTGATTGTGGTACACACTTGATCACAGATTCTGGACCGTTAAATTTTTTTGAATCATGTGACACCTCACCTAAAGGATCAAAGTACATATGGGGCATCGAACCATACTCTGCAGACGCTATGCTCATCGGTACCACTAAGTTGTTATCGCATTGGGTGCGCGAACAGCCCACGACCTCCCTGCCTGTGGCCACACCTCCCTTCTCTGATAATTATCAGATTGAGCTCTCATGTGGATCATTTTGAGCACAATCTGAGGCCTGGAGCAGGGTCGCCCTACTGAATCCATGACTGTAGAGTGTTCGATTAGGAAATCCTGTAGAGAAACGGTGATTTTAGCTCAACTTGACAAAGTGGCTTTTTCACCTTTTTATCGCAAATCTGCTAGGTTAACTGTCTGGAGACAAATCTCTAACATAAACGTTAGAATCTCTCCATGGATGATTGACAGTGTGATTAGCTTCCTTCCTGTCCTTACGGCATCCAAAACGATGCACAAACAGCGAAGAAATCACCAGTTATGTATAAAAACCGTAACCCCAATTCCGGTTTCAATTTTCAACTGGCTTCGAAATTGTCAATTTTTCACCAAATTTTTCCCTGTCCGATGCTATGCACAGGATAATAATTCCTCTGTTGAGCTTAGCAAGCCTCTATAAATTAGAAACCGTGCACCAGTACTTCTCTTTCCATCTTCAACCCGCCGTAAAACCCCGAACTCTCAGAAGACAGTTCTCTTGAAGCTCTCTTCAATGGTGACACTGTACTGTGTACACTCCCTGTACGGCCAACTTAGAACTTGCTTTGCACAGGAACACAGATCATGCTACACAGTAACACAGACAAAAAATCACTCTCCTCAGCAAGCTAACAACTGTATTTTTCAAAATGAAATTACACTGTACATATAGTTGTTCACTCAGGCAACCCATGCATGACCCAAGTTGCCATTGGCGGGACGCGTGTCCCGTCGACTTGCCTCGTGGCGAGGCCAACTGATCCTTATCCACTGATAGGACCCATAGTACAGTAACACAGTGATTCTAACTTTAATTCTAACTGTTTTTGAAGAGGAGAATGTGCATAAGCTTGATGTTGTCGATATTGATCAACCTAACATTTTTGCAGGTCATAAAGATGGTTCCTTGGATGGTGATGGTGCAGATGCCTCTCCGGTTGGAATACGATGCTCAACCTCAAATCCATTCATTAATGAGCATCCTAAAAGACCAGAAACATAAGGCTCGAATTTGTGCGCAGAAGGTCAAAAAATTCAGGATTGAACTTTCTCTACTTTTTCAATACCGTATCGACTCAAAAAATTCTATATCTTTCAACAGCCAAAATCAGAATTTCTCGATATGAGATCGACTCAAATTTTTTTGAGTGATTGTATGTTTTTTTTTATACTTGTAAATTTTGATATTGTCGGTCTAAAATCCGATCCAACGACTTGGTGTTGACAGTCCACCCACTTTGTACATGCATTAACTGAAATGAGGCGTTTGTAATAATTGCAACAAAACGGATGTTGTAAATAATTTGTTGTATATCAATCCTAGAATCTTCATTAGAAAACTTTTTCTGATAATTTTTAATCTGATCTATCTTTTGGTAGCCAGTGTTATCACACTCAATGACTGTAAGTTGAAGTTATCACTTCAAGCATTGTACTCACTATTTGATATTAATCAGAGTGCAAATTTTTAGTCTCATTACTATATTGTTTCATTGAGCATTTGTCTGAATCATTCAATTTGAATATTATGCTACTAATTGTGGCGCTTCTGATCCTACATGCACCCGCTCGAGCTTCCGCTGACTAACCTCTCGATTTATGACATGGTATCAAAACGGGCTGCTCAGTAATCTGCACATTGTCTATGGATTATCAAGTCTCGTTTCTATCAAGATGTTGTTCTAGCAAGCGCGTAGCCAACAATATCACAAAATCGTCATTTCTATCAATGATCTCGCTCAACCAAAATGGATTCATCTAGTTTTTCTCTAATTGACAGACTCGATGGGATCCAGTAACCACCATCTTTGGAAGTTCAAAATAAGGGTCACACTACTAGCCAAGGAACTGTGGGACATCATTGATGGCACAGAAGTTAAACTTGAAGGTGATGCAGCCACTATCGCCAAATGGAGACTGAAAGATGACAAGGCTTTTGCCATGATCACTCTCAACATCAGAGACAATCCAATCAGTCAACATACATATTGCTCAAACTACTAAGGATGCATGGGACATCCTAGCAACCCTCTACGATATCATAAACGTCACCTCCAAACTCCATTTGAGGAAGAAATTCTTCACCCTGAGAATGTCTAAAGTAGTAAGTGTTTGAGCCATATCAACACTTTCCAAAATCTTATGGAGTAGATGACTAGAACTATCTCAATCATAGAAGATACTTATGTTGTTATCACTCTATTACCGAGTCTTCTTGAGGCCTATGAGAATTGGGTCTTATCAATTTCGATCCAGGAGAAGATCACCCTTTCAATAGTAATCCCATTACTTCAACAAGAGGAGGCCATAAGATCTGCAACCTCCTCGTGCATAGGGTCGAATCCTCAAGCTCTATATTCTAAAAATCAAAAGTTTAGATCCAAAAAGAAGAGCAATATGCAATCAAGATCAAATTTTGAATCTAGGGTTGAATTTTGGCTCAGGGTCGAATTCAAACTCTTCATCTTTCCAACCAAAGTAGAAACTATTTTGCAGATACTGGAAGAGAACTGGATATAAAATCAAGAAATGCAGAACTTTGAAATTCGACAATGGGAAGAAGAAGAAGCTCCAACAACAAGCACATAGTGCTTCAACCAGTTTTTTGACCCAGCAGCAAGAGGAAGATGAAGTAGCCTTTATGACCAAGGTCGGAGAACAACAAGATATCGATTTTTTGTATCTAGATACTTGAGCAACTCAACACATGACTCGCCATCAAGACTGGTTCAAAGATTATGAATTTTTCACCCACTCTCAAGTTGTGCAACTTGGAGACAA
>CM055101.1:26165096-26232825 GCA_029204225.1 Diphasiastrum complanatum
ATGGATGTCTCTAATGCTTTCTTGAATGGTTTTTTGGAAGAGGATATCTTATATGGAGCATCCCACAAGGGTTCATCAAGCATGGAATGGAGAACAAAGTATGTCATCTCCAAAGAAGCATCTATGGCTTGAAGCAAGCCTCGAGATCTTGGAATTCAAGACTACATTGCTATCTTATTTCACTTTCTTTTGGTCAAAGTGAATATGATCCCATCTTTACAGTAAGTTTGATGATGTTGGTATTGTACTTTTACTCATTTATGTAGATGACATCATCATTAGTGGAAATAGTGTTGATGGTATTGAAAAAAACAAGATAGATCTATCCTTAGAGTTCAAGATGGTAGATCTATGGTTTCTTCACTTCATCTTAGGCATAGAGGTACTTAGAGGGTCTGATTTTATCTTTATAAGTCAAGTAAACTATGCTCAAAGTCTTTTGAAGAAGTTTAAGATGGAAGTATGCAAAAGTGTTGACACACCAATGGAGAAAGATGTAAAAGTGCCCAAGGAAGATGATGAAAGATCCTTCATGGACATCACTTTGTTTAGGCAACTTATAGGCTCCTTAATGTGGATCACTATAACTAGACCATATCTTACTAAGAGGACTCTGAGATACATCTCGGTACATTGGATTTTGGGATTCTATATAGAGGAGATGTGATTAACCTTCATGCATTTAGTGATTCAGATTTTGCATGGGACAAGAGGATAGAAAATCAACAAGTTCCTATTCAACTATATCTCTATCTTCAACCGAGGCCAAGTACAAAGCTTTGACAACCACTACAAAGGAGGTACTTTGGATCAAGAGATTATTGGTGGAGCTAGAGATCATGGATTCAGAGGAGGCACCAATCATCTACAATGACAATATATCAGCCCAGCACCTTGCATCTAACCCAATCTTCCATGCAACATCTAAGCACATTGAGATATGCCATCACTTTGTGAGAGAAATGGTGCAAGCCAAGGAGATTGCTTTGGAGCATATTCCAAGCAATGAATGTGTAGCTAATCTACTTACTAAACCACTTCAAAAGACACCTTTTATGAAGTTCAGATCATCACTTGGAGTGATTAGTAAAGCAATGATTGAACCAAGCTAGATAGTGAGGAGTGTTAAAAATTCACAATTCTAGCTTGACTAGTTTTGGTCATATGACTTGTAAATAGTTAGGTGGTCATGATGTGGCTTGTCACACGTGCCAAATAGCATAGTATTCCATTCGTAAGGATGTTCTCAAGTAGACCTAAGTGTTAGAACCTTTGGAATGAGTCCAAATTATGCTTAGATACAAGAGAGAAAAAATAGGAGCTATTTTTGGTAATTTTTGCATTGTTGAGGGATCTCCAAGATTCCAACCCTATCTTGGTAGGGATGAAAGATCCACCAAAATTAGTATTAGGGATAGGTTTAGGGCTACTCATACCTGCCCAAAACCGTGATGGATCATGTATATATAGGTGATGATATCTCACCAAAATGAATCAAGCAATTTCATGATTTTTCTCTCATAATGGTGCAATTGCTCCCTACGTTCATAATTGTTTGAGTTCTTGTGATTACTTATGATTATAGGATTGAATGTAGGTCTGGTGTACAGTACTCAGACTGTGGAGAACTGTACTTTCACATGTGTGAAGCCTTCTTCAAGGATTTCTGCCATTTAGTGAGGTTCAAGCGTAGATTTTTTATGGATTTTGATGGTTCAACTTGTGCTAATCTTATGAGATCATAATCTATTGTTTCCCTCATCATTTCAAGTGTTTTAGGATTCTTATTTGCTATAATTTTCACAAATTTATGCAAGCTCATACTCCTGCTCTCAATGGTGTAGTTGAGCGCAAGAATCGTACGATTGTGGAAAGTGCCAGATCTATGCTAGTTGAGATGAAACTACCAAAGGATTTTTGGTCAGAAGCATGTAGCACGGCAGTCTATCTTCAAAATATAAGTCCTACCATTGCCATACCAAAGATAACACCTGAGGAAGCATTCACGAAGAAGAAGCCAAAGGTGAACCACTTGCGAATCTTTGGATGTAAGGCCTTTGTACACATTCCTAAGGAAGAGAGATGTAAACTTGATGTAAAAGCTATCAAGTGCATATTCCTAGGATATTATGATTGTGTGAAGGGATAGATGTTTTGATCCGGTGGAAAACAAAATCCATATAAGCCGTGATGTTATCTTTGATGAATCCAAGATGTATGAAGACGAGGATGCCGAGAAGATAGACACATCCAGTGGGAAAAATGGTATAGTGAGAATACCACCTGATGATGATCCATTCATTGACCTTCCGAGTGATGAACATGAGGATACATATCAAGATACTACTACTCAACCTCAAAAGATAGGTTGGAGAGTAGGGACAAACCTTTTGGTGCAAGAAGGATCGAAGTTACAAGTGACAAACGCAAGGAGAAGGATGTACCGTGGGATACATTTTCACCAAGAAGCCGATCACCTGACAGGAAGCTCTCTCAGAGGTTTGAGAGATTGTTGGAGAGCCGCGACATGGATGACTTTCCAGGATCTTCTAGCCAGAGAGAGCTATGAAGATCAACAAGAGAGAAGACACTACCTGAAAGGTATGAAGCAAATTATGCTCTCTTATCTAGCATTATTCAAAGCAAAGAACTTTCAACTTATGGTAAAGCGAAGGATGATGGCATTTGGGTCAAGGCCATGGGAGAGGAAATGGAGTCAATTGCTAAGCATAACACATGGGACTTAGTAGAACCACCAGCTGGCAAGAAACGCATTGGTTGCAAATGGGTATACAGGACTAAGTATCATGCAGATGGAAGTATAGCAAAGCACAAGGCAAGATTGGTGATCAAAGGGTATGCACAAAGTAAAGGCATCGACTATGAGGAGACCTTTGCGCCGGTTTGTAAGTGGAATACTCTACCTCTACTTGTTGCTTTAGCTTCACATTTTGGTTGGCCTTTGCATTAGATGGATGTAAAAATCTGCTTTTCTAAATGGTGAGTTAGAAGAAGAAGTGTTCATGGATCAAACTAAAGGCTTTGTAGCGAAGGGACAAGAAAATCAAGTATGTCGCTTGAAGGAAGCACTTTATGGTCTTAAACAAGCACCACGTGCATGGTATAGCAGGATTGATGCCTACTTTCATTCAAAGGGGATGGTGAGAACACATTCTAATCCAAATCTATATGTCTTATGCTTTGATGGTATGGTTGCTTTGATTGCTCTTTATGTTGATGACTTGATTATTACGGGAAATAATCATGAGATGATAGATATGATCAAGAAAGATCTCATGGAACAATTTGAGATGACAGATCTTAGCCTGATGCATTACTGCCTTGGAGTAGAAGTGTGGCAAAAAGGACATGAAGTGGGTTTAACATAGGTGAAGTATGTCAAAGAGTTGCTACACAGGTTTAGGTTGCAGGATTGCAAACCAATAAACACTCCTATTGAACCAGATAAAAAGCTTTCTAAGCTTGATGAGTCACAATCATTTGATGCTACGCTATATAGATAGTTAGTAGGGAGCTTGATTTACTTACCACGACTAGACCAGATATATGCTATGTTGTTGGCATTGTAAGTTAGTTTATGACAGCACCTACGGAAACGCATTGGAAGGCAGCTAAATGCATTTTGCGTTATGTGAAAGGCACTTCAAAGTATGTCTTGATTTACAGGAAGCATGATGGTTTACCTGAGTTGTGTGGCTATTTTGATTTGTCACTCGAATCATTAGACTCTTTCGAGTTCATGTCTGCAACGTTCATTTCTTCATACGAAACATCCGCTTCAGCGTTGCAGGCATCGAAGAATTCTTCGTCATCAGTATTCTCATAACATTCAAAGTACTGCACTTCAATATCAGATCCATTGGCAAAAATATTCAAGGCATACAAAGATTTTTTTGATGTAAAGCTGGTGTCGGACAAAGGAGTTTCACCTTCATAATTGTCATGACTCTAGGTTATGATTTGTTCTATTGGCTTACCTTGGTAATTGGTCTCACCAGTCTGAAATCTCAGCTCTCTGGATTTCCAATTTACACTTGCGTTTGATTGATAAAGCCAAGGTCGTCCAATCAGCACAAAATAGGATGACAAGCCGAGTGGTTTGATAACAATGAAATTCATTGTGAATGGCTTGGCTTGAATGTAGACAGTGACATCCTTCAGTTCTCCAACAGGTTTTCATCGTGTCGAATCAGCTAACTTGATGTTTCGCTGTGTCGGTTGAATGTCAATCAGCCCCAGAGCATGAGTTGTGTCTTCTGTTATTATATTTACACTGGAACCAGAGTCAATTGGCACTTTTTTGATCAGGCATCCCGCAATGGTAATATGAATTTCAAGTGCACTGAGATCACCTAAATCGAGAGACAAAACACCAGCATCTAGTAGAGAAATTTTTTTTTTCTTTTTGGGCACAAAAAGGCCTTTCAGTTGCTTTTGTAATAAGTGTTATCTGCCAACAGCTGTTCAAAAGTAATGTTCGGACGAAGGGAACCAATATCAATCACGATGTCATATTCTTTCGTCTTTGATTTCGAGGTTGGTTTATCGATAACAGCACTAGACAATTCCGTCTTCGCGATCTTCCTCGAAAGTGACCACCTTTTCTGCAGCAGATGTCTGAAATTCAGCGTTGATGATTTCCTTTGCTCCTGCCGAGATATCTTTTGCAAATAACTTCGCAGCATTGCGGTCATAGTCAGAGTCATCTTTGAGATCTTCCTTAGTCATAGATTTGTTTGTTGTTTTGCTAGATGATTTATTTTTCGAAGATTTTCTGCGATTTGTCCAAGATTTCTGATCAGGTTTCGAGGAGCTTTTGCTATTCATTGTGACTTTGAATAATTTCTCCACGTCACTTGTCCAGGACTGATCTTCTGTCTTTGCCAATTTTTCTTCAATAACGCCAATTCTCTACACAACAACATCAGTCGCAGCTTTTGCTTTCGTGTCTGCAGCAACTAGTGTTGCTACATACTGATATTTGGGTCGTGGCTTCTGCGACTGAGAGCAATCAGGATACTTGTGGCCAGGCTCTCTGCAATTGGAACATAATGGTACATAACCAATTGGCTTTTGCGGTTGAGGACAGTCAGGAGAAAAATGTCCCGACTCTCCACAGTTGTAGCAGTTGCGCGAAACTAGTTTAGTCGCAGTTTGAGACTTCGCTGGTCCAACAAATTCAGGAGGATTATGTCTTCTTGGTGCGAACTTGGGTCTGTCCTGCTGGGCTGATGCTACAGTACCCTGTACATAGTTAGTAGTTGCATCATTTTGAAAAATAAAAAGTACCTCCTGGGCAGGATCTTCAATGTATTTGACATTCACAATAGTGCAGTCTTTCTTAGTGTGTCCAGAAGTTCCACATTTCGTACACCACATTCCTGAGTTGAAAAGAGATGCTTTTGGTCTTTTATCTGCAACTTCAGACATCTGCACTTTCAAGTCATTAAAATTTTTATTAAGGTCAGCCATATTACTCTTTCAAAGCTTTTCAACTTTAGAAGTTGACGACTTATCCTCGATAACTTTCGTGTCGTCCTTTTGTTTAATTCGTCGTTTATTCTTTCTCTCTCCTTTGTCAACTTTTGATTCTGATGAATCGCTGCTTTCAGATTCCGAGCTTGAAAAACTAGTACATGAATCAGAATTAGAATTTTCATCACTGTCACTAGAATCAGTCTTCGACTTTCGAGATTTCTTCGCCAATCGTCATTTTTGTGCTAGTTTTGAGGTCTCAAAATTTTCGGCACTAGCTATTACTGTTGCTAAGGAGGTCATGTCCCCTTGTCTGCAATACCGATCAATCTTTGGTGGTAAACCAGCCAAAAACCATTCGATCTACATATCTACGGGATATACATCAGTTAGTTTTCCTATGAGATTTTTAACCTTACGTGTATATTTGCGAAGGGATTCTTTACTCTTCTTCTGAACATTGTTCAGACGTCCAAGAAGTCTAGGTTTGTAACCACTCTCTTTGAATTGGTTTAAAAAACGCATCTTTCAGCAAGTACTAGGTTCCTACACGGCCTGGTTCAACTTGATTGTACCATATGCGCGCCTGTTTTCTTAGCAGACCAGGGAAAATTCGTAGTTTGTCTACGTCAGTTCCCTCATTATTCCCATTAGCGATTGACTCGAATTGTGAGACATAGCTATCTGCATCATCGGAAGAAGTCCCTTTAAAATAATCATATTTAATTTTGGAGATAGAAGTGAAACGTGCAGCAGGACCCTCCATACCGAAGCTAATTAGGAGTTCAAGTAACTGGGCAGTGATTTTGTCTAGATTTCTTCGACTAGTATTCTCACTTTGTCTTTGTAAAAATTCCTCTCTAAGCTTATGATATCGTTCTAATCTGGATTCTCTATCTGACATACACTAGAGATGGAAATGGATTTGTCAGATAAATATAACTTTCCTAAACTATCCCCGACAACAGCGCCAAAAATTGGTATATGTCGTACTATACCAACAGGGTTAGTATAGATTTTATAGTAAATAATGTCGTTCCCACAGAGGACAGTGTTAGAAAGTTATGTTTTTGGTACAATTATGGCAAATGGTTTTGGGTGTTATTCTGGTTGTCGACAGACATTAAAAAATAACCAATATTACTTATGTTTAGGATGGGTAGTGCTAATAAATTCAGAACAACAATCTGGCCTCTATCGAATTGGATGAAATGCGTTCTACAAATGAGATGTTATCAGAGTAGTATAGCGGTACTACACTCTGGCTGATTAAGGTGTCAACAGAGAATTGAGAATTGTTCATAGAAGGAAGTCATTTCGTTATAAGCAATTTTGTACATATACATTTTGGCAGTTTGGTACTCTTGCGGTGAAGACATTATTTTTTGTTCAGAATCTTTATGTGAAAAGCAATTTTATTAGATTTTTAGCTCGTTACTGTAAAGAAATCACTCTACAAAGTGATTCAGATGAAGATACCAAGTTAACCCAGGAGCTGTTCGATGGAACATTACTCCCGGTTAAGTTAGAAGAATTCGACAACTTACCAGTTGGCCGCTATACCAAATCGAAAGAAGATTTGCTCTTGATCGAAGCTCAACAGAACTTGGAGCTTGTTCAGAAGTTATATGAAGAACTGAATCATTCCTGAATGTTCATTCGTGTCTTTGTCATGGTGATGTTTCTACGGGATGCTGACTTTTTGAAGTTTAAAGATGTTTTGAAATTCGATTCTAGTTTTCATCAGCAATTCAAAGGTCAACTCAAAACAACCTATTCAATTAAAAGAAACAGCAAGACATATATTCTTTAAGATGAAGAAATATCTAAAGGACGAAATACACAAAGAAATATCTTTTCGCCTCGACAAAAATATGACGAACAAGAATGTTTCTCGAATACTCCTCGAAATAAAGATGATATGTTCACGAGGACGTTTCACATTTGAGGAAGGGGATATGTGATGCCACAAAAATGTTAAATATTGAATATCAACATGAATATGGCATGATATACTCGAAAATGAAGATATGAGCTGGATAAGTATAAATCATGAAGAGGCCTAAGTCATTTTTCGAAAATATATCTCCTAAGTACTTGCCTTGTAATTAAGGACAAGACCTTTTAAAGGAAAAGACATTGTCTTGGACAACCTTTACTAGGTTGTCCATACAAAATGACTAGATATGAAAAGACATGATAAACTAGAGTACTTCTACTCATAGTTAAGTATACCTCCTATGGTATAGGTGAACGTATTTTCAGTCTAATCGTTAACTAGACCCTTTCGCGAGAGCGACGCACCTGTTGTTTTAGAGGTGTGTTTGTTCGTCCCGTAGAACATATATTGATCTCATACTTCAGTCTCGATCATCGAGAGAGAAGAGTTTATGCTTATGTAAGAGAGTGAAGAAGTGAATAGAGTTCTTTGAGTTATTCTCTCTTATCTCTGTTCTCCACATTGTTGAGTGTGAGTGATCTGGAGTCTGCTAACAATCTCTAACGCATTTCATAAATTTCTCTCTGACCAGACAGACGCTCTAGTGCATTACAGTCATTCGTTGTGTTTCCGTAAAGCATGCTCTAAAGAACTGTCTTTAAACCATCTTATTTGTCTGTCATGAATACTTTCTTTTCGGCACTCGAATAACGACCATCTTTGGTACAGTCTAGCACGATCATCGAATAAAGCTATATGTATACATATGAGATGACAGTCCCTGTCTGAAGAATTAAGTCTCTGATCTGTCTTCCTGATTGGCATTGACATAAGTTTCTAACGTATTCTAAGATTCTTCGTGTTCTGTAACCATTAAATTGGACTTTAGTTGTTGAGGACTTCTGTCTAGAAACAAATAGTTCGCGAACGCGATTAATTAATTGTCTGCACAATTGCGAATACATCAAACAATTCTCGATTCTCTATTGACACCTTAATCAGCCAGAGTGTAGTACCGCTATACTACTCTGATAACATCTCATCTGTAGAACGCGCTTCATCCAATTCGGTAGAGGCCAGATTGTTGTTCTTAGTTTATTAACACTAACCATCCCAAACATAAGTAATATTGGTTACTTTTTAATGTCTCTCGACAACCAGAATAACACTCGAAACCACTTGCCATAATTGTACCAAAAACATAACTTTCTAGCGCTGTCCTCTATGGGAACGACATTATTTACTATAAAATCTATACTAACCCCGTTGGTATAGTACAACAGTCCTCAATTGTATAGTCCTTGAAGTATTGTGGCATGTTGGGCCTTCTAGTGCATAATGTGAAAGATTTCAGATCCTTAAATTCCAATCTACTTAAATGATCTTTGGTTAGAAAAAATACCAATCTCACCAATCTCACCAATGTAGAAAAAATAGCATCTACATACAAAATGAGATGCAAAACACTTACTCAATCTTCCAACACAATAGCTTAGATCTAGTCTAGTAATGGTTAGATAGATGAGTGAACCAACTAGCTTCCTATAGAGAGTAATGTCCTCGAAGGATCTTTCATTACCTCTTATAGTTAGCTTTACATGAGACTCCATAGGTGTATCAATAGCTTTTGCATCTACCATATGAAATCTTTCTAGAATAGAATTAGCATACTTCTCTTGACAGATGAAAGTAGATTGAGAAGATCTAATGACTTCTATTCCCAAAATGTAATGCAAATTACCAAGATCATGCACCTCAAAATCCTTCTTAAGAGCAGTCTTGATATCGTCCACATCTTGATTGTCTCCACCACTCAAGATGATATCATCCACATAGATTAGCAAGATGGTAACATCATTTCCAGCAAACCTATAATAAAGTGAATGATCATACTCACTCATAACAAAGCCTTGAGAGAGTCTAAAAGTGTTAAGATTAGCATACCAACTCCTTGGTGCTTGCTTAAGGCCATACAAACTCTTTTGTAGAAAAAAAATACATGCTTTGGCTTTGTTGATGAAATGTAGCTCTCGGGTTGCTCCATGTACATTTCCTCCTCAAGATCATCATTCAAGAATGCATTTGAAATCATAGATCCCATCCATAAAGTGTGGCAAATCAAATGATGACTCGAATGCTTACCATGTTTGCCACGGGTGCAAAGGTCTCATCATAGTCAATCCCTTGTTGTTGTGTATATCCTTTTGTCAGTAACCTTGCCTTGTATTTGTTGATAGATCCATCTTGGTTTGTCTTCACTTTGAAGATCCATTTGCATCCAATAGCTTTCTTGTCCTTAGGCAACTCCACCAATCTCCATATTCCATCTTCATAAGAGCTTGATACTCAAGATCCATTGCTTGGATCCACTCATCTTCTTTCCTTGCTTGATCCACACTTGTAGGCTCATCCAAAGAGTGTGAAAAATTGCCTACATTGGCAAATCTAGCCATGTAGAATATTGTACATTTTGTCAGGATTGTTTGTTGGTTACTTGAATGGCCAAAGTGCCACTTGTACATACACATCTAAAGTAGGTTACCACGAGTTGAGAGGAGTGGTTGTGTCCATTTGGTAGTGATTCCTACTTTGTAGGATCTAGACCATGATTTATGATGAGATTTGTACCTACCATGCACCTACCAAGCATGACTCTTGGATCTAGGCTAGGGTTTTCACATTAGGGAAAGAAAGTTGAGTCTACTTCCTTATTACATGCCGGATTTTCACCTAAATTTGCAAAGGAAGTGTGTTTTACTATGTATTCCCATTCTCCATAGTGAGAAGATAGAAACTTTTTGGAGCCTGAAGGAGAAACTCGAGTTTCAGTTTGATGTAATTTTTGGTGCAAATCCTAGGATAAGCTACCAAGATCACTTGCCATTGGTTAGTTTTGAATTTGTTTCATGAAAACTAATTAATCTAGGCTGATTTCAGACCTTCTTGAAGTGGAAACCAGGTCTTGAAAGTACATCAAAGTGAATGAGAGAGATGGAGTCAGTTTTTGTCCAAGAATAGCCAAGATTGGCAAGATTTGTTTGAGTGTAGTTTTCATCTCATCTTATCTTCATTCCAGCTTTATGAGGGAGTGATAGAACTGTGATTACAAATCCATCTGTTGGATTAGAAGTCAACATTTGAGTGAAACACTGCAAGTTAGAAACCTTTGTGAGTTTCAGGTCCAAACAAATCTATAGCTTGTGTGTAGAATCTTGCTAGTAAGATGGGATCAGTGGGAGCCTACCTTCTAGAAGCTAGTGAGAGGTTAAATTCTACCAATTATGCTATTTGGAAAGTGAGGATAGAGTCACTCATGGTGCTCCAGGATCTTTATGAGTTTCTAATAGATGATGAAGATGAACCTCTAGCTGCACAGCATTTAGTGAGATACAAGAAGAGGTCTAGGCTTGCACTTCACTGTATTAAGATGAATGTAAGGAATGATCTTTTAAGGGAAGTATCATCATGTAAGAGTGCTAAAGAGGCTTGGGAATCTTTAAAATCTATCTATGAGTCTAGTAACACTTCGAGGGTTCTCATGCTTAGGAATCAGATTCTACAAAGCATGAAGAGGAGTGATGAGAGTGCACAAGATTATGTGCTAAGAATCAAGTCTCTCAATAGGGAGTTAGCTTCCATTGGAGAGAAGATTCAAGATAGTGAGCTTGTTCAGATTGTCCTCAATGGTCTAGGGAGTGGCTTTACAAATTTGGTCCAAAGCTTTGCAATCCAAGACACTTTGCCTACTATAGAAAAGCTACACAGTGTATTAGTAGCTGAAGAGTGTAGGATGTTGCATACCAATGCAAGAATGAATGCTATTTCTCTGCAGGATTTCCCATTTCAAAAGAAATAAGAAGACCAATGGCAAGAAGAAGCACTTCAAGGAGACCAATGAGGATGAGGCTTCAAGCTCAAAGGGCAAGATCAAAGACAAGTCCAAGTGCAAATGTTTTTTCTATGGAAAGAAAGGACATTTTGCATCAGAATGTCTCAAGAAGAAGAAGGCACAAGAGAGCAAACAAAGCAACATTGCACATCAGGAGGAGGAGGAGGAGGATGAAGAGTCATCCTTGATGCTTTCCAACAAACCACCATCATCCAAGAGCAACACCAATGATTCTTGGTGGATTGATAGTGGGGCAAGTTCCCACATGACATATCAAAAGGACATATTCTCCACCTTACTTTCTTACAATGATTTACATAGATCAATCTATACTGCAAGTAGTCAAGAATGTAAGATAAGTGGAATAGGAACAATTCCCTTGTATGTGGGATCATCCAAAAGGATGAATCTTGATAATGTTCTTTATGTTCCTAAGTTAACCAAGAATTTGCTTAGTGTTGGCCAGTTAATGGATAATGGCCTAGATGTACAATTTAAGCATGGAGTTTGTTCCATCCTTAGAAATGATGAATGTATAGCCAAAGGCTTTAAGCAGGGTAGATTGTTTAAGCTTGATGCTAATATTGCAGTGGAGAGTGTTAACTTGGCAAAGGTGGAGTTATCAAAGGTGGAATTGTGGCACAAAAGGTTGGGCCACCCCAACTACAAAGCCATGGAATCTATGGTTGCAAAGGAGCTTGCAGTTGGACTCCCCAAGCATTTGTCAAAGTGTGGGAAGAGATGTGAAGCATGTAGCCTCTCAAAGGCTCACAAACTACCCTTCTCAAGATCTACATGAAGATCAAACTCTCCTCTTGAACTCATCCATTCGGATGTTCATAGTTATTCACATGAGTCTAATGGTGGTGCCAAGTACTATGTAATCTTCATTGATGACTATTCTAGATTTTGTTGGATGTGCCTCTTGTCTAGCAAATCAATGGTGTTTGATTCTTTTGTAAAGTTCAAGACTTTGGTAGAAAATCAACTTAGTACCAAGATTAAGGTATTAAGGAGTGATAATGGAGGTGAATATATCTCCAATAAGTTGATTAACTTTTGTAGTTCTAATGGCATAAAGAGGGAGTTGTCATGTCCATACACCCCTCAACAAAATGGAGTGAGTGAGAGAAGAAATATTGTCCAATGGAATGTGAATTTACATAGCTCTCAATGTTTGGAGCTTCTTTCATTTGTTCTAAGTATGGCCATAGGACATCATTAAGATAGTTGTTGTCGGTCTAGAAATATACAATTCAATGAACTATTCATGCATGATTTGTATGGTGAATAATCAATAAGCATCGTGTTGTGTTTCTTAAGTCTAAGATAGAAATTATGCCATATACAACATAGGGGTTGAAATTAGCAGTTACAAAAGGCTTTTCAGGACACATTATACCTGAATGTTGGTAGCAATTTTCTTGCCTCCACAACATGGAAAAACGAAAGCTTTTGACATGCCTCCCTTTCCATGAAAGAGCAGGTTATTAAGCGCGGTTTCATAGTCCATAATGGACCAAGTGCTAATCTTTAACTATGAAATTATTTTTTTAGAAATTTCAGCCACCCATGTCGCAATCTGATCTATTTTGATTGTCATTTCTTATCCCTTGACCATTGTGGACCAGTATCACATTGTCTTATGAGAATGTCATTTAGGTCTAATATTATGCGAATGTCATAAGAAAAAGAAAAATTTGCAAACTAATCAAAAAACACACTTCTGCTAAAAAACCATACATTCATATTAGTCATCACATAAATATCCAATGAAATTATTAACATGAACTAAAATAATTATTTAGAGAAAGCAAAAAGTATATATACAAAACTTAAATGCATTAGTTTATAGAAACTTTCCTC
This sequence comes from Diphasiastrum complanatum, assembly GCA_029204225.1. NCBI lineage: Eukaryota > Viridiplantae > Streptophyta > Lycopodiopsida > Lycopodiales > Lycopodiaceae > Diphasiastrum > Diphasiastrum complanatum. Next base: position 26,178,287 of record CM055101.1, read on the forward strand.
TTGTTTTTCTGGAGATTGAAACTTGCCCGCAAAATTCATTGTCATCAAACCAAATGTACAAAAAAAATAACGAAACAATTCAATAAACAATTTTGTTTATAATTATTTCAAAAAAATATTATGACAAAATTATTTAAAAAAATATTTCATAACATGTTTGTCAACAGTGCTTCTTGTGGAATGCATCATTGTAATCTTATTTTTAGTACTAGTATTGGTACTAAATACCGCATTGTTTAACTTTTGTCTTGTTATAATCCATGATATATTATATTCTTTTCATATTATTAAGGTGCACACTCTCGTTAATTGATGGCATATGTTCTTTAAAAAGTATTGTCTTTAAACCAGCTGTACAACAGAAGCAAAATAGTATTCGAATAAAAAATATTGTTTTGAATTTTTTTTTAAAAATATATTGACAATCCAAATTAAAAAGAAAAAACATCTCAGATTATGCTTGAAAAAAATGTTTCTTGTGAAATAGACCACTTTACTCTTATTTCAAAGTTTGTACAAAAATTTGTCCTATTTACTAGCATTTTTGGCTGTTGTGTCAACAGAATCCACAAGATCCTCTTTTCCCTTCATACCATCAAGATGCGCACTCTCTTCATTTGATGGCATTTGTTATTCTTGGAAATCTACAAGCAAGAGTTCATGATCAAGAATACTTTCTATCAATGTATTTTCTTCGTCGTCCTCTTGTGTTTGCTGAATATCATCCAGATTTATGTTCTCTAGAAGATTCGTAGGCACAATTGAGGAAGTGGCAAACTTATCCTGTGATTGTTGATGATCTATGTTTTTTCTTCCATCATTTTTTGCCTCCATTTTTTTGGCTAAATTGGGTATCATAGTCACCAACTTCCATTCTATTCCTACAACATTGGTATTGTTGATGAACTCAGTTTGTCAACTCTCATGCAAAGATAAAATATTTAAGTAATCATGAAATAGTAATTAATCTTTCTTATGTCCTTTATCTTACATTATAGATTTTGCTGATATGGTCCTTTCCACACAGATATTTTTTGTTAGATTATCTAAAAAAATAACCATCTTAAGACCCTTGGTACTTATCATTAACGCTGACCATATAATTATTACTCGACTATTATGTTGTATTTGAAATAATCTTGATGAACTTGGTTCGTTAACTGGACATGGTTATGATTTCATCGTTTGCATTCTATAGCAGAACCATATGTAATGTTGACAAACTGAGTTCGTCAGCTATCACTCATAGTAAAAGCATTGCTATTAAATATAAAGCAATAATTATTTTTCACACGGTTACCACACAAATGGATAGTGTTTTACTATAAACAATCATAAAAGTTTAGTGTAATTGGTTGTTGGAATTTTTTTAACTCACTTTGTGAAAAATAAGGACAACATTAGCTATAATGTTAGATGTGGGCATTTTCACTGTAAGCAATTGTTGAAACCAATCGTCTTTTATCAAGACAACAATTTTGTTGAACTTAGTTCGTCAACTAGACATAGCTATATTTAAGTTTTCCTTTCCATTCTGTTCCTACAGCATTGGTATGGTTGACGAACTCAGTTCCACAACTCTCATGCTAAATTAAAATCTTGAAGTAATCTAAAATAATAATTAATCTTTCTTATATCCTTTCTTATATGTTATAGCTTTTATTGACGTGGTCCTTTCGACACAAATATTATTTAGCAGATTGTCAAATAAAATAGTCATCATAAGACCCTTGGTACTTATCAATAACGCTAATCATATAATTATTAAGGCAACACTTATGTCATTTTTGAAATAATCTTGATGAACTTGGTTCGTCAACTGGACATGGTTAAGATTTCATCGTTTGCATTCTCTATATCAAAACCATAGGTAATGTTGACGAACTGAGTTCGTCAACTATTCTCATAATAAAAACATTGCCATTAAATATAAAGCAATAATTATTCTTCACATGGTTACCACATAAATAAATAGCGTTTTATCAAGACAACAATCTTGTTGAACTTAGTTCGTCAACTAGACATAGCTATAATTAAGTTTTCATTTCCATTCTATTCATACAACAATAGTATTGTTGATGAAAAATAATAATTAACTTTCCTTATATATTATAGCTTTTGTTGATATGGTCCTTTCCATAGCTATTATTTAGCAAATTGTCAAAAAAAATAGCTATCATAAGATCCTTGGTACTTATCAATAATGCTGACCATATAATTATTACTCAACACTATTGTCGTATTTCAAATAATCTTGGTGAACTTGGTTCGTCAACTGGACATGGTTATGATTTCATCGTTTGCATTCTATACTACAACCATAGGTAATGTTGGTTCATCAACTATCAATCATAATAAAAACATTGCCATTCATATAAAGCAATCATTATTTTTCACATGGTTACCACAAATAAATAGCAATTTACGATAAATAATTGTAAAAGTTGAGTGTAATTGGTTGTTGGAATTTTTTTGAACTCACTTTGTGAAAAATAAAGACAACATAGCTATAATGTTAGATGTGGGCACTTTCATTAAAAGCAATTGATGATTTTCAATATATTACATAAACAATACACTTCTATCAAGACAACAATCTTGTTGAACTTAGTTCGTAATCTAGACATAGCTATGATTAAGTTTTCATTTCCATTCTATTCTATAACATTGGTATTGTTGACGAACTCAATTCATTAACTCTCATGCAAAAATAAAATCTTGAAGTAATTGTAAAATAATAATTAATCTTTCTTTATATCCTTTCTTATATATTATAATTATTTGTTCAAAAAGTCCTTTTCACACAACTATTATTTAGCAGATTATCATGAGAAATAGTCATCAAAAGGCCCTTATTATGTCAACACTTGCACTATCAAACCTAAACACGTAGGTATCACATAGTTGCAAACTATGTCAGGACTGAAAATCATGCTAAATATGAAACTTCATTTGATTCACTTCACATTCATAACAGCATACAAGTTTGTTCTCTTTGTATTTAAATGGCATAATTATACTGCTTAAGTATTAAATGGCATAATTATACGCTTTACATTGTTATTTAAAAATACATGAGGTTAGTTTCTTTTTATAAAAAGTCTCATAAACACCTTACAATATTGTAAGGTTAATCGACTAGTTTTGGACAGTCACATCATGTATTTGTTGCTGTTTTGAAAAATCGGACATGGGCATAAATATGAGACTCACTATTTTTGGAAAGTCGACCTAGCCTTCGAATTTTAAAAAATAGAAAGGATTATAGGAGGACTCAAACGATTGTTACAGTCCTTTCCCTATATTGAACAAGCAATAATATATGAATCAAATTAAGATAACGCAATAAGATCCAGTAAGGCACACCTTAATAAAAGAATGTAAAGTCAATAACATATAATATTTTTGGTTCTTGACATTCTTGTAAGTGGAGTATTGAACTGCGATTATTATGACTACCACTATTTATAACAAGTGGCAAGACTAGCCATTAAAAAATAGAAATTACCAAAGTTACGATTGAATGGCTTGTCTAGCCGATAATACACGAATTATTGTCGTAGGCAAAATGTCATTGTTTGAGTATGTGGCTTTGCAAACATAAATTGACTTGTTCTGGTTTCAATGTAATGAAAACCAACATTGGATTCTTTTTTATATCCATGTGGATATCATAGGATCTCAAAAAATGGCTAAATTTGACTATAAGATTATACTAAAGTACTGCAAATGTGGATTAAAGAAAAAGTCCAAACCTTTCCAATATGAGCTTGCTTGCTAGGTTTCAAGTCTGTGACAAGGAGTCCGTGCAACCTACATATCAGCCAAATAATTATATGAGAAGTCATGTCTCCAAATAGCTATATAGAATTACACCAAAAAAAAAATTAACGATTTAAGTAGAATATAAAAACACATTGTGTTTTCTAGTGAGTAAAAATTTCAGCAAACGTCTCATACCACCTCATTGGACACTCATTCACCCCACTCCCCCACCCCCACCCCCCCCCCCCCCCCCCTTCCCTCCCCTCGCTGCAAAAACAAGAAACTTTTAGTATCTACGTAGGATATAAAAACACATTGTGTTTTCTGTTGAGTACAAATTTCAACAAATGTCTTGTGATTTTTAAAGTAAAACTTAGTGACGTTCAAAATACACCACTTCAAATCATACTACCTCACTGAACAGAACGGTTGTGCAAAGTCTATGCCTGACGGGGGGAAATCAGCTGAAACATGCCAAAACATTGAATGGATCTTGGCCACAGGTTTGTGCGTTTGATACGAACACAAGTTATCCTCCACTGCTCATTAATAATGACTTTGTTTGTCAGGAAACAAGCTTCGTGCCAAAACATAAGCTATTAGGGCATTATGAAAGAACTACTTTTTCACTGTCCCGAATAGTGGTGCACTATCGTCTAACGGTTTCAATTTACCCAGCCGTTTGTTTCGGCCAATAGGCAACGTCGACGCAAAACCATAGGAACAACCTAGACCTTGAACAAATCAATAATAGAGAAACGGTCGTACTAAGTCTAGACCCAAGAAGGGCTTTAGGAAAACTAGTTTTGTTGGACCAAAAATTAGTCGCAATCAGTTGGTACATGCCGAAACATCGGAGAAAGAAGACCCTAGATCCGTGTGACCGATACGAACAGAAGGGACTCTTTGCTGCTCAATTCCGACTTCGTTTGCCAGAAAACATTCATGCTGAAAAAGGACGCTATTAGGGCATGGGCATAGAAAATGGAATAGTTTTCAACCTAGGTCATTTCCATTGCCTCAAAAGCGTCTTCCCTGGGACGAATGATTATTTTGACCGAACGATGTCGGAATTGGGCACAAATGGGTTGGCAAACCACTTGTCCTCAAAGTCGTTTTTCGGGGCCGAAATTTAAATGGAGATTACGGGCTGCCTGTATGCCCTGTTCGACGTGCTGTCTATTCCCACAGGTCCCCTCAACGTTGTCGATTGGCCAGAACAGACGGCAGAAAAAATCGACGTCGTTTAAAGAAAATGGACTGTTTCACGTAAAATTGCCAAAGTAGGTCATTCCATTGCACCAAAGCGTTTTCCTTGGGACGAATGATTATTTTGACCGAACGATATCGGAATTGGGCACCAATGGCTCCATCGGGTTATCGAGTTTGCGAACTTGGGGCCACCACCTTCTAGAAATCCTTGCGATTTCGATCATTGGGCATGATTGACTCCATCAGGTCCGTATTGGGTTTGTGAACCTGGGGACACCCCCCGTCTGGAAATTCGGACGATTCTGACCAGTTCAAGAATTCGACAGGCCACTTGTCCCCGAAACCCATTTCGGGCCGAATTTCAAATAGAGGTTATTGGTTGCTTGTATGCCCATTTGATGTGCTTCCTATTTTCACAGGTTCCAATTGGCGTTATCGACTGGCCGGAACAAACGGGACAACAAACAGACATCGTTCGGAGAAAATGGACCATTTAATGGAAAACTCCCAAACTATGTCAGTTTCATTGCCCCAAAAGCATTTTACTTGGGACGAATGATTGTTTTGAGCGGACAATGTCAAAATTGGACATGAATGGCTCCATCAGGTCCATATCGGGTTTGTGAACCTATGGCCATCCCCCATCTAGAAATTTGGGCAATTTCAACCAGTTTAGGAACTAGACGGGCCACTTGTCCCTGAAGCCCATTTCAGGGCCAAACTTCGAACGGAGGTTACGGGCTGCATGTATGCCCGTTCGATGTGTTGTTCCTTCCCACAAGCTCACTTGGCGTTGCCAACTGGCCGGAACAGACAACATGAGAAACCGATGTCGTTCTGAGAAAATGGACTATTTCATGGAAAATTGCCAAACTAGGTTAGTTCCATTGCCCCAAAAGTGTTTTACTTGGGACAAATGATTGTTATGACCAGACGATGTCGAAATTGGGCATGAATGGCTCCATCGAATTTGTATCAGGTTTGCAAACCTGGGAAAACACCCTGCCTGAAAATCCAAATGATTTCTACCAGTTCAGTAACCCTAAGGGCAACTTGACCTCAAAGCCCGTTCCGAGGCCAAACTTCGAATGGAAGTTACGGGCTGACTGTATGCTTGTTCGATGTGCTGCTATTCCCACAAGTTTCCCTCGACTGGCCGGAACAGACGGCACGAGAAACCGACGACGTTCGGAGAAAATGGACTGTTTTATGGAAAATTGCCAAACTAGGTCAGTTTCATTGCCCCAAAAGTGTTTTCCTTGGGACAAAGGATTGTTATGACCGGACGATGTCGAAATTGGGCACGAATGGCTCCATCGGGTCCGTATTGGATTTTCAAACTTGGGGACACACCCCGTCTGGAAATCCGGACGATTTCTACTAGTTCAATAACCCTACGGGCAACTTGTCCTCAAAGCTCGGGGCTGAACTTAGAACGGAAGTTACGGGCTGACTGTATGCCCGTTCAATGTGTTGTCTATTCCCACAGGTTCTCCTCAACGTTGCCAACTGGCCGAAACAGACGGCGTGAGAAACCAATGTCGTTCGGAGAAAATGGACCGTTTCACGAAAAATTGCCAAACTAGGTCATTTCCATTGCCCCAAAAGCGTATTCCATGGGACAAATGATTATTTAGACTGAACGATGTTGGAATTGGGCAAAAATAGCTTTTCCAGGGCCGTATCTGGTTTGCAAACTTGGAACCAGCCCCCGTCTGGAAATCCGAACGATTCCGACCAGTTCCGGAACCCGATGGGCTACTTGACCTCAAAGCCCATTCTGGGGCCAAAGTTCAAACGGAGGTTACGGGCTGCTTGTATGCCTGTTCAACGTCCTGTCGATCCTCACAGGTTCTCCTCGACGTTGCCGACTGGTCGGAACAGACAACGTGAGAAATCGACGTCGTTCGGAGAAAATGGACCTTTTTACAAAAAATTGCCAAACTAGATTAGTTGCATTGCCCCAAAAGCATTTTTCTTTGGACTAACGATTGTTTTGACCGAACGATGTCGGAATTGAAAAAGGATGGCTTCATCGGGTTTGCGAACCTGGGACTCCCTTCAGCTGGAAATCTGACCAGTTCTGGAACCCGACGGGCCACTTGTCCCCGAAGCCCGTTTCGGGGCCGAACTTCAAACGGAGATTACGGGCTGCCTGTATGCCCGTTTGACGTGCTGTCTGTTTCCATGGGTTCCACTCGACGTTGTCGACTGGCCGGAATAGACTGGATGAGAAACAGATGTCGTTTGGAGAGATTGGACTGTTTTACGGAAACAATGTTTCATGGGCGCGTTTCGTACGTCGTTTCGAAACGCGTCCGAAACGCGTATGAAATGTTTGGTTCAGGTTCGAAACGGGAAATCTTTTTTAGGGTTTTGTTTTTTTGAAAATGTGTTTTTGAGGGTTTTTGAGGTTTACAGATGTCATAGAAAGTCTAGTAACAAGTAGATACATCCAATTTCATGAGAATGCTCTAGAGAATGCAATTTCAAGAGGAGAAGCTGTGTATGGTGACTATGGTGACTTTCCTCAATCAATTATTGATACTGTCATGGATAGGTTATTAGATTGCGAGAATCTATTCATGCCCATTGCCAGTACATACTAAAAAGCTTATGGCGTGATTTTTGGAGTTTACAAATGTCATAAACAGTCTAGTAACAAGTAGATACATCCAATTTCATGAGAATGATCTAGAGATATTAGAATGCAATTTTAAGAGGAGAAGTTGTGTATGGTCATTGGTGACTATGGTGACTTTCCTCAGTCAATTATTGATACTATCATGGATAGGTTATTAGGTTGTGAGAATCTGTTCATGGCCATTGCCAGTACATACTACAAAGCTTATGGCGCAGTTTCAGAAAAAAAAAAAAGTTGGTTTGTTTTTTTCAGTCAATTTGAACACCGAAACGACGTTTGGAAACGGAATCGTTTCGTACGTCCCGTTTCAAACACGTTTCAGCGTTTGAAACGCGTTTCGAGAAAACACTGCACCAAAAATTGCCAAATTAGGTCAGTTCCATTGCCCCAAAAGCGGTTTACTTGGGACGAATGATTGTTTTGAACGAATGATTTTGGAATTGGGCATGAATGACTCCATCAGGTCCGTATTGGATTTGCGAACCCGTGGCCACCCCCCCCTCTGGAAATTTGGATGATTCGTACCAGTTCAGTAATCCAATGAGCCACTTGTCCCCGAAGCTCATTTCGGGGCTGAACTTTGAACAAAGGTTACGGACTACCTGTATGACCGTTCGACATGTTGTGTGTTCCCACAGGTTCCAGTTGACACTGTTGACTAGCCAGAACAGACGACACGAGAAACCGACGCTGTTCGGAAAAAATGGACTGTTTCATGGAAAATTGCCTAACCAGGTTAGTTCCATTGCCCCAAAAGCGTTTTTCTTGGGACGAATGATTGTTTTGATCGAACGATGTCAAATTTGGGCATGAATGGCTCCATTGGATCCGTATCGGTTTTGTAAACCTGGGGACACCCCTCGTCTGCAAATCCTGGCGATTCCTACTAGTTCAGTAACCCGATGGGCCACTTTTCCCCGAAGCCCGTTTCAGGGCCAAACTTTGAACGGAGGTTATGGGCTGCATGTATGCTTGTTCAACGTGCTGTTTGTTCCCACAAGTTCCACTTGACATTGCCAACTGGCCCAAACAAACGACACGAGAAATTGACATCGTTCGAAGGAAATGGATCGTTTTACGCAAAATTGCCAAACTAGGTCAGTTCCATTGCCACAAAAGCGTTTTCTCGAGATGAATAATTGTTTTCACCAGACAACGTCGAAATTGGGCACGAATGGCTCTATTGGGTCCGTATTGGATTTATAAACCTGGGGACACCCTGTCTGGAAATCCGGACGATTCTTACCAGTTCAGTAACCCTATGGGCAACTTGTCCCCGAAGCTCGTTCTGAGGCCGAACTTCAAACAGAGACTACAGGCTGTCTGTATGCCCGTTTGATGTGCTCTTGGTTCCCACAGGTTCCCCTTGACGTTGCTGACTGGCAAAATAGATGGCGTGAAAAACCGATGTCGTTCAAAGAAAATGGACCATTTTACAAAAAATTGCCAAACTAGATAATTTCCATTGCCCCAAAAGCGTTTTCCATGGTACGAATGATTGTTATGACCGAACGATGTCAAAATTGGGCAAAAATAGCTTCACCAGGTCACTTGTCCCCAAAGCCCGTTATGTGGCCGAAGTTCAAACCGAGGTTACGGGCTGCCTATATGCCTGTTCAACATGATGTCTGTTCCCACAGGTTCCCCTCAACGTTGTTGATTGGCTGTAACAGACGACAAAAAATTGTTAGTCCGTTCCTCATCCTGTCTATTCCCACATATTTCCCTGAAGGTTGCCCATTGGTCGAAATAGACAGCACGTGAAATGGATCCTGTTAGAAGAAGCTGGACCGTCGCACGGAAAGCTGCAGAACTAGTCATTTTGACCAAACAACTTCGGAAGGACCTTCCGGACCAAACGAGTCGGATGGGCCATTTTGACCATACAACGTCAAAATCGAGCAAGGCTGGATCCGTTTGGTGCGTATTGAGCTCACGAACCTTTGGACAATATTCAAGAACATTCCGAACGAATTCGAACAATTCTGGACAATCAAGTACAAGAGAGCAAAGGAGGGAACAACAGGAGAGCGATGGAGGCACATGAAGTTGGGAGACAGAATGATGGCGGTTGGCTGTGGACCCTGACCCCTTAAGTGTTTCCAAAATCCACAAGAAATGGTGCCCATGTGGCATGGCCTATTTGGGATAATAGTACAATTTATTTCCAAATGCATATAGAACGAGCGTTAAACTAAATGTGACCCAAAAAAAAAATTGGTATTCTGAAATTAGTGGTAGCATTTTTTATTTTTTTTGCAACTCGCCCCAAATATAAGCCATGGGCACTATTTCAAAACCTAGAAAATCTTCGAGAAAAAAAAAAATGCATGTCACAGAAAATGCAATGCACTACGACCGCCTGGAACACTATCACTCTACCTGCAATACTAGCAAGTACATGTGAGGAGGTGAAAACTATATCTGGTAAGCTACGTCTGACAGATAGAAAACCTATGCAATACGTATATACATCGTCTCTCGAAACAATTCAAAACTATTGGGTGCATGTGCTAAACGATCCTCATGGTTCCTATAACAACAAACAAGCATGTGCGACAAAGTGCGCCACATTTGCCCACCTTGTTTTCATTGCATCAGTCCAGTACTGTTTACCTCATAAGCAAGCTCAGCTATCAGCCCAAAGCAAAAAGTTGCAGTATCTCACCTTTGTCAACATTGCTATCTTAGCTTGAAATTCACTAAGGCCTCTACTACTCACCACAACAACTTCCATCAAAGTGACATCAATGTTGGCACCATCATGTAGCTCACCCGTGTACCTCATGACATTACACCCTTGTGTCTCAAGGTCTAAAAGAGAGGTAGTAAAGATGGTGGCGATTGGCAATGCAAGTGTGACTGAGACACAACGGAAGCGGTCCAAGTGACATGCAAGTTATTGGAGCTGGAAACCTAGACATTTCCATACATGTTCTTAATAATGCAACAATAACCTCCGTGAGCAAAAAGGGGATAATCGTTCATGGTATCACAGATTTCGGATCACCCAATGGCAAGTTGCAGTGTAATTTGCACCACAAACAAAAGAGTGACTTGAAATTGCAATTAATTCAGATTCAATGAGAGAATGACTAAATTCATGGAATTTAGATTTCTTGAATCCAGATGGTTTTGTATTTAATAGTTGATTATTGAGAAGTAAAATACATGTCGTTCAACATAATATACTTCATGATTTGAAAAATGGTCCGGTTGTAATAGTGCTAAGAAAATATTAAAAATGGGAATGGTGCAATGAGGAAAGTGTTCAAAGTGCAAGAAGTTATGTCACTTACTCAAGGTGGAAAAATTGTGTCACGAGTCCATAAAAATGGTTGCACAACTACACACTTTGAAGATGATATATTGGCAAAATTAGCCACTAGAGAGGCTTTGTAAATGGACCTTTTTAGACTAATCTAACGGATTTTGAAATGATTTATTGAAAGAGAGTGCTTGATTCAAAAAGTTCATAAATTTAGAGATTTTTTTGTTGTTCTTGCTACTATTTTTTATGTTTAATATTGCCAAGAGATTTCTAGAGTTATTGGGGTTATTTTTCACTTGATTACTTAATCGATATGTGATTTTTGTATTTTTGACAAGTCTAGGTACAAGTAATCTGACTATTCACAACTTGATCTTTTCTCTTTTGAATCACTCACAGAGTTATTTGACCTTTTTGAGAAATTTAGATTTGTAGATAACATGATCTTACATGTTATAGTAGCAAATATAGAAAAACTATTCACTAGATCACGATGAAGGAAGGTATGATAGCTGTTACGTCCATATACATCTAGAATGAACGACTATCCATGTCAGGAATTATTCCAATTTAGATCATGTTGCAAAACAACCAAAAGGACACCTGTGCAGCAAAACCACCCATCCAAACCTCGATCCCTCTTGGAGTTTCCTCCTAGACCTAGCCCCCAAGCCATAGTGAAGAACCTAAGAGAGAGGAGGAGAGATAGACTCAAGAAACTGAATTTCCAATAGGAGGATGGGCGAGTTTCCAATGGACATATTCTCTTCATGAGAGAGAGAATATTCTCCCTAGGATCCCCATGCAACCTATATTGAGTTATTGACCTCCTATTATTGCATTAAAGCAGACATTCACTATGCATGTGTTCCTATGTCCAATTATAGGTCTGGGCCCTCATATGATTATTAATTACTATACAGGCCAAGCCTAGGTTGAGGAGGCATAACCAATAACCATATACATCTGGAGTGACCGGCTATCCACGTCAGGAATTATTTTGATTTCTTTATACAGGACATGGACGTAACATTTTCCCCCCCTTAAACTAGTTCTGTCCTCAAAATGAGTAACTAGGGAAAATCCAATTTGTATGCTTTTAACTCTTCCCATGAATCATTATCCTAAGTTATTGACTATATCCCAGTGAGCTCATATACATATATTGGATGACAGAGTCTAACTAATGTCAAGGATAACCACTGAATTTCGTTGGAATTCAGCAAAACTTTATAATCTCTAGATGTGGTTCTAGGTGATTGTATAAAGTTTATTATTTGCTAAAGACAAATGTTAATCACTAGGTTGATTGTAGAATTTAGAACTCATACACTGAATTTAAGAATCGAGATGGAAGAATATTCTTAGAACCTAGTAATTTTCCTTGTAAAAAAAATTTCAGAATGTTTCTTATATTTTCTGAGTGGTATGTTGTGCATATACTCCAGTATCTCTAAATGATTAAGTATGGGTTTAGAATCCGATAGATTATGATTGATGAATCATAAGATTCTAAATGTTTATGATTGACGGATCATAAATTGATACTTAAAGGTCATTAGATTATTTTATGGGAAACATGATGATTCTTAAGATGATGAGTAATTCCTGATCAATTGGTGGAGTTAAAATTTAGATTTGTTATTTGAACTCTAAATTTGTGTACAAACTTGAGATTGTTTGGATCTCACAGGTGTTTTCATTAAGTAATTGTTTACTTATGAGGAATTTGCTTCCCTTTCAGATTGTAGTCAAGGAATGCTTGTGTACAGTTTATCAGCCTAAAATCTCTAGTTAATTAGGAGCAGTTAAGTCTATCAAGATTGAATGGTTGCTATTTTCTGGTATATGATGCTAGGGATAGAGCACTTATCTCAGGAGAGTATATGGGGTACTCATGACTGAGTTGAAGTCATTTTTATCTTGATGGATCTCCTAAGAGATTTTGGTGGGATGAGTTTTGTACCAAGAAGCATTTATGATAGGTCTACAAGTAATTTGTGGATAGTCTTGGACTATAATTGTTTTGGATCTTTAACTTTTGAACATTGATTTCTAGTGTAAGGTGAGGACTCAGCCAGTGATTCATGTAAATTGAAGTACATGAAGGTGATGTTATAAGATTGGAGAGAATCAAACCCAATAGGTGATGTTATCTTTTAGTGTACTTCTAAAGGTCGTATAGTATTTCAATGTAGAGATAGATAATTTGAGAATTATCCCATCTCTAATTACTTATTTGATATTGAAGTCAGACTAAAGATTGATTTTCAGGGTAATTGTGAAAGTTAAATGATTAATTTGTTAGCTTTTAAACTTAAACTTCAAGTTTGGTCGACTACTCATCCGGTGTATCATGTAAATTTAGTTTATATGATGATGACAGTTTGATGTATTGAAGATTTTGCCCATTTGGAAGATTTATCGCTCAATGTACCTTTGGACCCTGAACGAGTACTCAGGATCAGAGACAAACAATTGAGAAATTGTTCTATCTCTGTGTGCTTGCTTAGGTTGGTTGGTCAAATTGAGTATAATGATTCATGGGAAGAGTTAAAAGCATACAAATTGGATTTTCCGTAGTTACTCATTCTGAGGACAGAACTAGTTTAAGGGAGGCAGAATGTTACGTGCATGTCCTGTATAAAGGAATCAGAATAATTTCTAACGTGGATAGACGGTCACTCCAGATGTATATGGCTATTGGTTATGACTCGTCATTCCGGGCTTGGCCTGTATAGTAATTAATAATCATATGAGGGCCCAGACCTATAATTGGACATAGGAGCACATGCATAGTGAATGACTGCTTTAATGCAATAGTAGGAGGTCAATAGCTCAATATAGATTGCATAGGGATCCTAGGGAGAATATTCTCTCTCTCATGAAGAGAATATGTCCATTGGAAACTCGTCCATCCTCCTATTGGAAATTCAGTTTCTTGAGTCTATCTCTCCTCCTCTCTCTTAGGTTCTTCCCTATGGCTTGGGGGCTAGGTCTAGGAGGAAACTCCAGGAGGGATCTAGGTTTGGATGGGTGGTTTTGCTCCACAGCTGTCCTTTTGGTTGTTTTGTAACAGGATCTAGTCAGATCTTCATTTGGTGATCCTTACAATAGCAGTACGTTTTCAAATCATGGGCCCGCCGACCTTTGTTAGCTTTTTCCTTTAGGACAGATGATAACTGCAAAAGCAGAGCAGATAACATACACCTCTTAACCCCCTTAATCACTGGTGTGCTTCACTTATGAAAGTTTTGGTTCTTCCTTAAAGTGAGAGCATAGCAAATGACTGACTAAATTGAAACATTAAATGGAGTTGTAGGTATCATGGAGTCTATGAATGCAAATGATACATAATCCAGATTGGCATGATAAAGTACAGCTTTGTGCAAGGCTTTGAGATCCATCCAAGCCTCCTTACTGTCTAGAAATAACATGATACCTTTCATTATTGACTATGAAAGTGCCTGTAGAACATTATGTAATAAAGAAAAGCTTCTAAACTGAGTCCACTTTTGATTTCATAAAAAAAAATAACTCCTTGCTTACTCAGCCTAGTCCATAAGTGATATTTTTTGATAATTGAAGGGCTTTATTGATCTTGCACAAGTCGACTTCATTATCTGGAATATTAACAATAGTATTCCTTACTTGACTTGTAAGTTCCTCTGTCTCATCTTCAACATTGTCATTGTCCAAAGCATCCCCAAAGGAATCTGATATCATCGGTGTGCAGCAACATAATAAATTTCCCCTAATTGTAAGCAAAAACATTTATAAAGGAAGCTCCAAAAACATCTACAAGAAAGTTAATCAGAGCATGATATATTTACAGAGGTATACTTGTCAACAAACACTTCATCGTCACAATGATTTTGACTTTCAGACTGCTCTAGAAGCTTGCTTGCAGATGACAACATAAAAGATTATCCTCCCCCTCTCCCTCTCTTTCTCGATTGGAAAAACTACACAAGTAATGTGGTTTGTTGTTCTACATGCTACCTTTGTCCATAACCAATGGATAATTTTAGAAGGAATTACCATCATATTCATTTGTGTTGATTGCTTCTGGAATTCTTCCACTACTTTAGCCTGCTTGCAGACAATTGTACCTTGCAGACAACACACGTCCTGACATCGCTTATGCAGTGTTCAGGATGAGCCAATTCTGCACGAATCCAGGCTCGACACACGGGAAGATTGCAAAACAAATTTTGCAAGATCTTCAATTAACGAGAGATTATGGCTTGTGTTATTGTCGTGATGCAGGTTTCAAGATGCTTTCCTAAAATGATGCTACTGACAATGAAGAATTGATGCACAAGGCATCTACTTCGTCTATCTCTCTGATAAGCTTCTGATGCCTCATCGTCCTACTGAATACACATATGGTATTCAATATATATACATAATGTTACAAGTGTGCAGATGAAGAAAGTACAGGGTGGATGTGCTGTCTGTAGGAGATCGTGGGTGGCTGCAATCGTTGTCTATTCTATTAGTGCAGCTGCATGGGGTGATCGTGAAAAGGGTGTGACATCAGCCTTTGCTTTTCGTCTCTTCATCGCTTGTGAGAATTTACATGTTAATATGCAGACTGCGCGACAATGCGAGTAAATTTGCAGCATGAATGGAAGTTGGTTAAAAATAGGATTTAGGAGAGTAGAGGAAATAAATCCAACAGAATTTGCATATCGATTATAGAATACTAATAGCGATATTATATCACTACTGATTAAGATCTAGATCCATGGTGGATTGATAGTGGAGCAAGTTCACACATGACTTTTCATCTTGATGTCACAAAGTGTGAGGTGGCTCCTGAATCTAGGATCACCTCATGTGTGTCAGACGTTGATGCTGCACACACATCTTCACAGATGTAGGCGGTCGAACAATTTCTGTTCGTTCTTTCTTCGAAGTAGTCCTACAACTGTTATCTTTTTCGATAAAGAAACCACGGACTTTGTTGAAATTACAGGTTAGACATTTTCAGATACCCTTTTACATAATTTTTTAACATCACAACAAATACAAGATTTTGAAGACAGAATCATTTCAATAGCACCAGCTGAAGGTTATCAACCATTGGAATTATTTCAAGACAAAGATAGTGAAGAATTGAATTTCGCAACTTTGTTTTATGGATGTTGATGACAGAAAACGCTCTTCGAAAACCATACATATCACCAAATTGCACAATGGAAAATCATGCACCATGATAGGTGTTTCGCAACTCACATTCCAAATCTATTTTACAAAACTACTAAATGTCAAATTAAGTACAATTTTTCAACTGCACGGTTTCATATACGAAAAGAAAAAACTTATGGACGTACTCTTAAAGTAAAAGACATGCTTGACACTTCAAAAATCGCCACAACAATGAAATCTGATATTGGATATAGAGATCTAGGAATGCTATGCACATCACCTGATTATCTTAACAAAACAAAAAAGGACATATTTGCAATGATCAGACAACTAGGACCACCAACGTTATTTGTAACGTTCACAAGTGTTGAGCCACATTGGCCGAAAATTGTAACATGTTTGCATAGCTTAGCAAATATTCATAACTCACATACACAATTGCGTTTAGAAGAAAGCAATATACAAAACCTTATTCAACATGATCCTGTAACTTGTGCAAGATAGTACAATCATCGAGCCTCCGAAAGTTGATTCGCCAAGAATCTACACATTTTTGGTTCCTTTGTGCCACCATTGTGAATCAATTTGCAATATCTAAAGTCCTATAGGAATAGTTATTTGACTTCCCCTCATCCATAAACTCTATACCTCTGAGCCTAGGACTTCAACCATCTTTGAGCTTTTCTAGAAATATGTGACATATCATAGATGATGATACTTAAGGATGATAAATAACTCATAACATGCATGTTCCATGGCTTAGAATCCTCTTGGAAGTGCCTTTCCTAGAATCAATCCTCCCTCAAAGCTTGGCATGCTTATATAGCCTATAACTAGGCTTGAAATTTCTCAAGACATTAGTGCTAAACATTAAGAAACACAAGAACACATGTAGAAAGTATCTACGCACAATACAAAGGAGGACGTGAGGGCAAAAAAAAATTTGCGTGGATATAGCCGTGGATTGACGTGGATATCCACGTGAATAAGGGCGCGTGGATTATCCACGCATGGATGTTCCACGCAAGTGTCATTTTCGACAGCAAATTGGCCGGATGTCGGGAAATTCAAATTGTGTGGATTATCCACGCCAACCCTGACAACCGGTAGCCGAGCAAACCTCCGACACCGGAGCTGGAAATAGGAAATTGAATTTCATGTGGATAATCCACGCCATAGTAAACTTTTTTAAAAAAGGCTCGACTTTTACGTGGATATCGCGTGGATAATCCAAGCGAATTTTTTTTTATCCACGCGAAATCCAGAGAGCTAGGGCTGTGGATATCGCATGGATAATTTTTTTTTTATATCCACACGGTATCCACGCAAATAAGTTTTTGGATTTTGCGTGGATTATCCACACACGTGGATAATCCACGCAAATTTTTTTGACCAAAAAAAAACATTTGGCGCGAACCAAAATGTGGTTCGCTCCTAAACTAGAGATCAACTTTCTTTTTTCTGTTGTGTGAGAGAGAGAAAAAGAGAGTATAGATGAGAGTGAGGATGAAATGGGGATGAATGTGAGTGAGAAGATTGATAGTGTTTAGGGTTTTTAGTTCATTGATGGATGTTAATAGTATGTGTTTTGTGATCATAAGTCTTAAGATCTTTTTTGTTTGTGATGTAGGCTTGGATATGAAAAATTAAAAAAGAGCTTTCATTGCAAATGATTGAAAGATCAAGTGCATGCAAAAGGAAAAGCAAAGATTGCAAAGTAGTGGAGATACAATAGTAAAGGTAAATTCACATTTATTTTGATTCATTTGATATTTAGTTAATAACTTAATGTGTTATCTATTGATGATTTTATTGTGGTTTCCATTACTTTCCATTGTGCTTTCCATTGCTTTCTACTATGCATTCTAGCATGCAAATCATGTGCTAAAATAGAAACATTGCATTGAATTCATCAATAGATACATTTGCATTCCATAGATGTGCATTAAATAGACTATACGTTGCATTGAATACATCAATAGATACATTTGCATTCAATAGACTACACATTTGCATTCATGATTAAAAAATATATGCATTCAAAAATTTTGCAAGAATGATGTGGTGCCAAAACATTATATTGATTGATTTAAAAAAAAGTACATTGATGAGAGAATAAATTCTCCCTTTCTACATTGCCTTCTACAAGGCCTTACATTTAAATTTAAAAACCTCTACTCATCATCACTTCCTCCCTCCTCGTCTCTTTCGTCTTGTAGGTGTACATTGGTGTCCACATCTTCAAACTCCCCTTCGCTCTCATTCACGTTCTCTTCCACATTTTGCTCTTCAAAATTTTCTACATTTTCTTCCGCATCACGAACGCTTGAAGTTGTAGAGCCTCTCTACAAAATAGAATCAAAGATTCAATGAAATTGAGATTAAACTTATTTGTAAACCACAAAGTAAACAATCACAAAACAATAAAGGTTAAGAGTTTGCGATTGGAAACAATCCATGGGATTCCATAAAAGCTTTAAGGCCGGCATATCCATGATCGTAACTTTGTTTGTACTCCACGGGGGTCATGTGTCTTCCAAAATCACTAAGCTACATTCAACAAAAAAACATAGTTTAGCAATACAGTATAGTTTAGCAATAAAAAACATTAACAATCTCACTACAAAAATAGAATCATAGTAAAAAATATTGCACTTACAAATTGGGCCTCTAGATTGCACCTTCCTCCCGATCCCAAGTGATTTTGGCCATGTTTTAAGAGCTTCTCGGCGGCGGCCCTACGTTGTTGTTCATACTTTTGGGGATTGTTTTGCAACAATTCCACTTTCACCTTCCTCCAATCCCTTTTGGAGCACCATCCAGGCTTCGTGGGATTCTTGGGATTCCTCACGGCTCTTCTCATCAATTGCCTTTTGTTTTGAATCCAAAGGCACATTGTATTCAAGGGCCAAGTCCTACTAAAAGCATTGGATTGAGGGAATTCAGAATATAAAGTCTTTATTATTTTATTTTTGTCTTCAAGCGATTGGGAGGACCAATTGATCATGTAATCTTTACCAAAATATAAAGCAACTAAATCACGCAAACGGGCATGAACTACATTGTCACGCATATTTTTTATAACTCCACCACGTGGATTAAGGTCATAATACACACTACACAATTCCTAGGAAGGGGCATCTTCGGAAGCTCTTCTCTTGGATGATTCACCTGAAGAAGATAACACAAGATTTTTTATTCTATCTCTTTGTTGAGGAAATAGATTCTCAAACGACTCTTGATTATATTCTTCGGGCTCCTCACGAGCACTTCTCCTAGATGGTCTCCCACTTGACCGTCCACTTGACCTACCACTTGAAGACATTGTAGCAAAGAAAAACTTTAAAAGTTAGAAAGTAGTGAAAAATGGGAGTGAAAGAGTAGTGAAGATTGTTAGATTAGAAGAGTAAGCAATGACAAGAAAGCAATAGATCAATAGTAAGCAAGAACAAGCAAGATCAATACCAAACAAGATCAATAGAGCAAGCAATAGCAAGAGCAAGATCACTAGCAAGGAAGCAAGCAAGCAAGATCTATAGAGCTTGGAAGAGCAATAGCAAGCAAGAACACTAAACACTAGATTAGCAAAAACCTATAAAACTTGAAAGCAAAAGAAGAGGAGGAAGAATGCTCGCGGAAATGCTATTTTATTGGCATTCAAGTTTCGCGTGCCACGCAGAAGTTATCCACGCGTGGATAATCCACACAATATCCACGTGATAGGGGAAAAATTCCTGACGGGGGATTGGTCTCGCCATGAAGCCCTATAGGGGAAAGGCCCACACTGCCCTTATGCGAGTGATTGGGGAATGCCGCTTCCAATCTCGAGGGTCGTCCCAACCACCCCGTGCTCCCCAGCCGATGAGGGTTTCTAGGCCCCCACAGGCACGGCTGTAGGGAGGTGTAGCTACAATCTCAATCCTATCATTCTTGGTACCTAGGTTTCTCGTCCTCTAGAGCATCCACCCTTCTATGTAGAAGTCCATAGAGGGGTCGTCGCTACTGGTCTCATCTCTCTCTGTTTCTGGTGGATCTAATTCTGGGGGTCTGTTAGTACTGCCAGCTGGTCCAGGTGATTGCACTGGCGATCCAAATGGTATGAAAGACTGAGTGGGTCTCGTATAGTCAGTGGAAATCGCATAAGTTAGATGCCAGAATTCATCAATAATGAACTCATAGGTCTTGAAGTAATTGTACCCCTTGCAATGCTGTATTCTAAATATAGTATCTCCCGCCCGTAGGTGAGGGTGGAGTGTTGGGGTATAGAAATAGTAGTGTTTGGCTCCTTCTCGGATTAATTGGCAGACATTTCCTGATGTAGGGTGGAACTGATTCTCATCCATTACGTTCAAGGGCCCAACCCCCCAAGAGGAAGGGAGTAGTTTGGCACATTCTCCATCCTAGATCTCTAGAGGCACCTACTATTGTCAAGAGGCCTCATATCTATAGCTCAAAGTACGATTCTGGGTAGTATTGCTCATGCCAATATCTATGGTACTTAACAAGGTCAAGATTTCACGGCTAGAGGTCACACGAGAGTAACTACTTACAAATTCCATAGGGATGTCCGTATGGGTACTCAGTTAGCAATTATAGGGCAAATGAAGTGAAGTCATCGTCTGTTGTTTAGTGATATACTTGGGACACATCGCTAGAGTATTCAATTTACCAGGGTGAAATAAGCAGACAGTCATCAAATGATTATACTACAATATCTCATGATTAGTTATGTGCAGTGTGAGGGTGCCAATTATACGCACCGCCTTGTTTGATAGGCAGTGGTATTTTACCAAACGTCAGGCCTAGATATTTTGCTAGGCAGTTCCAACGATGGAGGAGACTACGATGACCCCTAACCGAGGTGGTGTGTTTCAACCACGTACGGTGGACGACTCGCTCTTCTATTTCAAAGAGTTTGAGCTTTATGACTTGAACGCAAATAACAATGTGGCCATAAAAAACTCATACTACAATTCGGTTTCAATTTAGCACACAAGTGTCATAGAAAAATAGTAATACGAAATTCCATCACATCCTAACACATATATTCTACCCACTACGTCACACCACATAAACGTAGAGTTCACACATGCTACGATATGAAACTACTGTCTCCAATTATAAAGATTAGCAAAGTAAATGTTCCTTCTATATCTCATTTCTTTTTTGCAACAATGATATAAAAGTTAAGAGTGTACCTCATGCGTGGAAAAGGAACCAGTGTGCCTCGTGAAATCCCCAAGTCATGATCCTGTTTTCACTTCTTCCAAGAGATCCCCCATACTACATAACTCTACCTTTGAAATACTCACATCCAAGAATCAGGCATTCTAGACGGACCATTGGTTTCTCTACTGGTTGAGGTGCCCATTTCAAACCCGATGACCCATTGTAATTTAAGGCGTCAGCTCACCCAACACGATGATGGAGAGATAGAAGAGATATAACGAGCCTCACAGATCCACAGGTATAGTATTGGGTATGGATGTCCACACCATGTTGGCTATGAGCAAAGGTGCTCCACAACCTGCCAATGTATGCCAGTAGCCACCATCTGGATTATTTACCTCTGACAGTTCCACATAGAGTGGGCCTATTTTGATAGTGGATGTGGGCCATCGTTGCAGGTTGGGACCAATTGTTGTTGTAGTAGCATCGCTGGATCAAGCCATGGGTATTCAAGTCTGGAAAAACAAAGTTCTGGTAGCAAATTTGGATTTTGATGGTCATGTCAGGTGGACCATATCCCAGAATTTGCCCAACACACACGGGCAGGTGGAGGCCCACAGAATATTCAAGGTTCTATTGGTGATAGATCATCCACCTGTGAAGTGTGACTGTTTGGTAGATAGTTCCTCCACTGATCAGTGAGTAACTGGCCAAGAAGAACTTGCTCGTTGGTTGCTGCAGACGTGTGCCATCTGGTGCATAAATGTGCGTGACTACTACCACACATTCATGAAGTGTGACTTCCCTCGTGCACAAACAATTATTGATGCCAGAAAATTGTTGAAATTTGACAGTTGTCTTTGATGCCTTTGTTTTTTGCATTATTTTTCATGGTGCTTTCACATTGTTCATGGACCCTCATACTTATACAAGTATTCTAAGTGACTCATGTTGCTCGAGATAAATTGTAGCTCATCAAAATGACAGTTTTATACAAATTATGCACTTCAATTTTGATGGCCCAAAATGGCAAGGGCCTGTTAAATACATCCAAATTGACCTTTGAGAGTTATGACAAGCATCAAATTTCAACACTGCAAGACACATGTATGTCTTTATGTGTCCAAATGTAGATAAGTCAAGCTGCTTGGAAAGGTATTCTCATTATCATAAATTGTGCCCATTTTGGGATATATTTTCATTATGGTAGTTTGTGTTGTATATGGACATGAAATGACTGATCCCACAAGTAATCTGAGTTTGTGTCTTATGTGGACAACAAATGACCATTGCCATAGACAAGTCCATCATGTGGGCCATCCGCTTGGGAATATGTTGTCATTATTGAAATTAGTGTCGATGGACACAAAGTCCTTTTTGTTTGAGAGTGCGTTATGGCATTTTGAGTCTTATGTGGACCAAAATGATTGATGCCCTTAGATAAGTTCATTGGGGAAGTTTGTTTGCTTGAGAATACATTATCATTATGGGACTTTGTGCCCGTGATGCCCATTATGTCAGTTTGTTTTCTCATTATGTAATGTCATATAAAGTCCCATAATGATAATGTATTCTCAAGCAGACAAACTTCCCCAATGAACTTATCTAAGGGTATCAATCACTTTGGGCCACCTGCGTGACAAGTAGAAATACTTACCACTATACCACTAGGCCAAATTATACATCTTAACTATATTACAAATTATGTGGTGGCCTAGTGGTATAATTTGTAGTATAGTTAAGGTGTATAAAAATTTAAAATTTAAAATTTTTATAATATATAACAATAACTTGGACAATGTGGGATCATGAGGCTCCACATTCTGGCATCAATAATTGTTTGTGCACGAGGGAAGTCACACTTCTAAGGACTCTAGTTGGTGTATAAATAGATAAATAATCACAAGTGAAGTAGAGGAGTGCGGATGAGTGTGTGTGTGTGTGTGTGTGTGTGTGTGTGAGAGAGAGAGAGAGAGAGAGAGAGAGAGAGAGAGAGAGAGAGAGAGAGAGAGAGAGAGTAAGATGTTGATGACGAGGATGTTGTTGCTACTTATTCTGATCATGGTACCATCGTTGATTGTTGATGCTACATCACAAGACATGATGCCCTTGACAGAAACATCATTCACTAGCGTACCTAATATCAGAATTGAATCTCGAAAGCTAATACCTATATCAACTGGCTGTAAGCATTCTCTCTCTCTCCCTCTCTCTCTCTCTCTCTCTCTCTCTCTCTCTCTCTCTCTCTCTCTCTCTCTCTCTCTCTCTCTCTCTCTCTCTCTCTCTCTCTCTCTCTCTCTCTCTCTCTCTCTCTCTCTCTCTCTCTCTCTCTCTCTCTCTCTCTCTCTCTCTCTCTCTCTCATTGTAAGCTACGTCACCTAAAAAATATGTTGCTCAATTCGTCTAGCAAGCTATTAAAACAGCTTCGAAACTTTTTTTAGTGTATACAAGTAGAAGTACTATTGTTATCTTCCATTTCATTATATAAATGATTTTGTAAGTCTATACTACTAGTACTATTTTGATCTTGATATTCATTTTAAACCTGGTGGTTCCATTTATCGTTGTGTAAAATAATTCATTGTTGTGGAATATTATTGCATTGCTTTTTTCTTACAATGGTGCTAAAGTGCACTTGTAGCCTGTAGGATTTGGAGTGTTCTTTCATTGCCTCTTGCAAGCTAATCAATTTGCAGCTTATATCACACTGACTCTATTTTGCAGGCCTATGTGTGAAATGTTGCCATGGGATAATAATTGATTTTTGTTGCCAGTGAGACACTAAATGTGGACTATGCATAGGAGGTGTGAACTGCTATGCTCAAAAGAAGAACAATATGAAGTTTGGTCCTTCAATCATTGTCATAAGTAAAGATTTTTGAGATGGGTATGGATTTGGATCTCCTTTTCTCCATGATTCATTAAGTGGAGTGTGATAATCCCCAGACTGTGATAACGACATTGTGTTGATGTGTTTCTCCAAAATAAAAACATGAATCATTTATGGACCAGATGTGTTGATGTGTCTGTACCATACAATGAGAGGAAACTCGAGTTTCTCCTTGAGGCTCCAAAAAGTTTCTATCTTCTCACTATGGAGAATGGGAATACATAGTAAAACACACTTCCTTTGCTAAGTTAGGTGAAAATCCAGCATGTAATAAGGAAATAGACTCCACTTTCTTGCCCTCATGTGAAAACCCTAGCCTAGATCCAAGAGTCATGCCTGGTAGGTGCATGGTAGGTATAAAGCTCATCATAAATCATGGTCTAGATCCTACAAAGTAGGAATCACTACCAAATGGACACAACCACTCCTCTTGACTCGTGGTAACCTATTTTAGGTGTGTATCCATTCTTTGCAAAAAACATGAATTTTGATTTTTTATTTGTTTCTTCATACTATTTGCACATGTTGTTTGTTTGGAGATTGATTGAAAGAAGTTAATTCTTTCATACATCTCTCTTAATCATTTAATATTAACTCTATGGCTTGTGCATGAATAACATTTTATTTTTATATGTCACACTTAACCAAAGTTCAGAACTGTAGACATCAAAAACGTCATACAATATTTTTGAGTTATATTTTTAGCAAAATTGTGATTTGTGGATTTTTCCTTTTTGTTAAGCAACTAGCCGGTTGTAGTCAACAACTCTACCCGTACACCCCCACTGTGATTTGTGGTCATATTTTAACACCAAGTACCATTTTGTTTTAATGAATTCATAAATGCTTTATCTTGAACTGTTTATGTGTTTTAAAAATAATTCAAATTTTTTTTTTCTTTCAACTTGAGCACATCTCAAGTTTTCAATTGCACCATTGAATTATTTTTAACTAGTTTTATATCACAATTTACAATGAATGAAGCTTTTTGGTGGATGTTATGTTCTCTTTTCTAAAATCGCACTAGATAGATTTCTCTTTTATATATGGACATTGTGAAATTTCTAAGAAATTGATGCATTTGCCAAATGTAATTGCTACATATATTATTAATGATTCTTGGTGGATTGATAGTGGAGCTAGCTCCCACATGACATATCAAAAGGACATTTTTTCCACTTTACTTTCCTATGATAATGTACACAGATCAATCTATACTACAAGTAGTCAAGAATGTAAGATAAGTGGAATAGGAACCATTCCACTGTATGTTGGATCATCCAAAAGGATGAATCTTGAGAATATTCTTTATGTTCCTAAGTTAACCAAGAATCTGCTTAGTGTTACCTCAGTACGAAGCCAATGACAAGCCGAACCCAATAATCAGACACTCAAGATCTGAGGAGCTCTGATACCGTGTCAATAATCTGATGAGCACCATCAATCAATCACCATAAGCAATCACCAAGAGAAAGAGAAAGAACACACCATCACACTATTACACTTACTGAAAGAGAGTACAATAAACCCTGAATATATATAGAGAGAAAACTAGTAGTTGACTTTAGACTAGCCTACAGCTACTTACAACTGTCAACAATAAATCATAACCAGTAACAAGTAAAAATTATCTATGAAGATTTGAACATTGATCTTGATATAACTCCAAGATTAGATCTATGCTTGATGAAAGCACTTTTGCTCAATGGCTTAATAAGTAGATCGGCAATACAAGAGGACGAGTTGACATGCTCCAAATAGATTTCTCCTCCAATAAGCTTTTCTCTCACAAAATGGTGTGCCACTTCTATGTGCTTGCTTCTTGCATGAAATATGGGATTATTGGCAAGAGCTTGGGCCGAGATTTTATCACACTTGATCATTGGTAGATCATCCTCCTTGATGCACTTTAGCTCCATTGATAACCTCTTGATCCAAAGCACCTCTTTGGTAGTTGTAGTGAGTGCTTTGTACTCGGCCTCACATGAAGAGAGAGATATAGTATCTTGCTTTTTGGAAAGCCAAGATATTAGATTGCCTCCAAGAAAGATAGTGTATGCATTAATAGACTTTCGATCCATCTTGTCACTTGCAAAGTCCGAATCCGAGTAGCCAACAATGGATAGATCTTCACTTTTATAGAGTAGACCATAATCACAAGATGAAGATACATATCTTAGAATCCTCTTGGCCATCTTCCAATGATGGATCTTAGGATCTTGCATAAATTGACTCAATTTGTGCACACAAAAACTTAGATCAGGCCTAGTAATGGTAAGCCAAATCAAGGAGCCTACAAGACTCCTAAAAAGTGTGATGTCCTCAAAGGATCTTTCATCACCTTTATTAGGATCTTTTACAATTTGCTCCATTGGAGTATCTATGCTCTTAGAATTTTCCATATGGAATTTTTCCAACACAGAGTGAGCATATCTAGATTGGCATATAAAGACATGATTTTCATAAAAATCAATTTTTAGGCCTAGGATGTAATGTATCTCTCCTAGATCTTGCATTTTAAACTCACATCCAAGTGCTAGCTTGGTTTCATCAACTAGCTTGATACAACTTCTACAAAGAATAATGTCATTAACATAAATTAGAAGAATGACAATATTGCTATCAACAAACTTTAGATACATGGAAGGATCATAGTCACTAAGAGTAAATCCTAGTGAGATAAGAAAAGAATTAAGTCTTGAATACCATGATCTTGGTGTTTGCTTGAGTCCATAAAGACTTTTGAAGAGCAAGCACACTTTGGACTCATCCTTGATGAATCCTCGAGGTTGTTCCATATAGATCTCCTCCTCAAGATAACCATTTAGAAAAGCATTGGATACATCTAATTGGAACACCTTCCACTTAAAAAAACAAGCAAGAGAAATAAGAATTCTTATTGTCACCATCTTTGCAACGGGTGCAAAGGTCTCCTCATAATCAAGACCATGGATTTGAACAAATCCTTTGGCACATAATCTTGCTTTATGCTTGTTGATGGTGCCATCATGATTGAACTTGATCCAAAATACCCACTTGCAACCAATCACATGCTTGTTGGATGGAGGATCCACAAGCTCCCAAGTATTGTTGGTGATCAATGCATCATACTCTTGCTTCATGGCATCATACCACTCCTTGGTATTGAGTGCCTCTTGTACATTCTTTGGCTCTTCATGAGAGACATAAAAAACATAATTAGTGAAATCAAGATCCACTTGTTTGCCTTTGTCAACATATGAGAGCCTCTTAGGCTCAGATCTATCTCTCATGGATCTTCTTGGTGAGAAAATTCGAGGAGAGTCTTCTTCAAATCTCGACCCCATCACATCATGATTGTCTTCAAAATCAATAATTGATGATGCATCCATAGATTTCTTGATCTCGGCCTTTTCAAAAGATGAGTGTTGATCTTCATGAAAGACAACATCTCTACTTTCAATAACTTGAGAAGTAGAGAGTATAAAGACTCTATAGGCCTTCTTGGTGGATGAGTATCCAACCATGATCCCTTTGCATGCACTAGGATCTTCCTTCTTCCTTGTTTCCAAGAGAATATGGACAAAGCATAAGCATCCAAAAACTCTAAGGTGATCAACCTTAGGCTTCTTAAAAAATAAGATTTCATATGGTGACTTTCCTCCAAGAGCTATATGTGGGAGCCTATTGAAAAGATAATTTGCACAATTAATGGCTTCTCCCCTCAATTCTCATAGATTTTGCACATTCACATAGAGATCTATTCTTTCTCTCGGCCACTCCATTTTGAGATGGAGAGTAGGCACACAAGAACTCTCTTTTAATGACTTCAAGCTCACAAAAATCTTGAAATTTATTGGAGATATATTCACCACCTCCATCACTTCTAAGAGCTTTAATCTTGAATGAGAATTGCTTCTCTACATAAGCTTTGAAAATAAGGAAATGATCAGACACCGTATATTTAGAAGCAAGAAGATCTATCCAAGTGAATCTTGTGTAGTCATCAATGAAAGTGACAAAACAAGTGGCTCCTCCCTTGCTTGTAGTTGATGAGAAATGCACATCCGAGTGGATTAACTCCAAAGGATGCTTGCTTCTGATACAAGATCTTGTAAATGGCTTTTTGTGAGATTTAGCAATAGCACAAGCCTCACAAGGCTTGATCTTCTTGGAGAGTGACTTTGGCAAGCCAATAGCGTTGGCTTCTTTGATCATAGAGAGCATGGATTTGTAGTTGGGATGTCCCAACCTCCTATGCCATAATTCCTCCATAGAAAGATTGTTCACAAGAGCAACATTACAAGAATCACATACTCATTTGGATCTAGTTTATAGATGCCACCAAATCTAGATCCTAATGCAAGTATCTCATCATTCTTCTTGATAGTGCAAGTATCAACATTGAATTTTACATCAAGGCCATTATCAAGCAATTGGCCAGCACTAATAAGATTCTTGGTAAGCTTAGGTACATAAAGAACTTTAGAGAGAGAAAGAACTTTAGATGATGCAAGCTTCAAGGGAATGTTCCCTATGCCTTCAATAGGACATTCAAAATCATTTGCAGTGTATATTGATTTCTTGACTCCATCATAAGGTGCAATAGAAGAGAAAGAGTCCTTGGAGCTACACATATGTGAAGAGTCTCCACTATCAATATACCATAGGCCGTCCTTCTTGAAAGGAGTAGATGAGAAACTAGAGACCATAAGAGATCCCTCTCCATCACTTGCAATAGTGTCTTGCTTCTCATTGGAAATGTTGGCTTGCTTGAGTTGATTCTTCTTCTTGAAGCAATTGGTGGCATAATGACCTTTCTTGCCACAATAAAAGCACTTGATCTTCTTCTTCTTGAGCTTGGATGATGAAGCATTAGAGGAATCATCCTCCTCCTCATCTTTGTCTTTCGATTTGACTTTGTCCTTGCTTGAGGATTTTTGATGTTGGTTCTTGCTCCTCCCTTTGTGCTTATCCTTGGCAAAGAGAGCTTTGCCATCATTATGAGTGAGAGAAAGCTTGTCCATCCTCAAGAGCTTGTACTCTTGTCTTGATTCTTCCAAAATTAGCACACTTTGGAGAGCCTCCAAACTTGGTAGCTCCTCCTTAATGGCATAGGATTGGACAAGGTTATCAAATCCACTTCTCAAGCCATTGAGAATGACTTGAACTAGCTCATTTTGATTGATGGAATCACCAATACAAATAAGTTCTCTATGAATATCTTTTACTCTCAAAACATAACCAGATGCACTCTCATCACTCTTTTGGCTACTTTGAAAGATTTGATTTCTAAGAGTGAGAAGCCTAGAGGTATTCTTAGCCTCATAGATAGTCTTGAGACAATCCCAAGCTTCTTTGGATGTTGTACAAGTACCTATCTCCCTCAATATCTCATTAGAGACATTCATCTTAATGTATTGGAGAGCCATACTAGCTCTCTTTTTGTATTTTTGAACCTCTTGAAGAACTTGTGGTTCTTCTTCAAGGCCAAGAACTATGTCCATCATGTCTTGAAGGATCAAGATGGACTCCATCCTCATTTTCCAAATTGAATAGTTTGAAGTGGACAATCTTTCACTTGGTTCCAACAAGGATGAACCCATTGAAGACATTTGAAGTGAAGAAAACTCAAATGATGAACAATAAATGTTGCTACACACTCTCAATAGGATCCAATAATAGAGTACTATCTCCTCCTATGAAATATCTTGCAACTATTTGTGAATTGATTCTCACTAGCTACACAAATCTCTCTAAAACAACATCTATTTCACATCAAATGATGGAGTATAGGCAAAGTTAGGATAAAACACTCTTAGCACGTGTGAAGTACTCTGAGAAACCAAATTTGACTCAAATACAATGATATTGCATGAAACAAAATGGCTAAGATATCAAAACAATGCCTAGATCACGTACAGATGAGATTGGCAAGCATACAACTGTGATTTTGGATCAACCAAGCAATCTCTTGACCAAACCAAATGTGTCAACCCAGGTCTAGGTGCCCTACCTAACCCTCTTCAAAAGCTTATAACCTTTGATTGGCTCAACCAAATGGAATGAAACTGATTGCATAAAAAACTAGACAAAAATAGCTTCAAAACAAGCTATCAAGGAAGATAAATGGATCAAGCATGAGAGAGAACTTACAAACTGAATTTGGATGTTCCTCACACATGTTTGAGCACCTGATTTCGTACAGTACCAGATCAGACACAATCAATGTCCTTTTGATCTCTCTTGATCCAAAATTGAACAAGATAGCTAGGAAAATGGGCCTTGACAATTTCTAACTCAAGATTGATGAAAAGTTTTCACTTAGATGGATCAAAATGCATGGTAACCTTAGGTAGGCTCTGATACCATGTTGAATTTCACATGTGTGGATTGTCCACAACATGTACTTGTGATCTCCTAAGGTGTGTAGATGCACCAAGATTAAGATTAGATTGAGATTCAAGATCAATCTTAGATCCTATGGCAAAAACACACTACTACATGCATTCAAACACTTCCAACTCTCACTCACACGTGTGGGAAGTATTCAAAAAATAATCTAAGTAAAAACAAGCTGCTCTCCTCGGGTAGAGAGAGAAAAAGCATCATGAGATCTCAGGTAGAGAGAGAAAGCTAGAAATCCAATAACTCACAAAATCCATATAATCACCAAATCAATTAGAATCAAAATGAGGAGTACAATGATACTAGTAGATCCACGAGCTACCACTATGCTTAACTATGATTGGACCATACTTTTTCACCTCTTGATCCTATTGGACCATTGATCCATGCACCTCTTAATTCTATTGGACTATATTCAAGCACACCTCAATTTCCTATTGGACCTCACAAGGTTCCACCTCTAAATCCTATTGGACCTCTTGGAATTCATCAAATAAGAGCATTACACTTGTCTACACTCGAATTGGCACGTGTTTAGCCTCTTACTCTATTTTGGCTCAATAGTGGCATTACAAGTGGAAATGCATAATTTGCCATCTATGCCAAATTTATTCCTATCAACATCCTACACCTAGATGCTTGATGTAAAAAACATAAGACCCCTATATCTAACATAGATAATCTTTTTCAATTCTTCACACCTGACTCCCACGCGCCCATCCAATATAGTCTAGTTTTCGACTTTTCTGTCTGATATCGGTTCGGCGCGTCCAACCTACATTATGCAACTGCTGACTTGGTACACGCGCGCTGATCTGATATTGGGTCTGCGAATGGCTCGCACGAAATGAACAACACAAAGGTGTCCCAATGCAAGGAGTACACCACGGAAATCCACCAGCACCTTGTCCTCCACCATCGCCTCCTAGGCCAAGGGGCATGCCACGTGACCCGCCATGACTGAAGAGTACCCGAATGATCTGTGCGCTTGCTGAACTGATATTCAGACGTGAAATTCAAGTGTAAAGTTTTTTTTATTGTCATGTTAGTGCTTATGTAGAGCGGAGTTTTTGAAATGATTGCCCTCATAAGTTTCCATGAACGTATCATATCTCTAGGTATGGAATTTGGTGGCAATTATGTTTTACTAATAGACCGTTCATTACTTTTTGGCGCAGGTACCATGTTGTAATATTATTATTGGTGGACGTTTACAGCCTCGGATTATATGACAAATGTATGGCTGTAATTACAAGCACGCTTAACTAATTAATGCCTGAAGTTAGAGCTAGTTTTAACCACAATACTTAGAATGCGGGCGGTACCGAAAACTCAAAAAACGGCAACCAAACGGTACCGGTTTTCATTCTCTCTCTAAAGTCAAATTTCTTCCATTTTGAGCCCAAATTTCCCTTAATGACTATGGCTTGGGAGCTAGGTCCAGGAGGAAACTCCAGGAGGGATCTAGGTTTGGATGCCCTTTTGGTTGTTTTGCAATAGGATCTAGTCAGATCTTCATTTGGTGATCTTTACAATGGTATCAGAGCTATGGATTTGCATCAATTAGAAGGTGGAGCTACTTCTTGTATTTTCTCAGTTTTTGTGGATTTCTCCTTGCAATTTTCGACTAATTTTGGGGTAGATCTCAAAATTCTCAGCCAAGACTTGGTGTGAACATTTTCAGAGATGTAATGGAGCTGACCTGAGCTTTCATGAAAATTAAATGGGACTAGACACCATTAGGGGGCCCAAAACACCAAAAATTAGTGTATTTTTGATGATTTTTGAGCATGAATACCTCTCAATTGGGGGTCTGAACCCGTTGGTTCTTGTTATAAGCTTAAAGATATGATGGATTGCGTCTGTTTTGACCATAATGCATCTAATTTGGATAGGTGAGCATTAGACACCATCATGTTGAAGTTTTGCTTGTTGAAGGAGGCCAAAAATGCATTTTTTGCATGATCTGAGCTTATGATTGCTTTCTGGACCTGTTATAAGCCTCTATGCCTCTCTAATGAACCTTATCAGAGTGCTTGTAGCCTCTGATCCAAGGCTTTTTGGGCTGGGATGTGTTTTCTGAAAATTTCTCTCCACAAAAGTGCACCCTCCTACCTGTTTTTCATGCATTTATTGCTCGCACATGTGAAGCTAGGGGTGCAAGGTGATGTGGCAAGTGCCTTGTAGACCCACTCTCCCTCTGTACTATGCTTTACAGCAATCAATTTGGTGTCCTATAGAGAAAGTTATGGCTGTCGGAAGTTTGGCAATTTTTGAGCTAAAATTTGCAAAATTTTCGAAATGTTCTGATGCATGCATGCTTGTAACTCAATGTAGTGCTTGTTTGTTGATAAAAATGTATGGATAGACCTGTATGCATGCATGGATGCATGTTGCATGTGTAATCAGTAGATTTCTTGCATGAAGCTATTTTTGTCAATTCTAGTTCAAAAAGCAGATTTCTTAGTGGCTAAGTTGATTATGGGATTTTTTTCGTTTTTTGAAGAAAATCAGTGCATGTCGAAATTGATATGTCACAGTGCCTGTGAATCAATAAATCGATCATTATAATCGATTTTCATAGTTGGTCTATTTCGAACTGATTTTGTGAATCCCAATGCTAATTTCTCAGTTTCTTGGCAATTTACGTAAAAATTGATTTTTTTTTTGAAATCACTACATATCAAGTAGGATGGATGCTGGATGTTTCAGAATCCTTCCAATATGTGATGGTAACTGTGAAACTGTCAAGTCAATGTTTGGTCGATTTTCACAATTTAGGTCCATATTGAATGGATCATGAAAATCCTAGTTTATGTAAAATTTGAAGAAACCATGGACGTTTTCAATTTGTTCCTATTCTTTGGTTATTGATCAAACTGAAATGACTTATAAAGTGAATGATCCTACTGAGTTGAAATCAGTCGATTGTTAAGATCACTGTAACCTTCACTTTTAGTTGAAGATTTTGTGAATCTGTCAATTAAGGAGCATTTCTTGTTCAGGGGATCAATAAGGACCAAGAATAATGTAAATCCAGTAGAACAGTTCGATGCTGATCTATAAGGGGATTTGCTAGGGATTAAGTGTGGCACTTAATGAACAAATCAAAATTGCCAAGGTGATAGTGCTAAAGTTAGTGATACCAAATTGAACTTTTTCCTAGTACAAATTTGGGGTTTTGTTAACCTGAACCATTTTTGGAAGGGGGAAAAAGAGTGGAAGCCTAATATGTACATGATTGCTGGTCTTAGTGATCCAATTATTTAATTTACATTCAACTCCTGAAGTATAACTAATTGCAAGTGAGAATAAAATTGGGAATTATTCAAGAAGACTGCCTCTGGGAATTTGGATTCCTTTTCCCCAGTGTGAATTAGAATTTTCGAGGATTCTAAGGGAAAAGTAGTGGCAAGACTGATAATCCATTTATGAAACCATATCTGTTTTGCAATTGGATTTAAATCTTGCAAAGTAATGCAGATAGAAGGTGTTCCATACATGATTCTAGTAATTTGGATTCTTTTCAATTATAGAGTATTTCTCTATAATGACAAAACCGACCAAGAGAGTTCTAACTTGTTAAAAGAATTAAAGTTCTTTGTACCGATTCTGGAATAGATATTGTATATCTAGGACAGTATGATATTCGGTTTTTGTTGAAATCTATGTTTCTTTTGTGATACATTCTATTGTACTGGGATGATACATTCTGTTTGTCCATGTCGGGTACAATATGAAATGGTATTCTTTGAGTGACACTAAACAAGCCTGAGTGATTTCAATTGTTAGGATTATCTCCTGGAATTGCTTGTGAATTTGATCCTATATCTGGGTATAGGATAGCCAAATCATCTTTTTTGACTTTATGGGCAAAACAGATCTGGATGCAGAGAATTCTTGGAGAAAAAGCTGGTGGTATGGGACATCAGTGATTCTAAAGGGGATTTCTTGGATAGAATGATCTGTAGATCAATGGTTAGGGATTGCTGTAATGGTAATACTAACAAAGTCCATTGGTTTTTGTTAAGGGTATTTTGGGAAATTATGAGATATAGATCGATCCCTTAATGGTATCTCATTAATTACAAAATATGGAAGCCCTTAAATCTATTTCTCTATTTTATTAGACCTCTACTCTTTAGAAATTTCTTATTACATGACAATTGGATTGAGATTCATATAATTTTTTCTAGTGTAGAACTCTGTTATGAAGGACTGTTATAATTATATGAAATTGTACTTCCATATAAGATTTTTAAATATGGCTCGGAACTTAGGTTTCCTGAACCCTAACGCTAGTCTCTCTTTGATAGTTGATTATTGAGAGTTAATATTTCTATCATTTGGGATAAGATATTCTATGATTCTGAGTAAAAGTCCTAATTGTAAAAGTATTGGATACTCATTATTGACTTTTTTGAATCTTTGATATCTTATACGTTGTCTCCTGGGAACTATTAAATTGAAATTCTAAAATTTCTTTTTCAAAAGGTGGGAAGAAAAGATAGGAATAAGTCTTTCGAGGAACCAGCCAGCTGCATTGATTTTGGAAAAAATTTTGTATGTGTGCAATGGTAGAACTATCCAGTTTGAAATAGACAAACTCTCTAAGTGATTATTTTGAGTAATCTGGAACTAGATGAGTTTTGGGGTTATTGAGCTATGAGATATTCATTAATATGGGAAGTAGTGGTAAAGATTAAATTAAGATTCACTAATTGTTACCAAGTACCATTTTGTTATGGATTGGATCAGTGTAATAAAGCTTTAATCTTAACTCTATGTCCAAAGATGTCTGTATGAGTTAGCCTAATCTTGGTTTGTACGCTAAGATCTGTTGTAGGCTGATTTGTAGAAGAAATTTTGTTAATAAGAGTCAGATGGTTGGAAAACTTATGATGTGGAGTTATTCACTTCAAAGATTTCCCAGATATGCTATTTACTTATGAAAAATAGAGTTCTTTGGTAGCTGAGTTGCAAGATTCTCAGTGAATTATGTGAGTAACATATGCAGATTGTGGATATTTGTCAGTTTATAGCCTATGTTTATGTATACGAACATAGTTGGATAAGTTGCTTATGTACATCTTAATCTTGTAGATCTACTATGTGTTTCCTATGTACTGAGTTTATATCGTATACTTAAACTAGTCAGAGTACATAGACATATGAACAATTAATGTGTGGAACAGTTACTTGTAGGTTAATGTCTCTTTCTATAAATAGGATAATTCATTAACTAATTTATGGTTTGGAAGAAGATCTAAATGTGGTGTTTTACATGTATAATTGAGATTTGCACCTAGACATTTAAGATTTCTGAATCATTTACAATTGACTCGAGTAATTGGATTACTCCTGATTAGAAGTTAATTGGATGAATAAGCAGTGTGAAGAGAATTCACCGGGAATTGCTTATTTGGTCTATATTGCTTATAAATCATATGATTAGTGAGTCATTTGGAGTCATTTATGAGAACTGTGCATAGAATATAGAAGATTCTTGATATAGAAAATTTCTTGAAGGAGAAATATCCTAAGTTATTGACTATATCCCAGTGAGCTCATATACATATATTGGATGACAGAGTCTAACTAATGTCAAGGATAACCACTGAATTCAGTTGGAATTTAGCAAAACTTTATAATCTCTAGATGTGGTTCTAGGTGATTGTATAAAGTTTATTATTTGTTAAAGACAAATATTATTATGGTCTTTAATCACTAGGTTGATTATAAAATTTCGAACTCATAATCTGATTAAGAATCGGGATGGAAGAATATTCTTAGAATCCAGTAATTTTTTTTATGGAAAAAATTTCAAAATGTTTCTTATATTTCCTGAGTGGTATATTGTGCATATACTCCAGTATCTCTAAATGATTAAGTATGGGTTTAGAATCCGATAGATTATAATTGATGAATCATAAGATTCTAAATGTTTATGATTGACGGATCATAAATTGATACTTAAAGGTCATTAGATGATTAAATGGGAAACATGATGATTCTTAAGATGATGAGTAATTCCTGATCAATTGGTGGAGTTAAAATTTAGATTTGTTATTTGAACTCTAAATTTGTGTACAAACTTGAGATTGTTTGGATCTCACAGGTGTTTTCATTAAGTAATTGTTTACTTATGAGGACTTTGCTTACCTTTCAGATTGTAGTCAAGGAATGCTTGTGTACTGTTTATCAGCCTAAAATCTCTAGTTAATTAGGAGCAGTTAAGTCTATCAAGATTGAATGGTTGCTATTTTCTGGTATATGATGCTAGGGATAGAGCACTTATCTTAGGAGAGTATATGTGGTACTCATGACTGAGTTGAAGTCATTTTTATCTTGATGGATCTCCTAAGAGATTTTGGTGGGAGGAGTTTTGTACCAAGAAGCATTTATGACAGGTCTACAAGTAATTTGTGGATAGTCTTGGACATTATAATTGTTCTGGATCTTTAACTTTTGAGCATTGATTTCCAATGTAAGGTGAGGACTCACCCAGTGATTCATGTAAATTGAGGTACATGAAGGTGATGCTATTAGATTGGAGAGAATCAAACCCAATAGGGAAATTTATCTTTTAGGGTACTTGTAAAAGGTCGATATAGGATTTCAATGTAGAGACAGAGAATTATCCCATCTCTAAATACTTATTTGATATTGAAGTCATACTAAAGATTGATTTTCAAGGTAATTGTGAAAATTAAATGATTGATTAAAAATTTAATCTTCGAGTTTGGTCGACTGCTCATCCGGTGTATCATGTAAATTTAGTTTATATATGATGACAGTTTGATGTATTGAAGATTTTGCCCATTTGGAAGATTTATCGTTCAATGTACCTTTGGACCCTGAATGAGTACTCAGGATCAGAGACAAACAATTGAGAAATTGTGCAATATCTGTGTGCTTACTTAGGTTGGTTGGTCAAATTGAGAATAATGATTCATGGGAAGAGTTAAAAGCATACAAATTGCGTTTTCCCTAGTTACTCGTTCTGAGGACATAACTAGTTTAAGGGGGGGAGAATGTTACGTCCATGTCCTGTATAAAAGAATCGGAATAATTCCTGACGTGGCTAGCCGGTCACTCCATAGGTGTATATGGTTATTGGTTATGCCTCGTCACTCCGGGCTTGGCTTGTAAAGTAATTAATAATCATATGAGGGCCTAGACTTATAATTGCATAGGAGCACATGCATAGTGAATGACTGCTTTAATGCAAGAATAGGA
The DNA here is from genome assembly GCA_029204225.1 of Diphasiastrum complanatum. NCBI lineage: Eukaryota > Viridiplantae > Streptophyta > Lycopodiopsida > Lycopodiales > Lycopodiaceae > Diphasiastrum > Diphasiastrum complanatum. The sequence continues at coordinate 26,216,018 of CM055101.1, forward strand.
GATTAATAGCTCAATATAGGTTGCATGGGAATCCTAGGAGGAATATTCTCTTTCTCATGAGGAGAATATGTCCGTTGGAAACTCGCCCATCCTCCTATTGGAAATTCAGTTTCTTGAGCATGTTTCCCCTCCTCTCTCTTAGGTTCTTCACTATGGCTTGGGGGCTAGGTCCAGGAGGAAACTCCAAGAGGGATCTCGGTTTGGATGGATGGTTTTGCCCATCTGAATCTATCCTAAGGGAGATTACATGCATACTCCAATGCTTACTACAAACAAGAGATAATTAGTTAAATTGAAGGAATTACAATACCTAAAACAAAATGTTACTTGAATATATTCTATGTAATCACTTACTTTTGCCAGTATGGAATAGTGAAGACTTTGGTCCGTATGGAGAAGATACTTCGTCACCTGAGTTGGACTATGAAGGTTGTGTTGAAAAAAGGATAGCACAACCCCAATGTCCTTAATATCATCGCGTTTACATCTGTTAACAAAATACATCGAACCAGCTTCCACAACTATCTGTTGTCTTCTCTTTCAGGGTATCACAAAAGTCTTTATTTATGTGATTTGCATAATTAATTGAACTTAGACAAGAAGAAAATTGACCTCCTAACTTATCTATCTCTTTGGCAACATACTCATTAAAAACTATATATCTCTTAGAATCCAAAAATGAATCCTTTGAATCAACAATAAATCTTACACAAAGATCTTTATGAAAATCACCTTTTAAACTCTTATTTAGATCCAAGATTATTTTATCTACAGTAGAGGTCATATCCTCATCATTGTGGAATGGAATGGAAGGAATGGAGGAGGAACTAGTTGAATAGTTAGGGGTGGTGGGAGGAGAAGAATGTTGGACAGACTGGAGTGATGGTCCAACCACATGATGAGAGATAGGAGGGGGAAATGGTGACTCTGGCTGGGGTTGAGTACTACCCTTTGAATGGCACGCTTAGTGAGCTTGATCTGCTTTCTCTTTCTTTGTTGAGGAACAGGCCCTCTCTCTGTAGGTGGTGGCCTAGAGGTGAAGCCACTCTTAAAAACTTGATCGTATGTACTCCTCAGCCTCATGAGAAGATGCATGTCCTAAGGCATGAGGGTAACTCTCTTGGCATGCACAGTGCAAAGAGTAGAGCCCTCATAGAATTTAATCTGAAAGTCCTCATAGGCAGTATGGAGGGCTTCCAGGGTTGTTACGTCTCAACAAACATTGTTGCGAAACTATTTTGTTTCATTGTCGCAAACGATTTTGTTTCTTTTGAATTGTCTTTTGTGTGGAAGCTTCACAAGAACCTAGACACGTGACTACACGTCACAGAACAGATTTTATTAAGCTGCAAAAATAGATCCATACAATCTTTGCCAAATAACCTTCCTTTGATGCTCTTGACTAGCTCCAAATTGCCACCTTTCCTTTTGTGTTGTTGAAGCCCTTTGAGACCAACCTCTTGATCTTCCTCTTGACCATCAAAGTCATTGATCAAACTTTGTTTTTCAGATCCATTACTTGCTTTTGTAGTATGAAAACCATGAGAACCAATATCCACTTGCATAGCATCATCTACACAAGAAAATTCTCCAAAACATGTGAGTAAGGCAAAATGAGTCGCTTCCACTTGCTTACCTTTCTCTTGGTCATCAAAGATATGAATATATTCAGACCTGAACCTTTGAAAATACTCCCTCTCAAACATATGATCTAGATCCAACAAGATCTCATCAATGCTTGATCTCAATCTCCCACAAAGGTTAGTGAAAACAATGTCACCAATGTCACCATCATAAATCAAAAGATAGATTCCAAACTTTCCATCCAACATGAAGTAGAGTAGGTGAAGATGAGTATCAAACCTAATAAATCCAGCCCTCTTGAGTCCATAACAAACCTCAATAAGCTCACCAATGAGATCTCCCTTGCCTTGAAGAAATTGCCTCTCGATTTGCTCCATGTAGTCTTCTCCAACCAACTTTTTGCCATCTTGATCATGAGTGATCAATTCACAATCATAGAATCCTTTGAGTTGATGAAGAGATGTGAGATCCATGCCTTGGATCTTCCCAAGAACGAACCAATCTTCCATTGCTCTTCCCTTCATAAGACTCCCTCTTAATGATTGCATCATAAGAAGTAGAAACCTCAAAAACATTAGAAGCCATGAAAAATATGATTAGTACCTTCAACATAAGGATGATTGAAGTACTCTCTTTTTTCAACCAAGAACTTCCACTCAATGTTTTAAGTAATGAATCATATGATAATGATTATTCCTCACTATCATTCACAATTACATCATTCAAAGTACATCCTACTTTGAACTCTTCACATACTTCTCTTCTTCTTGACTTGTGACTATCTCCCTCACTAAGTCTCTTGATAGAACCATTTGATCTACTCTCTTTATGAAGACATGTGACTCCACTTGCTGGAAAAATGACTTTCTTGGAATCATAACAAAAGAATGTAGAAGAACAACCTCCTTCATGCATGCATCTAGCAACATCCTTTTCCATATGATCAAAGAAATCATTAACAACAATCTTTTCCAAGGAAGAACCTTCACCTCTATTGGTGAAGTTAGCTCTTTCCTTACCTTTTGCATGCTTGCACTTGCCATAAAGAACCATTGAAACACCATCATTATCCTCAAGACTAGCCAAGTTAGCACAAAGATGAACATCTCCAAGAAGCATATTAGATCTTGACCTAGATCTAGCATAAGGAAGCTTGTTAGACTTTGCATAAGATCCACCAATCTTATTGATGCTAAAAGGTAACTTTCGAAAGTTGAGACCAATCTCCTTTTCCATTCCATCCTTTTTGTTAGCCATAACAAAAGCATCAAGCTTGAAAAGTCTACCTTGTCTATTGCCCCTAGGAACCAAGATTTCTTCCTTTGTAATGAAACAAGAATCACCACCAAACTTTACCATGTATCCTTTCTTTATCATTTGACCAACACTTAGCAAATTCTTTAAAAGTGAAGGAATGTAAAGAACACCATCAAGTCTTGCTTTCCTATTAGTAGAGAGACAAATAGGAATTGAACCAATACCTTCAATCACACACTCACCACCATTGGCCATGTGAATTGCTTTCTTGGCTCCATCATAAGTGACCAAAGAATTAAAGAACTCCTTGTGACTAGTCATGTGTGAGCTAGCTCCACTATCAATCCACCATGAATCTTTGTCACCTTCACTTGATATTGGACTTGAAGAACACATAAAAAGAGAATCACCACCACCTAGATCCTCATCATTAGTAATAAAGTTGATTTGCTTGCTACCTTCATCTCTTTGCTTCTTCAAACATTCATTTGCAAAATTCCCTTTGATTCCACAATAAAAGCATTTCAACTTAGACTTATCTTTCTTTTTTCCAAAAGAGGAAGTATCACCTTGATCTTGCCCTTTAGACCACTTGCCTTTGCCTTTGCCCTTGAACTTGCCTTTGATTAAAATAGCATCCTCTTCATAATGAGATGTCGATGTAGATCCACCTCCTCTTGATTGAAGCCTATACTCTTCATTCACCAAGATCTCTTGCAAATCCACAATACTTGGCAAAGTCTTTTGAATAGCAAAACTTTGAGCAATATTAGCATGATCATCCAACAAGCCATTAAGTATAACTTGAACAAGCTCTACCTCCTTAATGCTTTCATCAATACATTCTAACTCATCATTGAATGCCTTAACCCTCAAAACAAAAGCATGAGTACTCTCTTCCTTCTTTTGCAAACTTTGAAAGATTTGACTCCTAAGAGTAAGCACTCTTGATGTAGATTTGGATTCATAAAGCTTCTTCAAAGCTTCCCAAGCCTCCAAAGATGATGTGCACTTACCAACTTCCTTGAGAAGTTCATTGGTAACATTCATCTTGATTATGTGTAGAGCTTTCTTTGCTCTTTTGTCATACCTCATTTGATCTTGAGGTGCTTGAGGTCTCTCCTCCACACCTGCAACAATCTCCATCAACTCATTCATCTCCAATAAGGACTCCATCCTCACCTTCCAAGTAGAATAGTTGATTGAGGTAAGCCTATCATTGCTCTCCAACATAAATCCACCACTTGTAGCCATGTTGAAGTGACCTGATCTTCTTCTTCCAACCTGTTCCAATGCACAAAGCACTCTCTTGAATGTCAACAAATGAACTCAAGAAGAAATCACAAAGATATGGAACCTCTCAAATCTCTTCTAGCAATTCTAACTAGAAAATCAACACATAGAATAGTGAAATCTTGATCAACCTATGATCTATCCTCAATCTAATGATTCTTGCCACTTTCTAAGATTGTACACACTCAAATGAAGTTCAGTAACCTCACAAACTAAAGATCCAATCAAAATTAGGGTTTTGACAAAATCACAAAAAATTGAATATCTCAAATTCTACATGCAATTTCTAGAAACTTGATGTATCTTCTTGTAGACTCCAATGAGACCTTCCTAATGCACCAAAAGTCATCTAATTACAGTAAACCAAGTGTGAAATCGGAATTGATCAAGTATATAACCCTATATTGAGTTTTGACTTACAAAAGATCAATTCTACACATGCAAAAATGCTGATTTTTGAGTAGAGATCAATCTAGCATGCTCTAGCATTGGTAACTCCTCCAAATCCTTGCTAAAGATGGTTGATCCTTTCATAACCTGAAACAAAAGAGCTCTGATACCATGTGAAGGATTTCAGATCATTCAAGATTCAATCCATGTCCCAAATATTTGGTTACAATAGGGAGCAAACCAACAATCCTGCCAATGTAGAAAAATCAGCATCTACATACAAAATGAGATGCAAACTCTAAGAGATATTGATCAAACATGAACCAAAACATAAAATATGTTTGCTGTCCATAAAATCACAGTACCCTACTGTATTTCACATGTGTGGAACCAAAAATAACAATAAATGATCATTCTACACAGAAGATTGCAAAATAACACCAAGATAGTGCACCAATGAGTAGTAGAACCCAAAGAGAACCATGTATAATGATGAAATGAGAGAGAGAAGAGAGAAGATGTGTCTCTCCACGAGTTACATCCTTTTATAGGGTTTCCAAACCCTATTTGGCCACTTGGCTTTCCCTCCAAAATGTAAACCCTACTATTTTTGGGTCTAGATTCAATGTACCCAAAGTTCAAATTTGAATCTCTCTCCAACTCGACTACCAACTTTCCCACACTTTTCAAAAGTGTTTATTGAATGTATTTTAAACTAATATAACTTCAAAAAGTTTATCTCTAAGTCTAAAATGAGTTTTGGCCTCTTATTGACAATTTACCAAAATGTGACTAAACTAGACTAAACTAGTTGAAATCTCTCACATGTGTTTTGTCTTTGAATGGAAGACATGATCCTGGGATAGATAAATGGCACTCTGAGAGTCCATCATCATGCATGGTCCTTCTTGTGGTATCCCGATTGCTTCCAGTATCATCTACAGCCACACTACCTCGTTCGCCACCTTTGAAGCTGTGACGTATTCAGCTTCGCAAGAGGATTGTGCTATCAAGGTTTGTTTTTTGGATATCCAGCTGATTGCAGCTTCGCACGCTATGATACATCCTCCAGTTATGGACTTGTTGTCATCTTTGTAGTTCGTCTAACTTGCATCACTGTAGTAGTGCAGCTTGAATCATTTTCTTTCGTTTTCAGCTCTATAGGTTAATCCCATGTTCTGGGTACCCTTCAGATATTGTAGGATTCGTTTTGCCATTTGCCAATGTGCCATGCCAGGATTGGAAGAGAATTGGCTCAAGGCGTAAACAGAGAAAGCTAGATCAAGTCTGGTACAAATTGTAAGGTACATCAGACTAACGATTAAGTTTTGGTAGGGTATACCTGCCATCTTCTATTCTTCCTCTTCCGTTTATGAGCAATCCTACTTTGTCAACTTGGCTCCAACTATCATTGGTGTGGTCTTTTCCTTGCATTCCATCATGTGATACTGCTTGAGCACCTTTTTGGCGTATTTTGACTGACTCAAGTGCATTTTGCCCTTTGTTCGATCTCTTCTGATCTCCAGCCCGAGGCATTTTGTTGTTTCTCCTAGCTTTGTGATTTCATAGTTTTCAAAAATTTGACTTTTCGTGTCTTTGATCAACGTCAAGGAATATCCTATCATTAGGGAATCATCTATGAAAATAGTCTATATCACAAAATCTCTTCCTACTCTTTTTATGTATGGCATCAATGAGTGGTTTTTTGCTTAAAGCTAATGAAAGGCTCACACCCACTAATTATGCTATTTGAAAAGTTCAAATGGAGTCTTTGCTTTACTCTTTATGACATAGTACTTGAGGTAGAAGTAGAACCTCAAGGAGGTGTTGAATTGGCAAAGGTATGTAAGAAGGTGAACGGAATGTGATGTGTAACATTCAAAATGAATACTATAGCGACATATATGGTTATCCAAATATATTTGGATAAATTGGCATCTAGAAACACCAATGGTGAAACGATTTGGTCAAGCTTGCACACATTAGTTAGAATTGTCGCTCTTTGGTGACGCCTGAAAATCCAAGTTACAATAAATGAAATTCAGTAAGAAATGAAAAATATATGTGACGCAGACAGACAAGTATCACAAACAGTTACAGATCGTTCAGAGTGCATTCACTCAATTGATAAGAAGTAATGTTGTAAGAGATGGCAGGGGAAAAGAACGCTCAAGCTTATGGAAACTGGCTCTCTTCTCTCTATTGATACTCAAATCTATGCGTGTGTACAATGGCACGAAGTGTCAACCTTATAGGAACAATCACTGGCCTGAATGTGTCTCTATAGAACGTCGCACAAAAAGTCGCAAGTTCTAACCTGAAAGTGAATTTACAAGATGCAAATAGGCCTTTACATGAATTTAGGCACTATAGCACATTTACATGTATAAAAATTGAAATTTTTTACGATATAAAACAATAATTTTGGATCATGAGGCTCCACAGACCACTATATCCATTTAGCATACAACAACATTGCCTTGTGGGGCTTTGCAGTTTCGATTAGATCTGTGATCGCTAGAAGCTCTTGTGAATCTAGTGTTTTGGGTTTTTGGTGCAAGCTTGAAATGGTCAGGATCTATATATCGGAGGAAATCCTCATCCTCATACTCTCGACTCTCTTCCAGGGTAAACACCTGAAGAACTTCTATTTATTTTTCATTGCATACTCCTTGCAGTGGTCCCTAAGGCATAGCCTCTAGGCTCATTATGAAAAGTGAAATGAAATCTTGGTGGCCCTCACTAGATTTCTTCGTTGGCAGCTATAATCTGTTGATCGGGATATCGTCCTTATCAAAAAATGGGTTAACGGCTGACCTTTTCCTGGAGGATTGCTCATCTAATGAAACATCAAACTGAAGACAATCTATCGTGGCTAGTGCCTTAGTTCAATTTATCACATCAGTTTGAGAATCATCATGTATGACGATCCTCCTCCAACAACATCCGTCGTCCGACTTTTCATTAGAGTGGATGGTGGTAGCTGAGCTCAGACCAAAACACCACATATACAAATGTATTTGTTCTTAAGTGCTACTTTCTAGTTGTGCAACATAGATTGAGAAATGTGGTGGTTTCCCTAAACCCAAATATGTTCTCTCCTCATACATGTTTGCACATGTTCACTTTTACCACGGGTGATGGAAGTCATTTTGCAATTTGATGGCAACAATGTTGCTCCCTTGAAATTATGATTTATGGATGGAAGACTTATTGTAAGCAGTAAATTTTTAGAGCAAAAAGTAGACAATGGCATGTCATTTTCAAGTTTGAATGTTATGGTTGAAGATAATACCAAAGTCAAAACAAGCCATAAGGACATCAAGGAAAACGACCACTATATCCTCAAAGAGTCACTATCAACACAATATCTGGTTATCACTAACAAGAAAGAAAAGCCAAACTTTTTCAACATCGATGTTGATAGCCCATTCTCATCCAAAATAGTAAGAAATCGTAAAGATAAAAAGGAAAAAGAGGGTGTTGGCGATGTGGAGCTCACAAACTTTCTAGAGGAGCTCATTCCCCTGGTGGAGAGCAGAAGGTGTCTTCCTGCTTGAGCAAGTATTTCAAGGTCTATCTACAAATCTTCACATCTTTTCATGTCATATTCATTCGCTTTTGTTTCTTTTTCTACAGGTGCGAAAACTGGTAACAATGCTCGAAATTCCTCTCATCCTTTAAAAGATGGTCTGGACAGCTTGCTATTGCTAAATAAAAATTCTATGTATGAGTTTTTTCATGGTAGTAGATTCCCAGGACAGGGTCCACCTGATGAGCGCTGCTTGGTTTTAAGATGTCCACAAAGGGGTCTGCATCAGGTGTGGATCTTGTGGTTTGAATGCAGAGAACTAGCAATGGTGATATGAGGAATGCATGGGTATAATTTGATCATACTAGACGAGTCCTCAATTGGACAAAAATGGGGTGCCATGTGTATGATCCAAGGTATACATGTTGTGTGATACCTATAAAGTTTAATTCAAAATTATGTATTCACACTAGGTGGCACCGATACTCGCTGAATTTGTAATTTGTAGTATCCAGGAACTATTGACAATAGCCACATGTGAGATGAAAGAAGAAGACACCAAGTCTCAAGTACTATTTTGGAATTTATTAAACTCTGTTATCGAAAGTGTGGGGCAAAAGAAAATAGACACGGGTTCATGGCAGACGAGGCACAAGCGAATTGGAGAGCAGTCCGCACTGTATTCAATGGAGGCCTAGAAAATGACATGATTGGACAAGAGCGATTGTAGCCTGCATATACATACCAAGAAGTTTGTTCTAAAAGATCATCAAGCGGAGCACAAAGCAATGGAGAACATCTGCCACAAAAGAGGAGGCACTGGCACATATAGGTTGATTCGACAATGGTGGCAGAATGGCAAAGTGAGGGACACTGACCTACCATCGATGGACAACTGGATAAGTTGGTGGAATGTCAGAATTGCACATTGGAGAGCTTTCATAGTTTCGGTAAGTCCAATGATGCATATTTAGCCATCTACTTTTTTAATCTATAATTTATAATTTTTTCTTATAAAACTCTCTTGTCGCGGTTCGTATAGATTCTTGATGGAGTAGATGCAGCCAATACACCACGAACAAATTTGTCTAAATCAAAACATGGATGCTGGCTAGCTGGAGAGGGTCATAAGAGTATTATCTCTTTGTATGATGCATGTGTATCTAACATGGCCAATGCCCTCTTACAAAGTGTAAGACAATATGCCTATATGTAGGGTAGACATGTCGGAGAAGGCCCGAGCTTGGAAACTCTAATTAGTAGAAGTGAGTCCAGAAATCCAGCAAAGCTGAAGGAGGTTATAGGAACTATGCAACAAGCAGTGGAAGGTACCCCCATGCACCACACAAACACCACCTTGGAAGGAGACAAAGACACAGTACGTCAGAAAAGACGACCATCCATTGTGGTAGATGTAGAAGAAAATAGTAGCCATAGGCTAGAGTATAATTTTGAAACTATTAATCGTAGAGAGAAGGGTCATCCAAGATAAATAAATTTTGCTGCAAGCACTTCGGGCTTAGGAAAGTCACCTAACACGAGCTCACCAGACTCATCCACAACTTGCTTAGTTGGTGAGGAAATTCTACTTGAACGACAAGTTTACGATACTTTTTGGGCAATTAGAAGAACTAGTTTAAATAGTCGTGTAAAGTGCTTGGATTGGCTACCACGACAAGGTAAATGTGGTAAATTAATCTCAAATTCAATGAAAGGGAGTCATGCCCCATGTTTCTTATCTACAAGAACACATCCTAATGGCAAGACACAACAAATGATGTCGTTCTGCAATACTGATTGCACTCACACATGGCATCCAGATAAATGTATCTCTCCAATACCTCCAAAGGTACCCAACCTTTGGCTTGTTGCTTTTGGCACAAATTTAACACAAGCAAAAGGAGACATGCTCATCTTGGAGGAGTTCCAACTTGAGACAAAGCCACTCAATAAAGAAAGTGGGCCATAAAAAACCCATGCATCCCAAACTGGAGTACACAAGGACACTCAACCCTCCACCCTCAACTTGTCCTACCACAAATGATGCTCGCAATCCAAGTATAGGCCAAGTGTGTCACTTGTTGCATTGGAACGAATAAAAAGAGCACTATCGTTGAATGTCCGTGTATTGACAAAAAAGGTAATGGAGGAGAATAAGCATGAAATATTCGAAATTGAGATGCAGACTTCCAAAGTAAATGACATTTGTTATGATGTCCATATAGCCTATAAACTTGTTTGCACATGTCCTGATTTTCAAAAGCGTCTCTTGGAGAAAAAGTCTTATCTGGCGTGCAAGCATATATACTTTATCTTCCTCCGAGTCATGGGACTCAACCAGAATTCTAATATGTTCATCCATCAACCAATGTAGAAGACTGGGAAAATTCAAATATGCCAGGACTTTAGAAAGCTGAATGCTGCCACAAGAAAGGATCATCATCCTTTATCCTTCACTGATTCTCTTTTAGATCAGGTTGCTGGTCAAGAACATTACATGCAAGCTCCCTATGAATATCCTTGACTCTCAAAACATAATTAGATGCACTCTCATCACTCTTTTGACTACTTTGAGATATTTGATTTCTAAGAGTGAGGAGCCTAGAGGTGTTCTTAGCCTCATAGATGGACTTGGGACAATCCCAAGCTTCCTTGGATGTAGAACAATCACCAATCTCCCTCAATATCTCATTAGAGACATTCATCTTAATGTAGTGGAGAGCCATCCTAGCTCTCTTCTTGTATTTTTGTACTTCTTGAAGGACTTGAGGCTCCTCCTCAATCCCAAGTACAATGTCCATCACATCTTGGAGTATCAAGATGGACTCCATCCTCAACTTCCATATCGAATAATTGGAAGTAGACAATCTCTCACTTGGTTGCAACAAGTATGAACTCATTGAAGTCATGTAAAGTGGAGATAAATAAAAGTTATGAACAAAAAATGTTGCTTCTCTCTCACTATAGGATCCAATAATGGTGTGCTACCATCTCCTATGCAAGATCTTGCAACAAACTGTGAGATGATTCTCACTAGCTATCTCAATCTCTCCAGAACTAGATCTACTTCACATCAAATGATGGAGTACGGGCAAGGTTAGGATCAAACATTCTTATCACGTGTGAAATACACTAAGAAACCAAATTTGACTCAAATACAATGATATTGCATGAAACAAAATGGCTAAGATCTCAAAACAGTGCCTAGATCACATATAGATGAGATTGGTAAGCATTCAACTATGATTTTGGATCAAACAAACAATCTCTTGACCAAACCAAATGTGTCCACCCAAGTCTAGTTGCCCTACCTAACCCTCTTTAAAAGCTTATAACTTTTGATTGGCACAACCAATGGAATAAAACTGATTGCATCATAAACTAGACAAAAAAAGCTTCAAAACAAGGTATCTAGCAAGATTTTTGGGTCAACCATGAAAGAGAACTCCCAAACTGAAATTGGATGTTCCTCACATGTGTCTGAGCACCTGATTCCGTACTGTACCAGGTCAGACCCAATCAATGCCCTATTGATCTCTTTTGATCCAAAATTGGACAAAATAGCTAGGAAAATGGGCCTTGACAATTTTTAGCTCAAGATTGATGAATAGTTTTCACTTAAATGGATCAAAATGCATGGTAACCTTAGGTAGGCTCTGATACCATGTTGAATTTCACACGTGTATATTGTCCACTACATGTACTTGTGATCTCCTAAGGTGTGTAGATGCACCAAGATCAAGACTAGGTTGAGATTCAAGATCTATCTTTTTTTCTATGGCAAAAACACACTACTACATGCATTCAATCACTTCCAATTCTCACTCACACGTGTGGGAAGTGTTCCAAAAGTATTCTAAGTAAAAACAAGCTGCTCTCCTTGGGTAGAGAGAGAATAACCATCATGAGCTCTCGGGTAGAGAGAGAAAGCTAGAAATTCAATGACACTCAAAATCCACTCAATCTCAAAATCAATTAGATCCAAAATTGAGGAGTACAATGATAGTAGTAGATTCATGAGTTACCACTATGCTTAACTATGATTGGGCCACACTTTGCCACCTCTTAATCCTATTGGACCATTGATCCATGCACCTCTAAATTCTATTGGACCTTTTTCAAGCAAACATCAAATCCTATTGGACCACTCATGGTTCCACCTCTGAATCCTATTGGACCTCTTAAACTTCATCAAACAAAAGCATTACACTTGTCTACACTCTAATTGGCACAAGTTTAGAATTTTGGCTCAATAGTGGCATTACAAGTGGAAATGGATAATTTGCCATCTATGCCAAATTTGACCCTATCAACATCCTACACCTAAATGCTTGACTATGAAATTCTATGAGACCCCTATATCAAACATTTTTATTTACTTTACAATTCTCCACACGTGGGAACATCCTCTACACATGTGAGATTCACTTACAAACTTCTATCATAAAAAATACAAAGCTAGAGTTTTGCCAATTTCTCACATTTCATACCATTCGGGTCGCCAGTGCAGTCACCCAGACTAGCTGGCAGTACTAACAGACCCCCAGAATTAGATCCACTAGAAATAGAGAGAGATGAGACCAGTAGCGACGACCCCTCTACGGACTTCTACATAGAAGGGTGGACGATCTAGAGGACGAGAAGCCTAGGTACCAAGACTGATAGAACTGAGATTGTAGTACACCTCCCTGCAGCCGTGTCTCTGGGGGCCCAGAAAACCCTCATCGGCTGGGGAGCACGGGGTGGTTGGGATGGCCCTCGGGATTGGAAGCAGCATTCCCTGATCACTCACATAAGGGCAGTGTGGGCCCTTCCCCTGTAGGGCTTCCTGGCGAGACCAATCCCTCCTCGAGAATTTTTTCCCTATCATCTTCTTAGTTGATGATCAGAACCAAGCATGTACAGGACATTGTTAATAATAGTATAAGGTGCTACCTTATATCTGATCCTTAAGATAGGTAATGATATCAGAATATAAAGAATTTGTAGATGAAATTTGGAATAAATTTTTGTCTGGAAAATCATCAATAATTGGTTTTTCAATTTAATCTGTGTTGAGTCACGATAAATAATCAACATTCATATGACATTTCCCTTGGTGAAATTTTACTTGACAAGTAAATTCTTGTAGAAGTAGAATCCATCGAGCAATTTGTCCTGATAAATATGGTTTATTCACCAGATACTTTAGAGATAGTGATCAACATGAAAAACGAAAGCATATCCCAACAAATAATGCCAAAATTTCTTAACAGTAAAAATCGTTCCGAGTGCTTCCCTTTCTGTGGCCAAATAATTCTTCTCTGAGGCACTTAGCTGTCGAGTTGAATAGTGTACGGGATGGTCTTTCTTCGGATCGCCGTTCTGGCTTAGACAGACGCCAATAGCAAATGCAAAAACATTGATATAACTATAAAATAGAATAGCCCAGTTTGGTGGTCTCAGCATAGGAGCATTGGTCAACATCTACTTAAGTTCTTCGAATGCTTTCTGCTGTTCATTCGTCCACAAGTATTCCACTTGTTTCTTAAGTAGATGCATAAGATCAACAATAATAGAGGCATGATTCTAGATAAATCTCCAATAGTAACTGACATGTCCTAAGAAAGCTCTTAGTTCATATCGATTTGTTGGTATCAGGAGGTTCTTTATAAGCTCGACTTTATCTTCATCGACCTCTATTCCTCTGTTTGATATTCTGTGTCCAAGTAAAATTACTGTTTTCACACCTAAAAAATATTTTTCTTGGTGAAGCAATAAACAAGTATCTTGACACCATTGTAATATAAGTTTCAGCTTTTGTATATGTGTTTTTATATCACTGTAAACATATAAATCATCAATAAAGATTTCAAGAAAAGTTCTTAGGCAGGCAGCGAGAATTAGCATCATAATTCATTGAGAAGTTGTTGGTGCGTTGCAAAGACCAAAGGGCATTTTGTTGTAGGCATAAGTGCCCCAATCTGTAGTAAATGTGGTCTTTGAATGATCCTCCTTTCTTACTCCAACCTAATTGTAACCAGAGAAACCATCACAGAAATTGAGCTAGTCCAAGTCATTCTCAATGGCTTGAGAGATGAATATGACAACCTTGTCCAATCCTATGCCATTAAGGAGGAGCTACCAAGTTTGGAGGCCCTTCAAAGTGTGCTTATTTCTGAAGAATCAAGACGAGAGTACAAACTCTTGAGGATGGACAAGCTATCACTCAATCATGATGATGGCAAAGTTCTATTTGCCAAGCACAAAGAGATGAGTAAGAAGAAACACCATCACTTCTCTAATGACAAAGCTAAAGACCAAGATGGAGAGGAGGAGGAGGATACCTCTCATGCTTCTACTTCAAATCTCAAGAAGAAGAAGATCAAGTGCTTTTATTGTGGCAAGAAAGGCCATTATGCCACCAATTGCTTCAAGAAGAAGAATCAACTCAATCAAGCCAACATCACCCATGAGAAAGAAGACTATACTGCGAGTGATGGAGAAGGCTCTCTTATGGCATCAAGCTTGTCCAGTTCCACCTTCAACAAGGATGACTCATGGTATATTGATAGTGGAGCATCTTCACATATGTGTGGCTCCAAGCACTTTTTTTCATCTATTATGCCTTATGATGGAGTCAAGAAGACCATATACATTGCAAGCAAGCATGAGTGCAATATTGAAGGAGTAGGGATTATTCCCTTGAAGCTTGCATCTTCTAAAGATCTCTTTCTCAACAATGTTCTTTTTGTCCCAAAGCTTACAAAGAACATCTTAAGTGTTGGCCAACTTCTTGATAGTGGCTTTGATGTCAATTTCAATATTGACAATTGTGTGATTAAGAAGGATGGTGAGATCCTTGCATATGGATCAAGATTTGAAGGCATCTAGAAATTGGATCCAAGTGAGAGTGCAAACTTTCTTGATGTTTCTTATATGTCCAATATTTCAAAGGAGGATGATCACACAAGATGCACATATCTTCTCTCTTCAAGTAATATGGTGTATGATTATTCCTTATTATTCAAAGCATATGTTGAGAAGAAATTCTCATTGCAAAGATTTGAGGAGTATTTAAGCTCTTGAAGGAATAGCACCATATGAAGTTTTATTCAAGATGAAGCCTACGATTGATCGCCTTAGTGAACTTGGTAGTGCTTGCTTTGCACATATTCCCTTGGAAACAAGAAGGAAGGATGATCCAAGCTCATGGATCATGATTGGATACTCATCCATCAAGGAGGCCTTTAGTGTCTTTACACTCTCTATTTCAAAAGTGATTGTGAATAGAGATGTCACATTGCATGAAGATTCAATCTTGGAAGTGGCTAAGATCAAGGCTTCTCAAGAAGCATCACAAGTTATCCTTTTTGAAGGTATTCAAGTTATGATGGGGCCGATGTGTGAGGATGAGTTTGTTCTTCATATAATTTCAAGAAGATCTTCAAGATGCATGGCCGAGTCTTTATGGCTCATCTTACATGGCAAAGAGGGGCATCTTTCATGTTGTATCGACTACAACACATTCATATATGCTTCTCTTCCTTTGCTTGAAATGATATCTTGCTTTATTGAATTTTTTGGATCTCAAAGTTCAAGAAAAGCTATACTAGTTTTATATGATGCTTATGGTATGGACATGTTTCTTGTCATTATTGACTTAGATGTGTTTCCAATACTTTTTGAAAGCAAGATATTGTATTGTCAAAAGTATGCTCTTGGTTCTAGTAAGAACAAGATTAAGCTTGGTACTCACTTTTTTGAAAATCATGTTTTCACATGTTTTGAGGCAAATTGTAAACTCCTCTTGAGATTAAGTGAAGCATCCAAAGTGGACACTTACATCCTTGAGAGAGTAACTAGCCTAAAATATATCAAGATAGTCTTTGATATTAGGATTAGATCCATCATGGATATAGTTCATTGTATGTGGACTAGTTCTCTATTTATGGTGCATCCATCATGCAAGTGGAACTTTCAAAGCAAAGATCATCATCAAGCATGGAGGAAGCCCATGATCATAGTGGCATATTGGTGGAGCACTCTTCAAAGGCATTGGCAAGAGATCTCTACCAAAGAGATCTTATCATGGATATGGTGAGGGTGCTGCTATGATGGATCCCTTGGCTGACCTTCACTTCTTATGCATACCAAAGGACCCACTCAAAAATATTTACAAACTTCTCAAGTATTTTAGTACCTTTCCAAGCTATTTTTTGAGGAGTGTGAGAAATTGGAAAAAATCTAGCTTTGTATTTTTTATGATAGAAGTTTGTAAGTGAATCTCACATGTGTGGAGGATGTTCCCACGTGTGGAAAATTTTAAAGTAAATAAAAATGTTTGATATAGGGGTCTCATTGAATTTCATAGTCAAGCATTTAGGTGTAGAATGTTGATAGGGTCAAATTTGGCATAGATGGCAAATTATCCATTTCCACTTGTAATGCCACTATTGAGCCAAAATAGAGTAGGGGCCAAACTTGTGCCAATTAGAGTGTAGACAAGTGTAATGCTTTTGTTTGATGAAGTTTAAGAGGTCCAATAGGATTTAGAGGTGGAACCATGAGTGTTCCAATAGAATTTGAGGTTTGCTTGAAAATGGTCCAATAGGATTTAGAGGTGCATGGATCAATGGTCCAATAGGATTAAGAGGTGGCAAAATGTGATCCAATCATAGTTAAGCATAGTGGTAGCTCATGAATCTAATAGTATCATTGTACTCCTCATTTTTGGATCTAATTGATTTTGAGATTGAGTGGATTTTGAGTG